>JASVER010000249.1:139016-153894 GCA_030449065.1 Oceanodroma leucorhoa | reverse complement strand
AGTGGGGTGTGATCTGCGGGGGGGCTCCTGGGGTTTTCCTGGCTGCAGGATGAGTTTGGGGGTGTCCTGGTGTTGGGGGGGTGGGATGCTGGGGGCATGCGGTGTTTGGCGGGGTTAAACCTAGGCCTGGTTTGTGTTTTGGGGGGTGAGGGGGTCACTTTGGGGGTGGGGGTCACCTCCAGGGAGGCATTCGCGGCATCTCRGGGTGACGGTGATGGCCGGGGAGTGCCGGGCTCGGGGCTGTGCCGCGTGCCGGCCTTAATTTGCCGGGATCCTTAATTTGCCCGTTTCCTTTCCAGACCTGCCATTAAAATCCCCCCCGTGTCCAGCCGCCCCACCGGCTCCAGCCCGGCGCCCACCATGTTTTCGGAGCAGGCGGCCCCCACGGCGCAGGGTTTGCTGACCCCCCCCTCCTCCGAGGCCTCCACCTTCGCCAGGGTGCCGGTTTCGGCGTACGCCGACTGCTGCCAGCCCTTCCGGCTGGCCGAGCGCAGCTTCGGCCGCCAGTACGCTCACATCTACGCCGCGCGCCTCATCCAGATGCGGCCCGTCCTGGAGGCGCGGGCGCGACAGAAGTGGGGTGAGTCGGGTTTGGGGAGTAACGTCCCCCCACCCCACTTTGGGGGAGGAAGGCAAAGCCGCGCGGCTGACGCGGCGCCCGCTGGAAGCTCTTCGGTGATTTTCCGGTGGGTGCTGGCCGTCGGTTCCCAAGCTTGYGCACGTTGAATAACCGACGGGTGGTTTTTGGGGGATGGTTTCTCTGCTGGCCGTTTCGAAAATCGCCTTTAAACATCAGCTCTGCGGAGAAAACCTTTATTCTTTTTTTTGCTCACCAGGCCAGGTCAAAGCTTCCGCTCGCTGGCGGGAGCATGAGCTAAGCGCGAGGTTTGTCGGGGTGAGGGGCTGCCCCGGCCAGGAAGCGGGGTATGGGGGGTGGGAGAGGCACGGCTTGTGCCGGGGGGGCCGTTTCCCCTCCCGCCGGGGCCGCGTTAGCGGGTGGCATCCTCACGCTAAAGACTTTCCACCCGAAGGCGTAACGGCGGCGCTGGGTGAAGGAACCGCCTCGCCGCTGCCAGAGCGCGGTGCCTGAGCTTTCTGGCCGGCCTCGGCGCGGCGCGTGGCTCCCCCAGCGTGGTAAAAGCCTGTTATCGAATTTCACCCTCTCGGGCCAGCCAAGCTTTTGGCTTTGCCCTTCTATGGAGGTTTTCGGGCCGGCCGCTTGTTTTTCTTTCTCTCCCTGGCCCCGTGGGCTGCGCGGAGCCGAGGGGAAGCAAAGCCCGGGCCGGGCTGTGCCGGTTCCACAGCGGATGTCGTTCCTTGGCCGGCCGCCCTGGATTTTGCCGAGGGTGACGGGAACCAGCGGTTCTGTAAAGCTCCGCTTCCCGGAGTCGTGCGATGGGACGAGATTTCTGGGGTTTGTCTCACAGCGAGAAGTGCCTGCAGGCAAAATCTGGAGAGAGCAACCCCCCTCCCCCTAAACACCCACATTTGGGGGGTTACAGCCAAGAATAAGAAACTAAAACCGGATTGTTTTTTCTGACTCTGAGTGTTTGCATTCCTGGGATTGAGGAACCCGTGTTTCCAGCTCCGCTGAGCCCGGGGTGCCTGTGATCGCAGCGCGGTGCTTTCCACCGGGCAGGAGTCACGCTCAGCAGGCGCGTGATTAGCGAAGGGAAAATTCGGGGGGGGGAAACATCACCCCACCGCCYGCGGCCAGAAAGGACGGACCTGACGGAGGAGCCGGCGCGGCAGCGGGCTTTGGCAGTGTTGTTCTGGGAGAGGAGCCCGGCAGCTCTCGCAGCGCCAGCGCAGCCCGGCAGCCAGTCCTCCTCCCTCCAGGGCTCGAGGCTCGGCGGGGCTGAGCTCCACGGGTTGATTTAAACAGGGGGGGAAATAAAACACGTAAAAAAATGGGGCTGAAGCGTCCCTGGGTCCTCGGGGGCGAGGTGAGAGGTCCTGGGCTCAGCTTGTGGTGAGGGAGATGCGTTTTTTTTGCTGTCTGCAAATACTCCCCAGCCACAAAGACGCTGAAGCGCTGGGGCTGCAATGCTCTTTGCACCTCCTGAGGCACGTCTCGGTTCCCCCGGCCCGTATTCCCCTGTGGGTCCCTGAGGCACGTCTCGGTTCCCCTGCGGGTCCCTGGCTAAAGCCCAGGGGCCTGTTTGTGCCTCTCGGGCAGAGGAAACCCTGCCGCTCCCCAGCAGCCTGCCTTCATGCCGGGATCTTCCCAAATGCCCGGCTGCGTTGGGGATGCTGGCTTCCAGCAGGGATCTCGGGCGCAGGATCTGGCCCTGGCCGAGGTCAGACGTGGGGGTGGTGAACGATTTTCTCCTGCCTGTCACATCTGAGTGGGGTGTTTGGCTCGTCTCCCGGATGGGCAGCAGGAACACCAGCCCCTCGTGCCCAAGGGCAAGAGCACCGGTTCCGTGCCCAAGCGGGACGATCCCGGACCCRTGCGCCCTCCCTTCCCGGGCAGAGCTGGACCTGTGGGCCCAGTGGGAGCTCTGCACRCTGTCCTGGGTGGTGGCTGGGAGCTGCGGGTCCCCCAGACCCCAGCATGACCCAGCTTTCCCCCTCCCTCAACGCAGCGGAAATGCCTGCAGGCAGTGCTGGCTCTCTGGTATGTTCCGTCGGCCCCATCTGGCCTACACATGTGGATTCGGCTCTGTGCCTCGAGGAGAAGCGAGAGGCTTTGCAACGTTCCCCCACCGCCTCTTGCTGGCCTCGAGGTTCAGGCCCTTTCAGCTGGGCCCGACTTGAGCCTTGCCTGCCCTCGCATCCGTCCCCGAGGCCGGCTGAGCCCCGTTTCTCTCCGCAGGGAATGACGTGGCGCTGAAGAAGCTCTGCGAGCTGCGGGCGGGCGAGAAGTGCTGCGTGGTGGGGACGCTCTTCAAGGTGATGCAGCTGCAGCCCTCCATCCTGCAGGAGATCAGCGAGGAGGTAACGGCGGGGACCTTCCCTCCCACGGGCCCCCCCTCTCTTCCTCCGCACGGCTCTGCCAACGCACATCAGGGACCTCGGCCGGCTTCCCATCGCTTCCCTCGTGCTCGCTGCGGCCGAGCAAGCGGGAACTGCCAGGGCTTTGACCTGGGGAGCCGGTGTATAATCTTCTCTGTGCCTACCCCGTCCCTAGACRCCGCCGCTCTTGGTGCCAGCCCTTTGTGCCAGCGCGCAGCACGTGTGCGCCTGCTTGGCGTCGCTTTTCCTGCCCTTGGAGGGTTTGGRTCCGGCAGGGTTGGCAGAGCAAACCCCCTTTCCCTGCTGCAGGGGAGGAGGATGAGGGGGGCATCCAGGGAAGCTCTGCCATCCCCGTGCGATGCCGGGGGCCCGCCTGCTCCCAGCCGGCTCGCGGGGAGCACGTTGGGAAGTTTGGAGCCTGCTCGTCGTGGCGTGAGGTTAGCACCGTGCCTGCCGGGCAGGGTTCAAAGGGAGCGGAGCGCTTGCCCGGGTGGTGATTGCAAACACGTTTCCCGAGGCGAGCCAGAGCRTCGTCTCCCGCCGCCTGGCTGAGCCGCTTCCTCCTTGGCCGGGGAGCCGGGCGCGGGTTTGCTTCGCCGGGGCGCTGCGGGGAAGCGTTAAGCAAAAGSAGCTCGTTAAGCGAAACCAGCTCGTCAGGTGGCGTGCAGCTGGCGAGCAGCGCCGAGAGCTGCCGGGGCCTCCAAAGCGCCGCCTTCAAAGCGGCGGCGGGGGTGTTGGCCAGCCCGGCGGTGGGGGGCCGCGCCGGCGGCTCTCGCGAGTCACGCGCCCGCGCTTTGGTTTCCACGAGCGGGGTTTGGCTTGGGAGGGGGGGAAGGGCCCTTTGGGGCAGCTCGGCCTTGCTGGGGCCGTCACAACCTGCCCTGTCCCGTCCCCCCCCCCAGCACAACCTGGTGCCTCAGCCGCCCTTGCCCAAGTACATCCACCCCTCTGACGAGCTGATCCTGGAGGACGAGCTGCAGCGGATCAAGCTGGAAGGAGCCGTCGAGGTGCAGAGGCTGGTGACAGGTAGGGGACGACGGCTGCTCGGTGAGAGCCACCTCGCGGGCCCTGGCCGGGGGCTGACCGCCCGCTCTCTGCCGTAGGGACCATCTTTGCCGTCTACGGCTCCGAGCAGGACAATGGCAAGTTCCTGGTGGAGGATCACTGCTTCGCCGACCTGCCCCGGCCGCTGCCCTGGAAAGGCCCCAGCTCGGACCGGTGAGTCTCCGCAGTGACAAGAGCGGGGCTGGCACCGTGTCCCCCGCCGTACCCCCGAGCCCTGGGGACCGTTTGCCCCAGCTGCCCATCGGAGTAGGTGCCTCGTGCCGAGAGATGGCGGCCGGGGGGCTCGTGGCCCCCACACTTGGCTCCCTGAAGCCCCTCGGCGTGCTGCCCGAGCCTCTCCGCCTAGGTTCGTCCTGCTGGTGTCGGGGCTGGGGCTGGGCAGCGGGAGCGGCGAGTCCCTGCTGAGCACCCAGCTGCTGGTGGACGTGGTGACGGGGCAGCTGGGCGCCGAGGGCGAGCAGAGCTGCGCCGCGCAGATCTCCCGCGTCATTCTGGCGGGGAACCTGCTGAGCCAGAACACTCAGAACCGGGATACCATCAACAAGGTACGGCGRGGAAGGGGTCTTCAGCCTCGACCGTGCTCTCCGGGGCCCAGGCTGCCGCGGGGAGTCCCGTGGAGGTGGGGAAGGAGGAATTGGAGAGGGCAGGGGGTTGTTCCCTCACTGTYTCCTCACTGACTCAGGCCAAGTACTTGACCAAGAAGACGCAGGCTGCGAGCGTGGAGGCCGTGAAGATGCTGGATGAGATCCTGCTGCAGCTTTGCGTGAGTGCTTGGAGCGGGCTAGGGTTGGCCGGGGACTTGGGTACTTTCTTAGGGAGGGAGCCTGACTCCCGAGCCAGGGAAGCAGCTCCCTGCCAGCAGCCTAGGGGTGCGGGGTGGCAAACACCCCTTTCCCGGCCCCCAAGTTCCCTTTGAGCACCGCATATGGTGCCATACGGGAACGCAGCAAGAAGGGGAGGCAGCTCACAGCCCCGCTCCAGATCCCTCTCCCAGCAGCTGGTCTCTGCGGTGAAGCCGAGCAGGGCTTCTCGCAGGGAGGTGGCAGGAGCCAAATTGGGGAGCGAGGCAGGGCCGGCAGCAGGCTCCAGCTGGGGTTTTTCTCTGAGCCCCTTCGAAGGAGGGTGGTTTGGCCATCCCCGGTAATCCCCGCTCTGCCCGCAGACCTCCGTGCCCGTGGATGTGATGCCCGGTGAGTTTGACCCCACCAACTATATGCTGCCGCAGCAGCCRCTGCATCACTGCATGCTGCCCCTCGCCAGCGCCTACTCCACGCTCCAGCTGGTCACCAACCCTTACCAGGCCGACGTGGATGGCATCAGGTAAAAAATCGYGGTGTGCCACCAGCTCTGTGACGACCGCTGGGGACGTGGGATCGCGGGGCAAGTCACGGCAAGTACGGCCATCSGAATCTCTCCTTCCTTCCCTCAAAATGTCGTAGGTTTTTGGGGACGTCAGGGCAAAACGTCAGCGACATCTTCAAATACAGTAGCATGGATGACTACCTGGAGATCCTGGAGTGGACGCTGCTGGCCGGACACATCAGCCCCACAGCCCCGGACACCCTGGGTAAGGCGAGAGCTGGGTGGCCGCCGAGGCTTGGGGGGGTGTTTGCCCTCCGAAGGGGTGCAGGTGCAGGTTCCCCTCCTAATTTCCATCCCTCCCAGGCTGCTACCCTTTTTACAAATCGGACCCTTTCATCCTCACCGACTGCCCTCACGTCTACTTCTGCGGCAACGCTCCCCGCTTCCAGTCCAAGCTGCTCAAAGGTGAGTCCCGCAGCCTGCAGGACCCCCCCGATCCTCACTGGGGGCTGGGACCCCACACCAGGGTGCCGGCCGAGGGCTCGTCCGCCTGACGCCCGCCTGTCTTCGCAGGGGAGGACGGGCAGCAGGTCCTGCTGGTGACGGTGCCCGCCTTCAGCACCACGCAGACCGCCTGCCTCGTCAACCTGCGGAACCTCAGCTGCCAGCCCATCAGCTTCTCCGGCTTCGGGGCCGAGGACGATGACGGGGACATGGAGGTCGGGCACTGAGCGGGCAGGGCACGGACTCGATAAACCCCTGGCCCCTCGGAAGGTCCTGGCGCCCATCCCCTTGGTGTCATCCCTGTCTGCCCTCCCGGGAGGGCTGACACGGAGCTGCCGGGGCACGGGAGAGAAGAGATGCTCGTACCAATATAACTTGATTTATTTGTGTAACAAAAAACTGTGTGGAGGGGACAGGGGCTGCGCCTGCCTCCGTGCGGGCCCTGCCCTGGAGAGCGGGACCACCCCTGCCAACCCCGCTGCGCTGGGAGACGGGGATGGGGCGAGGGCTGGGTCYTGCTTCACCCCCTCCCTTGCCAGGCAAGGGCTGGCACTGCCCGGCCCCGAGGGACGGGGCAGCACGTCCTTTCCTGCCTGGCTCTGGAGCCCGGCAAGGGGGACGCTCCGCAGCCGCCCAGCCTTCGGGGCGAGCGTCGGCATGGCGTGCCCTGCAGTCCTAGGAAGCAGCACGGGTGAGGAGCTGGAGCCCACCCGGGGTGGGCTACCCAGAGCGGGCTGCCCGGGGCTCGAGGAAGGCTTTAGAAGCGGATGCCGGAGCCTGCGGCAGGCGAAACCAAACCGGCCACGAGCATCCGGCCTTGGCTCGAAGCAGGAGCGAGGGGACGAGCATCTAGTCACCAAAGTTCACGGTGTAGGTCTCGGCCGTGGTGAAGGGCTGCGCCGTCCCCGTGCCCAGCTCCCAGGCCTCCGTCTCCGTCACCAGCTCAGTCACCACCTCTGTTTCGGTTTCCATCTCCCAGGTGCCGGCTGTGGGTGGCTCTTGGCTCCAGGGCACGTAGGCAGTGCTGCTGACGGGGAAGGGCAGGGCCGTGGTGGGTGGCGGGGCCGTGGGGCCGCTGGTGGTCGTGGTGGCGTTGAGACGCCGCAGCCTCATCTGCTGCCGGAGCCGCATGCGATGCCGGAGGCGCATACGCAGGCGCATGCGTTCGCGAGGCGTCATGGGGCGGCCGGGCACGATGCGGCGGATGGGCCGATTCCCGTTCATGGCCATGATCTCCCGGATGCGTTTCCAGTTGGAGCGTGACAGGACGAAGTTGCACTGGGTGGCCCCGATGTCGTAGAAGACGCTGCAGGTCTTGACGCTGGGGTTGTAGCCCTCAGCCCGAGCCGAGACGCGGTACTCGCCCGGGTTCAGGATGCGCCAATAGTCCCCGCCGCTGGCTGCGGACAGCGCGGGGAGGCAGCGGGGCGTGAAGGAGGCCGCGTGGTGCTGCCAACACCCTGCCCGGCACCCTACCCTGCGCCCTACCTGTCTTGATGTTGTGGTTGATGCCCCCCACAACGATGGTGGCGTTGGCGATGGGTTCTCCCTGCTGGTCTGTCACCAAGCCCTTGATGCCCCGATGGACCTACGTGAGGAAAGGGGACGAGAGGAGCCGCGTGGGGCAGGCAGGGCAGCCGCCGGCTCCCTGCCCGGCGCGTCCCGGCACCTACCTGCTCCATGAAGGTGAGCAGCGACTCCTTGTTGTTCTCCCACTCCTGCTGCAGCTCGCTCTCGTGGGGGAACTTGTCGCAGCCCAGGTAGATGGAGAGCTCCAGGCAGTTGGTGTGCAGGTAGCTGAAGTCGTTCATGCCTGTAAAACAAACAACCAAGTGCCCACCCAGCTGCTCACTCACACCTTCGGCTGGCGGGAGCAGGGGGTGGGCGGGCAGTAAGGCCACCCCACTTACTGCCAGCCCGGGGGTGCCACTTGGCCCCCTGCACGATGCCCATGGCGTTGGTCATGTCCTGCGTGTGGCAGCCCCCGCGGAAGGTCTCGGTCATGGTGAGGTGGGCCGAGGCGTAGGAGATGGCGAGCCAGCGGAAGATGGCGTGGTCGGGCGTCTCCTGCAGCTCGGGGTTGTCGTCCTCGTAGTCGTCTGGSCGGCGAGGGGCGGCCGCTGGCGTCTCGCTGACGGGCCGGGCCGTGTCGAAGGGGTAGGACACCAGCTTCTCCCCGCCCTGCAGGTTGGCTCCCAGCACGAAGGGGTTCTTGTCCATCCACGCCATGACGGCCCGCGTCTCCACCGCCACCTGCCGAGGCGGGCACGGCGGCGTGAGACACCACCTCCCCATCACCGCCCCRCCGCCGTGCCCCGTGCCGTGGCTCACCGTGGCATCCTCAGCCAGGTAGTGCTCTGGGATGGGGATGTGGTGGTTGGGGAACTTGTGGGGCACCAGCCTCCTCTCCTCGGCCGCCCACAACGCCGAAGCCAAGTCGGGGAAGTTCTCAAAGAAATCGTAGCCCTCCTCCGTCCAGTGGCCCAGCGCCCAGTTGCCCAGCTCGGAGCCCTGCGGGCAGCCCGGGACAGCGGTGAGCCCGGGGGCTGCATCCCACCGTCCCGCCGTCCCGTCCCGCCGTCCCGTCCCACCGCCCCACCGTCCCATCCCACCGCCCCGCCGTCCCCTGCCGTCCCCTTACCGCCTCGCGGGCCAGCTCGTAGCCGTCGGGGTTGAGGGAAGGCACGAGGTGGATGCGGGTTTCGGACACCAGGCTCCGCACCCGGGGGTTGCCGTCGTGGTACTCCTTGCACAGGAACTGCATCAGCAGGAGCAGCAGCTCCCGGCCCAGCACCTCGTTGCCGTGCAGCCCCGCCGTGTACCTGAACTCGGGCTCGCCTGCGGGCAGGGTACGGGCAGGGKCAGGGTGCTGCCTGCACCCCTGCCTGCGCCAGGGGACGGCGGCCGGGTCCCCCCACACCTTCCCTTCCTCACCCGTCTCGTGCTCGCCCGGGTTGTCGGAGATCTCCATGGCGTAGATCTTCAGCCCCCGCGAGCTCTTGCCGATGTTGTAGATGCGGGTGATGGTGGGACACTCCTCATTCACCACCTTCATCAGCTGCGGGCGCGGGGAGGGGGCAGTGATGGGGGGGGCAGCGCTCAGGGGGGCCGAGCCCACCCCACGGAGGTGCCCACCCCACGGAGGTGCCCACCATCACAGAGGTGCTCACCTGCCTCATGTCCTTGTAGGTGTGATGGCGGAAGTCCAGGTTGTCGGTGGAGGTCACCTCATTCTGCTGGGCGTAGTAGCTGCTGATGGCTGCGGAGGGGACAAAGACGCAGTGGTGGGGGGGCCAGGGAGCCGTAACCCCCTCCATAACCCCCCCCCAGCCCCTGCTTTGGGGTGGCTCTTACTGGAGAGGGGGCAGCCCAGGACCTCAAGGCGCAGGCAGAGGCTGCCGTTCCACGTCTGGGGGTAGATGCGGATGTAACGGGCCACCATGGGCTCGGGGAACTCGGTCAGCACCGGCGTGTCCTTGTCCACGTTGCCGTAAAACATCTGCCGAGGGGGGCGAGATGTGGCCGAGGTGGTGGAGARGGTCCCTCTCGTCCCTGTCCCCCCCCAACGAGCCCGTTTTGGGGTCCCGTACCATCTCCTCATAGCCGTTGGTGTACATCACCCAGTTCTGGGTGTCGTTGCTGAAGCCCACGTAGAAGCTGGTGACAAAGTCCTCGCTGCGAGAGGAAGGGGACAGGTTGGGAGGGTGGGTCCCCAAGGCACACCCCCACCCCGCGTCCCCAGACCCGTCCCCTCCGGCTCGTCCCCAGCCCCGTACTGGATCTGGGAGTCGCGGCCCTGGGTGATGACGCCGGTGAACTTGGTGGTGCGGCGGGTGTCCACCTCGATCCAATGCGCCCGGCTGTCATCCTCGGCGCACCAAGCCCCGTCRAAGAAATCGTCCTCGTTGATGCCCGCCTGGGGTGGGGACAGTGAGAGGGACGTGGGGGGGGGGGTCCGCCAGCAGAGGGGGTGGGTGCAGGGTGGGTGACCCTCACCTGCATGTTGAGGCGCCCGCGCTGGGCGCCCAGCCCATGGCGCAGCATGGAGGAGGCCAGGATCTGGTCGTCCTCGATGCGGTGGGACTCCAGGCCGATGGGGGGACATCCTGGGGACAGTGGAGGGGGGAGGGAAGGTGGTGGGCATCCCCCCCCACCCCGGGGTGCCTGCTCCCCCCGCCCAGGAACAGGGACACTCACTTGTCTTCTCTTCTGGAGGGGCCCATTCGTCCTCATCCGGCTCCCACTTCTTCCCCCCTGGTTTTTTGGGTTTTCCTGGAAAAGGGGCGCATGAGGGGGGGGGCAGAGCCCAGGGGGCTGGAGGTGAGGGGACGGGGGGCTGGCACCCACCTTTTCGGTCCCGGCCCTTCTCCTCTGCCCAGGGATCCTCCTCCTCCTCCTTGCTGCTGCCGCCTTTCTTGGGCTTCCCTGGGGTGGGAGAGCGGCTGTTGGGGACATGCCACCTACCCTGGGGACATGCCACCTACCCTGGGGCCGTGCCACCCACCCCGGGGACGTGCCACCCGCCCCGGGGATGTGCCACCGAGCCTGGGGATGTGCCACCTGCCCCGAGGACGTGCCACCTACCCTGGGGCCGTGCCACCTGCCCCGAGGTCGTGCCACCCACTCCGGGGATGTGCCATCCGCCCCAGGGACATGCCACCCACCTTGAGGACATGCCACCCGCCCCAGCCCCTGCCCCCAGCCCCTGCCCATCTCTCACAGGGTTTGAGTTTGTCCTCGTCCGTCTCCATCTCGTCCTCTTTGTCCGGGTGTTTCCTGGGCTTCGGCGGGGGGGGCAGCCCGTACTCCACTGCGGGGTGCAAATGGGGAGGGGGGGCTGGGACACCCCTTTGGGGCTGGGGGAGGGCAGGGGTGGGTGCCACCGGTCGGAGCCCAGCTGGGCACGGGGTGGGGAGATCCCTACCCATGGGGCCAGGCAGAGCCCCCCAGGGATGGGGGTCCTGGGGTGCCCTGGCCCCCCCTGGCTCGTCACTCACGGTCATCATAGTCAGGTCGCTCGAAGCCGTCCTCGTAGTCCCCTTCGGTCACCAGGACGGGCGGTGGGGGTGGCTGGGGGGGTGGCACCTCTGGCTTTGCTGGGGAGGGGGAAAGAGGCCATGCTGGGGATTGGGGGAGGAATGGGGGTACCCCCATGTCCCTGTGGCATCCCCCATGCCCCTATGGGGTCCCCATGTCCCCGCAGGACCCCTCTATATCCCCGCAGGATCCCTGTGCCCCCAAGAGCTCCCCATGCCCCTGGGGGGTCCCCTGCACCCCTTATGCAGTCCCCATGCCTCTATGCTGTCCCTGTGCCCACCCCAGCTCCAGGCTACCCCAAAACGATGCTCCCCTGGGTCCCCAAGGCTGGGGACTGTCCCCCCCACCCCACCCCGAGCGGTGCCAGCCCCGCCTTGTCCCCCTGTCACCCCACTTACGTGGCTCCTCGGGCTGGGGCCAGACTCTCTCAGGTTTCTTTCTCCTCGGGGGCTTGCGGGGTTTCTGCTGCCGCCGGATGTACTCGACTGGGGACAGAAAGAGGGGGTGGCACTGACTTTGGGGGTACGAGGCAGAGGGGTAGTGGGGGACACTGCCTCCCTCCCTCCCTGCAGGCCGGGGGACCCCAGCGGTCCCCCCCACCCGTGCCCCAGCACCGTACAGTCCTCGTAGTCCTCCCGCTCCAGCTGCTCGTTGTAGTCCAGTGTCGGTGGCTCCGGCTCCTCGGGGACCTCTGCGGGGAGGTGGCACATGGGGAAGGGGTGCAGGGGGTGGCCCTGGGGTGCGGGGAGGTGGCACCAGGGAGCAGGGAGGTGGCCCCGGGTTGCAGGGAGGTGTCAGTGGGGTGCAGGGGGGTGACACTTGGGAATAGGGAGGTGGCCTCAAGGTGCAGGGAGGTGACACTGGAACGCAGGGAGGTGGCCCTGGGGTGGAGGGAGGTGGCCCTGGGGTGCAGGGAGGTGGCCCTGATGTGCACGGGGGGTGGCACTGGGGAGCAGGGAGGTGACACCAGGGAGCAAGGAGGTGGCATTTGGGAACAGGGAGGTGGCCCTGGCGTGCAGGGGGGGTGGCACTAGGGTGCAGGGAAGTGACCCTGGGCTGCAGGGAGGTGGCCCCAAGACACAGGGAGGTGGCCCTGGGGACAGGGCACTCACCAGGTTCRGGCTCGGGGTGCCAGTCCTCCCGACCCAGCTCCCAGGGCTCGCTCGGCGGCTCCTCCAAGTCCCCTGGGGACCCGGACACAGAGTGAGGAGCTGGTGGAGCCCCATGGCCCCCCCAGCCCRGCCCCTCSCGGCAGCCCCACRCCGAAAGAAAATCCCRTCGGGGAGGAAGGCTGGTGGGGGCGGAGGG
Source organism: Oceanodroma leucorhoa (assembly GCA_030449065.1). Taxonomy (NCBI): domain Eukaryota; kingdom Metazoa; phylum Chordata; class Aves; order Procellariiformes; genus Oceanodroma; species Oceanodroma leucorhoa. The sequence goes on along the minus strand of JASVER010000249.1, from coordinate 141,720 downwards.
GGGTGGCCCCAGCGGGACAAAGCCCAGTTGGCCATGGGGTGCCACTGGGAAGCYGAGCGGGACACAGGGTGACGCCGTGGTGTGCCAAGTCCCCACCCCACCCCAACCCGGCTGGTTGTGAGATTGGGCCCCCCAAGACTCACCTCGGCCACCTCCATCCTCCTCCTCCTCGTAGGGYGAAGGCTGCTCCGGGAACCAGGGTGTCCCCACGTCTTCCTCGCCCCGTGGGGGCCGTGGGGTGGTGGGGGGCTCCTGGGGAGTGGTCGGTGGCTCCGGTGGCTTCTTGCCGGAGGGTTTTTTGGTGGCCTTGGGTGGCTTCTCCTTGGGCTTTTTGGAGCCTTTTGGGTTTTTTTCGGAGCCTTTTGGGGGCTTCTCCTTGGCCTTCTTGGGGGGCTTGTCCTTGCCCCTGTCCCTGTCCCTGTCCTTGTCCTTCTTGGAGCCCCGGGGTCTCTCCTTGGGCTTCTTGGTGGGTTTGGGAGGTTTTTCCTTCTTCCCCTTCTTGGGTTTCTCGGGCTCCGTCACCCGCCCTGGGGAGCCTGGGGAGGGGGGCGGCATCCGCCCCACCGCGGGGTGAGGGGCGGCCAGGGCCGGGCTGGGGGGTCCCCACGTCCCGCTGCCCCCCCCGCCCCCCAGCCCCGCCGCCCCCCGTCCCCCGCGGGACCCCGGCGGTGCCCGGTACCGGGGCAGCCCCGACCCGCGGTGCCGGTGCTGCTCGCTCACCGGTGCCGGTGCCGGTGCCGATGCCCAGGTCGGTGCCGATGCCCAGGTCGGTGCCGAAGCCCAGCTCGGTGCCATCCCCGTCCCCGTCGCCGTCCCCGCGCTCCCCGGGGCCGAGGAAGCCGCGCAGAAACTCCTCGATCTCGGCGTCGGTGAGCGCGGGCGGCGCGGCGGGGCCCGGGACGGCCCCGGGCGGCAGCAGCGGCAGCAGCGCGGCCGCCAGCAGGAGGCAGGAGCGGGGCGGCCCCGCCAGCTCCATCGCCGCGTCCGCCGCACCGGCCCCGGCCCCGGCCCCGGCCCCGGACAGCCCGGGCGGGCGGGCTGGGGGCGGGCGCAGGAGCCGGGGGCGGCACCGAGCTGCAGCGGCGCCGTGCGGGACCCGCTCGGCACCGGCACTGCACGGACCGGCACTGCACCGGCACTGCACCGGCACTGCACCGGCATGGGCACTGCACGGCACCGGCACTGCACGGGACCGGCACTGCACCGGCACGGGACCGGCACCGGCACTGCACCGGCACGGGACCGGCACTGCACGGGCACTGCACCGGCACCGGCACTGCACCGGCACGGGACCGGCACTGCACGGACCGGCACTGCACCGGCACGGGACCGGCACTGCACGGACCGGCACTGCACGGGCACTGCACGGGGACCGGCACTGCACGGGGACCAGTATTGCACCACCACTGGCACTGCACCGGCACCGCACCGGCACCGGCACTGCACGGGGACCGGCACCGCACCGGCACTGGCACCGTGCGACCGCAGGGGCACCCACGGTGCACCCACCCAGCACTGCAGGGGCACCCACGCTGGCACACGCAGTCCACGCGCAGTCCTCGCACACGTGTGACATCCCCACCCCCGCCCCCCGCCCACCCCGTTCCCCGGGGAAGGGGGGGGCAGGATTGGGTGCGCAGCCCCCCGGGGTGCCACCCGAAGTGCTAAGGGGGTGCGGTGGGTGCCCCCCACCCACCCCGGCCCCGCAGGCTCCCCGGGCCGTGCGGTGGCCGGTGGGGCCACGTGGCGGGCTCAGGCCGCCCGCACTCGTCACACGCGTGGCCCCCCCCGGCCGTGAGTCACTTCCCAGCAATGCTGCGGCTGGGGCCTGCGGGGAGCTGGGGGGGAGGCCCCCGCCCCGAGCCTCCCAGTGCCTCCCAGTGCAGCTCCCAGTGCCTCCCAGTGAGCCTGTGCTGCAGCCCCCCACCCATGCAGCCTCCACCAGTGCCCCCCCCTTCCAGCTCTGCTCCCAGTACAGCCCCTTCCAGTACAGCCCCTCCCAGTACAGCCCCCCCCAGTACGGCCCCACCATTCCCTAGTACAAACCCCGCCCAGCGCGGACCCACCAGTACAGCTCCCACCCACCCAGTACAGCCCTCCCACTGCAGCCCCCCAGTACAACACCCTCCCAGTACAGCCTCACCAGCACAGCTCAGTACAACCCCCCGGCAGTGCAGCCCCACCAGTACAGCTCCCAGTATACCCCTCCACCCAGTGCAGCCCCCTGTACAGACCACCCAGTACAGTCCCCCATCCAGTATAGCCCCCTCCCAGTACAACCCCCTCCCAGTACATCCCCACCAGTACAACTCCTAGTATACCCCTTCCAGTTCAGCCCCTCCCAATAGAACCCTCCCAGTACAGCTCCCAGTATAGTCCCCCCACCCAGCACAGCGTCCCCCCAGTACAACCCCCTCCCCCTTCCCAGTACAGCCCCCCAGACCCCCAGACCTGCCCCAGTCCCTGGCAGGGCAGAGGGCCGGGACCCCTCCGGGGTGGCACCCAGTCCCCTGGGTGACAATTGGTCCCAGCGGAGTGGGGGGGTCCCAGGAGGGTGGGAGGGTTCCAGTGGGGTGGGGGGGTCCCAGAAGTGTAGGAGGGTCCCAGGAGGGTGGGGACAGCAGCGGGGTGGGGGTCCCAGACGGCTCCCGTGAAGGTGGGGGTCCCAACAGAGTGGAGGGGTGCCATGAGGGTGTGGTGGTCC
>JASVER010000249.1:118166-137781 GCA_030449065.1 Oceanodroma leucorhoa | reverse complement strand
GGCTGCCGCCGCAGGCCGGGATTCCTCGCGGGACGAGCAGGGTGCCTGCGCCCTCCTCTCCACCCAGCTGAACGCRCTGCTGGGCGAGCGCCCCGTGACGCACCGCGAGGTGCAGGGCAACGAGTCCGACGTCTTCATGGAGTACTTCCCCCGCGGCGTCACCTACCAGGTACGGGTGCTGGGCATCCCTGAGGGGTGCTCGGGGTGCTCCCAGCGCTCCGCATCCCCACTGAGCACTCAGCGTCCCGACCAGGCGCTCAACATCCCAGACGGGTGCTCAGCAGCCCTCCCGGGTGCTCAGCATCACCACTGAGCTCTCAGCACCCTCACCACCCTGCTTATTCCCCACTGAGCATGTGGGACCCCCTCTGGGTGCTGGGTAGCTCGAGGMGGTGCTCAGCCTCCCTGGTGGGTGCTCAGCATCCCTGCTGGGTCCTGAGCATCCTTGCTGGGTGCTCAACATCCCTGATGGGTGCTGAGCATCCCTGATGGGTCCTGAGCATCCTTGCTGGGTGCTCAACATCCCTGATGGGTGCTGAGCATCCCTGMTGGGTCCTGAGCATCCTTGCTGGGTGCTCAACATCCCTGATGGGTGCTGAGCATCCCTGMTGGGTCCTGAGCATCCTTGCTGGGTSCTCAACACCTCTACCATGTGCTCAGCGTCCCCTCCGGATGCTCWGTATCTCTGCTGGGTGCTCAGCCTCCCTGGTGGGTGCTCAGCATCCCGGATGGGTGCTTGTCATCCCCRTTGGGTGCTGGGCACCCCCACCGGGCTCTCAGCACCCCTGTGCTGGCAGGAGGGTGGCGTGGCCTCGGCGTTCAAGCCCACTCGCCCCGGCGCCGGCGCCGTACGCAAACTCTACCAGGTGAAGGGCAAGAAGAACATCCGGGCGAGCGAGCGGGGCCTGAGCTGGGGCAGCTTCAACACCGGCGACTGCTTCATCCTCGACCTGGGCGAGGTGGGTTGGGGGCCACCATGGTGGCCCGGGGGAGGTGGGATGGCTCCGTCACCACTGTCCCTCTCCCTGTCCCCCAGAACCTTCTCGCCTGGGGCGGGGGCGAAGCGCAACGTGTCCCCCTGGTTGTCCATCAGTTGGGGTGTCCGTCTGGCTGGTTGTCAAAGCGTCCGTCCATCCGTAGTGTCTGCCTGGTTTTCTGGGTGTCTGTCTGCTAGGATGTCTGTCTGTCCTTCTGAGTATCAGTCTGTTGGGTTGTTTCTCTGTCCTTCCAAGTGTCCATCTGTCCCCTGGGGCATCTGTCTGTCCATACGGGTGTCTGTCTGTCCTTGGAGATGTCTGTCTCTTGGGGGGGGGCATCAATCAGTTGGGGCGTCCCCCTATCCATAGGTGTGTTTGATTGTTGGGGTATCTGTCTGTCCATCTGGGTGTCCATCCGTCCATTGGGGCATCCATTTGTCCACCTGGGTGTCTGTCTGTCTGTCTGGGTGTCCATCTGTTGGGGTGTCCATCTGTTGGGGCATCCATCTGTTGGGGTGTCCATTGCCTGGCGGGGCATCTCCCTGGGCCAGCTTCAACCCCAGCGACTGCTTCATTCTCAACCTGGGCGAGGTGGGTTGGGGGCCACCATGGTGGCCCGGGGGAGGTGGGATGGCTCCGTCACCACTGTCCCTCTCCCTGTCCCCAGACCCTCTTCGTCTGGTGCGGGGCCAGGTGCAACGTCCTGGAGCGCAGCAGGGCGCAGGAGCTGGCCGCCGCCATCCGGGACGGCGAGCGGGGCGGCAAGGCTCGCCTGGAGATCGTGGCGGATGGCGAGGAGCCACCTGAGATGCTCCAGGTGCTCCGGGGTCCCAACGTCCCCACTGGGAGGAGAGGGGGACCCGAGTGTCCCCGGGGGGTGGCTCTGTGATACCCCCTGTCTCTTCACCGGCAGGTGCTGGGCCCCAAGCCCACCTTGCAGGAGGGCAGCCCCGAGGAGGACGTCGTGGCCGATCAGACCAACGCGGGCGCAGCCGTCCTCTACAAGGCAAGGTCACCTCGGGACACCACGGTGGCCCCAGGGCTGGGCATGGCTGAGTGCCACCATGGTGGTCCTGGGGCTGGGCATGGCCAGGGGACACCGTGGTGGCCCTGGGGCTGGGTATGGCTGGGGGATGCTGTGGTAGCTCCAGTGGGGGACATAGAGCTGGGCATGGCTGGGGACATCGTGGTGGCCCCATCGTGGTGGGACATCATAAGAAATGGGCATGGCCAGGGGACACTATGGTGGCCCCGAGGGGTATATGGGGTCAGGCATGGCCAGGGGACACTACGGTGGCCCCGAGGGGTATATGGGGTCAGGCATGGCCAGGGGACACTATGGTGGCCCCGGGGGGTATATGGAGCTGGGCATGGCCAGGGGACACCACGGTGGCCCTGGGGCAGGGCACAGACGGGGAATGCTGCAGTGGCTGGGGGGGGACACACGGGGCTGGGCACAGCTGAGGGACCCCGGGGTGGCCCCGCGGTGACGTCCCGGCCACGGGCAGGTGTCGGATGCGACGGGGCGCATGGACCTGAGCCAGGTGGCYGCGAGCAGCCCCTTCAGCCAGAGCCTGCTCTGCTCCGACGACTGCTTCGTGCTGGACAACGGTGCCGGCGGGAAGGTCTACGTCTGGAAAGGTGCCCGGGGACAGGGGGGACACGGGGACAGGGGCCACCCCCAGCGCGGCTCTGACATCCCCGTCGGCAGGGCGCAAGGCCAACGAGCAGGAGCGCCAGGCGGCCCTGAAAGTGGCTGAGGAGGTCATCGCCCGCATGGGCCACTCGCCCCGGACACAGGTGGGTGCAGGCGGCGAGGGGTGCCCAGGGGCTGGCACAGGCGACGTCACCCCGTCCCCGTCCYCGTCCCCTCCCCGTCCCTGTCCCGGCAGGTGGAAATCCTGCCCCAGGGCCGCGAGACGCCCCTCTTCAAGCAGTTCTTCACCAGCTGGAAGTGAGGGAGCGGGTGTCCGCGGGGCCAGCGCCCGGCCCGGGGGGGCACCAGGCTTGTGCCAGCTGCGCCAGCTCCCTGCCGATGCCTGCGCCCCGCTCAGCTGTCCCCGSGACCGTGCCATCCCCGTGCCATCCCCAAGGCTGTGCCATCCCCGTGCCTTTGCCCATCCCCTCCCCATGCCATCCCCATCCCCTGCCATCCCCATGCCCACATCAGTCACATCCCCGTGCCGCCCCCAAGCCCATGCCACCCCTGTGCCTTGCCCGCCCCGTGCCCATGCCATTCCCATCCCTAAGCCCATGCCATCCCCATGCCTGTGCCATCCCCGCGCCATCCCCATGCCAGTGCCATCCCCACGCCTTTGCCCATCCCCTCCYCATGCCATCCTCAYCCCCATGCCATCCCCATCCCGTGCCATCCCATCCCCATGCCAGCCCTCTGCCTTTGCCCACGCCGTGCCCATGCCGTTCCCATCCCTTTGCCACCCCCGTGCCCATGCCATTTCCATCTCCGTGCCCATGCCATCTCCATCTCCGTGCTCATGCCATCCCCATTCCTGTGCCATCCCCATTCCTGTGCCACCCCTGTGCCATCCCCAGATCCATGCCTTCCCCATGCCTTTGCCCACCCCATGCCCGTCATCCCCATCCCCATGCCATCCCCATCCCCGTGCCATCCCGATGTCCATGCCATCCCCATCCCCGTGCCATCCCTGTATCCATGCCATCCCCCCGCCTTTGCCCACCCCCTGCCCATGTCATTCCCATCCCCAAGCCCGTGCCGTGCCCACCCTCCCTCTGTGCCAACACCGTCTCCCACCCTCACTGCTGCCGCACCTCCGCCAGCTTCACGCCCTCGCCACCTCCCTGCTCATGCCCGCGGTCCCCGTGCCGCCGTGCCACCTCCGTGCCCCACCACCTCCGTGCCCACGCCAGGCCCACGCTGTCCCCTCGCCCACATCACCTCCTCGCCCGCGCCACCCCCGTGCCCACGCGTCTCCCCCATCCTACGCCCGGGCCCTGGTGAATAAAGGGTCGGTGCCGAGTCCCGTGTCTCGCTGCTCCGGGTGCGGTGCCAGCCCTGGGGACGGGGGGACACGGGCAGGGCTGGGGACAGGAGGGGACGCAGACAGGGCAGGGCTGCGGCAGCGCGGGGGCCGTGGCGGTGGCAGGACGATGTCCCCAGCACCCCGGCKTGATGCCACCCCGCACGGCATCCTGCGGGGCCACCTGTGTCACGAGTGCACCAGGCCTCTGCCCCATGGGGCGGTACCCACTGCCGCACGATGTCCCCAGGGCCTGGCAGCACCCATGGGTGCCAGGGTGACCGGGGAGCCCTTGGCCTTGCTTGAGCACCCGGCCCCAACACGGCTGGGAGGTGGGAGATGGGCTGTGGCACCCGTGGGGCTGCCAGCCCTGGGTCTCCAGTGTCCCCACATCCCCCGTGTCCCCAGATCACCCCAAATCCAGTGTCCCCACATGCCCCACGGCCCCAGATCACCCACGTCCCCAAGTCCCTCGTGTCCCCAAATCCCTGGGTGTCCCTGCATGCCCGGTACCTGCGTCCCCAAGGTCCCCTCATCCCCGTGTCCCTGCAGCCTCGGTGTCCACATGTCCCCGGTGTCCCCACCCCCCTGCTAKCTCCACAGTCCCTGCATCCCCGATGTCCTCAGTGTCCCCAAATCCCCAGCGTCCCCAAAAACACCCCTAAAGCCCCTCTACACGCCCGGGGCCATCCAGACCCCAGGACCCCCGTCGCTGCCTGCACATTTCCACTGGCTGCTGCTCTTCTGACCGAACCTCCCTCCYTCATTAGACTCAAATAATTAGTGCTGGGGCTAATTATTTATCTAATTATTCCTGCCTTCGCTCCCCTCTCTGGAGCATGAGCCTGGTCACGCTGACGGTGATTCCCACGCGCAGCTCGGCTTCGCCTTATTAAAAGATTTCTCGTTAGCGCTCGCGGCTGACGGTAGGAATAGGTGAGCTCTGCCCAGCCCCGCACCAAAACACCGGCATTTCGCCCCAGTTTGTGCCCGGGACCGCATGGCCGGATCCTGCTGCAGCCATCACCAAAGAAAAGCCCATTTATTGTTGCCAGGAGGGATGGGGACGGCACAGGAGGAGTGAGYGGGGGGGAAGGAGCCCACGGGACCCCGGGGGACGGGCTCGGAGGAGCCGCCGCRTCCCCCAGCACCCACGGGAGGAGTGGGCGAGCCGGGACCCCCGGCATCTCCAAACCCCTTCTACTTCTAAAGCAACACCAAGGGAAGAAACTCAACAAGGGGGAAGGTGGCAGCTGGGCTGGGCTCTTCCTTGTTCACAGTGAGTTTGGGGTGACGGGGCGGGGGGGGGGGGGCTCCCACGCTCACAGGTTTCGCTAAAAAAATAAACCCAAACCACCCACTTTGGCCTCGCCGGATCTCCTCCGCAGGGGAGCTTGCTCACACAGGATTTAAATCCCCGCAGCATGGTTTGGGGAGAGGGAAGGGCAGAGGAAACCCCTCCGGGGGGGACAGCAGGGACAGGGACACTGGTGACAGCCCCCGTGGCGAGCTCTCGGGTGCTCGGGGTGGTGGCAGCGCTGCGGGGCCAGGTTTTGGCTCTCAAGGTGAYGTAAGACCCTGGGAGATGCTAAAAGCGATCCAGTGAGCTTCGTCAGCCAGCCGAAATGGGGAAAGCGGTTTCTCCGTCGTGGCCACGGGGTCGGAGGGAGCGCGGGGAGGTGGGGGGGCGGGGGGAGAGGCGACTTGTTCCCTGAAAATGCCCCGTAGGGATTTGTCATCCCCTCCTTCAGCCCTGAAAAAGAATTCACGCTCCAAACCAGAGGGAGGAGGGGGAGATCAGCACCGCAGGGGCTCAGGATGGGATCGGACCCGTCATCCCGACCAAGGGCCAGCTATGGGGGACAGGGGGGGCGGAGGAGAGCAGCGCCTGGGTCAGCCCTGCCGCCGGGGGAGCAGGGCAATGGCACTTCACTTGGAGAACAAAACAAAAAAAAAAGAARAAAATAAAGCCACAGATCGCTTGGAAGAACCAGGCGGGAGCCAAGTGCTCCCGGGGGGACGGAGCGGCGCTGGTCCCCGCAGCCCCCRCCAGCCCCCCTACTCTATCAGTTCCACGTAATTGGCAGGGAACATGCCGAAGTGGCCGTCGGGGCCGTAGCCGCGCCACCAGCCCTCGTCGATCATCTCGATGTTGGTGATGATGTTCTCCGGATCAAACGAGATCTCGGTGTCATCAGCTAGAACGAGACAGAGCGAGGGAGGGGGTTAAAACCCAAACACCCCCTCCCAGCACGGCCGGAGATGCCGGGAGCCTCCCCCGCCTGCCTCCCTGCACGCAGCCCCCCCGCCGACATCCCCTTCCCTAAAGAAAAGTCTGTGGCAYTGTTGGCTTCCCTGGGGCTGTGTCCTGCTGGAGCCCAAACCCCTCGRCAGCCACTTTTCACAGCAGACCGGCGTTTTTACGGCTGGAAAAAGCAAGGGCAGCTCAGCCCCGCTGGTGCTGGGAAAGGCCGGGGGTCCAGTAAATTATAAGATGTGAATATCTGGGTAAAACAGGCTCCRAGGCTGGAGGCAGGGGAGGGAAGACAGGGAGGCGAGCGAAAAACAGATGTTAGGGGAAAAAAAGAGAAGCCATCAGCTTCCTTCCCTTCCTTTTCCAGCTCCCGTTTGGGTGGCAGACGCTCCACCTAGCACCCTGCCGTGGGATCGCCCGGCGCGATGGGTGACGTCTCCGGTCCAGCTTTCTGGGAACAGACTGGGCCCAGCAAACCCCTGCCCAGTTCGGAGGGAAAGCCAGAGCTCTGCGGGACGTACCAGCCTGGTAGTCGTAGAGCGCCCGCGCRCACAGCCCCTTCCCCGTCAGGTCCGGCGGCTGCTGGTACTCAACCGGGTAGTTGTATTTGGCATCGTCAACTTGTTCCTTCAGGMAGGAGAGAGGCGGAAAAAGGAGTTACCGGCGGGAACGATGCTGTGCCAGGCAGCTCCCAGCTTCGTTAGGCGCAGCAAGGGTCTGCGCTCTGGGGTMTCGCCACCCCGACGCACGGCCCACGGGGCGCACGTCGCCCCGCTCCGCTTCCCACGGCCCCGCTTGGTTTGCCGGGTGGATCGGGAGGCGTCGCACACCGGGAATTGCAGGAGAAAACAGTGGGAGGGAGGAGTACGACACCCTGCAATACCCAGAGATTTCGATCAGCCCCCCGAGCCCCGGAGAACTGCGTGCAGCAGGTCCCAGTGCCCCCCCCGGCGTGAAAACGCAGGTTCTGGGGGCTCCACGTGTCTCTGCCAGGAGATAAAGGAGACGAGCGTGCGAACCAGCCTCGCACCGAAGAGCGAAGGCGGCCAGTTCTCCAGTTTGGCTCACAAACCGGCACCGATCCGGCAGTGCCTCCGGCCCGGCAGCCAGCATCACAAGCAGAAAAGCCGGAGCCCAGCAGCAGACGGCCCTTCTGGAAGCCGATCCCTCGGGATCTCCRCTGCAGACAGCGGTTCGTCACCCCCACGTTTAAGCCTGTTGAAGCTGGACAAGCTCCAACTCCAGTTTTCCAAGCATTTTTCTCCCATTACTATTTTGAGACCTGAGCTGGCTGCTTTTTACTTTTCTTTCCTACAGAAAGGCTGAGGCGATGGCTCAGCCCATCTCCTGCTCCTTTTGAACCAGCTGGACACTTCCAGACAAATTCGAGAACTAGAAAATTGAGTATGTTTGAAATGCTTATGGTTTTGTGAGCGGCGGGGACAAGACGGATGAATAGAGGAGAGGAAACCAAACGGCCACCGCATCTCCCAGGGAAACACTGCAGCCTGACACAACCCTGCTATTAGACGCTGGAGAATCTGACGGACACGCCAAGAATAGCTGGGCTTTGTCAGCTCCGCTGGTTTTGGGTGTGCAAAGAAGCAGGAGAAGGAGGAGGAAGCGCTTTGGCAAAGAGGCTGACGAGAGGCTCTCCCCTCGCCCCCTCCCGGGGCTCCAGGGATGGGGGCAGGRACATCCAGGGTGCGGGATGGGTGACGGGGGCTCCGTGCCAGCACCCCTCGCCGTCAGCGCCGGGAAGGGACGCGGCAGCATCCCCTCGCCGTGCGGACGCGGCCCGAGCGTGTGCGAGCTCCGGGGTTTCTCGGTTTCCTACTGATTTTAGCCCAGGCAGCCGGGCTCCGAGCACCGGAGGGGGTGTTTGTACCCAAAGAGAAGAGACGCTCCTGAGAGGGTTCCAGAGTCACCCTCAAAGATGAGGCAAAGCCACGGTCCCTCGCACGAGGACCCTGGCCAGCTCTCGGGTGCCCTTTCCCCCCCCGGGGTCCTCTATCCTCCCCCCTGCACCAACCTGGGGCGGTTCTTCGTAGATGGCCGAGGGGTCCGGCGGCTCCTCGTACAGATTTGCCTCTTCCRCGTGGGAAGCCGGGACGCTTGAATTGTACCCAGTGTCTGGCCCTGCGGAAGAAACACACGGTATTTCACCACGATAGCCGTCACCAAAACCTCTCCGTGTCCCCTTGTTCATCCAACTCCTGCTCCAGGCTGAAGTGCCACCGAGCTGCTACGAGCTGGACGTCACCCGGGTCTCCCGTCCCGCAGAGGGGATGGGTCCGGCAAGTGCGAACCCAGCCACGGGGCAAGCAGGGGTTTAGGGAAGGGTAAAAAGGCCAAGGGAGAGATCCAGGATTTCCGAYGGGGAAAGGAATAAGCTTGCTTAAGATGAACCATTTCCAAGCTGCTCCTCGTGGTGAGCACCAAACCTGGCGGGGAGGGCTTGGCGCAGAGACCCTGGCCAAGAGCAGCATCTAGCGGTGACTGCAGCCGGGGACCGCCGGAGCTCGTCCCGGCCCCCGGCTCGTCCCTGGCCCCCGGCTCGTCCCTGGCCCCCAAGTCGCTGGGGTGGACGGGAGAGAAAGCGTAAGAAGCACAAACTCTGAAAGAACCGCTGGTTTTGCTCCACCAAAGAAAATCTGTTTCTGGCTGAAGCGTTTTGCTGAACCCAATCCCTCAAAGGGTTTGGTTTTTAACCAGGTACATTTTGACTTATTTGGGAAAAGGCAGCTTGGAGGYTGTTTCCCACCTTCCTGAAGCAAAGCTCCGGAGCGGCCTCGGGACAGGGCAGCCTGGCGAGCTGGGGACAAGGCAGCCGGGACGTGAAACCACGCAGCCCTTCAAGGTCACGGCAACGCCTCCGTGCCACCCACGGCATGGGGAGACCTTCGGGATACAGCCGGCCCTCCTCCAGACTTACTCTTCCCACCCAAACCACCCGAAAGGGGACAGAGCATCTCACCACACACAGAGAAAGCTCTTTGTAGCCCGGCTCCYTCTCCCCGCCTTCCCTCCGGCGGCCAGGGCAGCGATGCCCGGCCAGCCGGGCACTGCCAGCCCTCGGAGCCCCGCATCGACGACACGCACAGATCCTCTGGTCTTTACCGGGACGGCGAAACTCAGCCCTGTCTAACTGCTAGAGCTGGCTGTTGTCACCGCGCTCCGCTGCCCAGAGGGAAATCACTGCGTGGGGGGGAGAAAACCTCCTTTGCTGGGTCTCSGAGGCATTTTGGAAAGGTTTGAGTGGGAACCTGGAAGCCCCTGCGGCGGGAGGGCTGGAGAGGGGCTCTGGGGGAGCACGGAGCTGAATTTCAGCCTTTCAGCCAGGAGATGTCCTCATCCCCTCGGCCGCCGAGCCTCCTGCTAAGTCTGAGRAGGAAACGAAGGGACCTTTGCACCAGGCAGCAAGAACTCTCCTCCTTCCCCAGCCCTCGTCGGCCCCTCCGGCTGGAGCCAAAGCCCGCGGGTTCCCGACCGAAAGATCCGCTGGCACTCCGCCGAGGCATGGGAGAACGGGACAGAAACTCGGAGCCTGGCCTCAGCACGCCCCATTTTGGGGACCTCTTGGGAGGCGAAAAGCTTCGGTCGGGCGAGGAAGCAAAGCCACGCACCTGCTGCGGGGACCGGAGAGGCCGGAGGCGTCCCCCAAACAGAGGAGGGGGCGAAGGCGGTTGGGGGAACATCCCGGGCAGGAGAGACGGGAGAGGCAGGACTCGGCACGGAGTTCACCTCCTTCTGCAGGAAAGGGCTGCGAAGTTTGCCTAAAAAAGGAGTCAAACGTGCTGCTGGAGCCGGGCAGGCGTCGAGGCTCCCAGCCGCACGGCGACAGCCCCGCGGCTCCCCGGGAGTTAGTCACCAAAGGGTGTTGGCGGATGTTTTTTTGCCTTAGGAGCCCACTGCTGGGTTATCCTCCTAAGCAGGATTTTCCAGCTCTAATCCTGGTTGAGGAAAACAAGTTTGTCTACTGGTTACAGCAGTAGCTGCAGCCAAGCAAAAAAAAAAAAAAAAAAAGACGTAATTTTGGGGAGGAAAAGTAGCTGGAGAACACCGCCTCCCAGGTCCTGCTCTCCGGGCTCTCCACGGTGATTTTCGGAGCACGCTGGCTTTCACCGACATTAGGACCAGCAACTGGGAGAGGCACGATTCAAACTGGTTGCTGCCAGCCTCCTACGCCAGCGCCCTTTCCTTCGGCAGAGGGTAACCGCTCGCTGTTATCTCCCCCATCTATGCCTCCGAACGCAAACAAAAGCAAAGCAGGAGGGTTACGAGACAAGCCCTACCCAAGCGCAGCAGTGAATAAGCACCAAGACTTGCCAGCCTACCCTTAGCCCGTGGGTTTTTATCCGTGCCAGGGCATTTGTCTTCCCTTCCTCCATTCAAAAACACCAAATGCCAACGCAAACGAGGGAAATCCCGAGGGATTTCTCACCCTCAGAAATCAGCCGCCCCCCGTGATAGACTTTTTCCCACCGTGGGATTTCATCCCGTCCCGCTGACGGCTTGCCTACGCGAGAAAACGTATTTGCGCTCCTATCACACAATAAAAGTGCTTATTTCGAATTAACTCAAGCTCCTTTCAGGGAGGTTGAGCTGAGGAGCAGACATTCAGCCAGGGATATGACGTGTTCTCAGCGACTTCCTCGGCTACAGTTTTAGCTTTGGTTTTCACGGCTTCCTGGTTTCTATCTGATAGATCAGGTCGGTCTCTTCTAAAGGGACGCACTCCTGCGTGGCTCAACCAGTGCAAGAAATCGGGTGGAATTTAGGGCAGTCAGGGCAGATTGTGATGGTAGTCCCTTTCTGGCGTTAATATGTTTAGTTTTCATTAAAAAAAATGAAATTCAAGGTTCAGAAGTGGAGTCACAAGTATGGAAAACTTCCGTCTCGGCTGTTAAAACCCGGCGCAGGCGGCAGCGAGACCCCTACCACGAAAAACGAGCYGGGCGCGCGCGACATCGCTCTGCCTGCGGCACGGCACGCCGGCTGCGGCGAGAGCTCCCCGTGCCCACGGGCAGCACACCCGTCCCAAACACACGCTCCCCCGCCGGGAGCACTCCCCGTGCACAGATTTACCCGGCGCGGGGAACGGGACGCGGCTGACGCTGCCCGCCCCGCCGCGAGCCCCGCGCCGTACCTGGCTGGGGAGCCGTGGCCGCGTCGGCCGGCACCGACTTCTCCCTCTGCTTGAAGATGTCCCGGGGGTTCACCGCCCTCTGCGCTATCAGCGACGCAGCCTCCTGCGAAGGCGAAGAGCGCGCGAACCCCRCGGTCAAGGCGCTACGGCCTTGTAGACGGGGAGCAGCACCCCCCCCCCAAATCGCTGCACGAGGCAGGGGGGGGAGGGCTGAGCTGACGCAGCCCCCCGCCCCGTCCCAGCAAAGCGCTCGGGCTCCTGGCAGCGTACCTGGGCTTTCTCCACCGATTCGCTTCTCTTGAAGCCCTTCCGCTGCCTGGCCTCGTACTCCTCGGCTTGCTCCTTCTGCAGCGCAAGAGAGGGTCTGCGACAGCCTCGGCGGGCGCCAAGCCCCCTCCTTCCCCACCCAGCCCCCTCCTTCCCCACCCAGACCCCTCCTTCCCCACCCAGCCCCCTCCTTCCCCACCCAGACCCCTCCTTCCCCAYCCAGACCCCTCTTTCCCCACCCAGCCCCCGGACCGGAGAATGGGAACAAGGACCAGACAYRGCGATGGAGGGCGAACGGGGAGGAAGCCTGCAGGAGGTTTGCTGGGCTCAGGCTGAGGACTTGGYTTCCTCCAGGCTCTTCTCCAGAGTTTTAAACTCTGCTTTCCCCAGAGGCTGCGGCTGGAGCAGCCGTCGGGAGCACGCGGCCAGCGTGAGCAGCGAAATCGAGGATGGAGCAAGAGACCTGGAGGACCAGCTGGTGGCACCTCTCCTGCCAGAGCGTGTCCGTGGGTTTTTCCACGTCCCCCACCTGCCGTGACAATGCCCCGGGGTGCTCCACCGTCACCCTCCTGCCTCTGCCCACGAGAAACCTCGCCACGGGGGACGAGGCCGAAGCTCACCCATTGCTGCTGCTCCCTGTCCCTGTTCTCTGCCTCCCGCTGCTGCTGGAGCCTCCTGCGGTGACAAAGGACAAATTGGGGTTAACAAACAGGCGGGGGGCTGCTCTGGGACCTCCCCCTGCTGCAGCGACACGGGGAAGACCAAAGGATGGACATCCCCCCGACACGGGGAAGACCAAGGGATGGACATCCCCCCCCTCACCGCGGGGCCAGATGAGGAGCCACAAGCCCCCGGAGCCGTGCAGGGGGCAAAGGCAAGGAGAGAAGGGCAGAGTAGCAGGAGCTGCTTCAACTAGTGGGACCAAACCGGGGAAATCTCTTCCTTCAGGGGCACGGACGTGAGCAGACTTCCCCATCCGAGCTCAGAACAGGAAGGCAAGTGCCTGCCGCTGCTCGCAGAAGTGAGCTCCACCACCCAAGAGGGGTGACGCCGGGCCTGGAGAGGAAGGAAACCGGCACAATGCCGGTCCCCGCACCCGCCGCCTCCTCTCTGCGGGGCGCAGAGCCTCCACCAGCTGGCCCGGACCTCCGGCCCCCCGTGAACGGTGGCCACGGGTTTCAATGAYGTGTTTCAGAAGCACCTTGCAAGGTTGGGGAGGGGGGACACTTGGTCCTGGGGGCAGGGAGACCCACGGYTGATGCTGGAGGAGCAGCCAAGCTTGTCGGTGGTTTGGCCGGGGAGAAGATGCTCTCCCCACCCCAGGGGCTTGCTGGGGGACACCCAGCCAGGGAACCCACAGGGCAGCCACATCAGCCGGGCCAAACGTCCGCCGCCGCTCCAGGGAGGTGAGCGAAGGCCAACGCGACTCATTCGCACGTCGGCAGGAGCAGACCGACGGCCATCGGGAGGCTGGGACCTGCGGATCGCGGCGCCCGAGGGCAGCGTGCCACGGGAGCGGCCGGGCTGAGCTGCCAAGCCGAGGCGGATCCCCCCCGCAGCTGCTGCCTTAAAGGAGGTTTCCGGGAATTGCAGCGAGTGCCAGCAGCAGGGAACGCGCGGACACGATCTGCCGCTCCCCGAGGAACAACCCTCCGCCGGCAGGGCAGGGGCTGGAGCGGGGACAGCAGCGCGGAAAAGGTGGTGACGCGGGCACGCAGCACCACCCAGAGCAAAGCCAAGAGATCCCAGAGAGCGGGACGGGCTCCGGGAATCGTTAGGAATGCTCGTCAGCAGCAGGGACTCACTTCTGGGCTTCGATTTCGTTGGATCTCGCTTTATATCTCTGTTCTCGCCCCGCCGCCTCCTGCAGCTCCCGCTCSCGACGCTCTCTCTCTAGCCGCTGCCGCTCCTCCTCCGCTCTCCTCTTCTCCTCCAGCCGGCGGTTTTCTTCATCTTTCTAATGGGAGACGTGCACCAAGTCGTGGGTTTAACGCTTCCAGCTCCRAGAAACCCCCCAGCTCTCTGCACGCCGCGCTGTGCCACCAGCCAGCACGGTGGATCTCCTGGCAGCTCCCAGGGCGTGCGGCACCCGTAACACTTCCGCAGCCTGAAGGTTCACASGCTATTGCTAAACCGCTGTAAAAACCCCGGTGTAAAGCAACCTGAATGGGAAGCAAATACAGAGCAGCTTGCCCTGCTGTTCAGCCTGGGAGAGCTGCCTTCAGAAAAGTCAAAAACCAGCTCCCTTCATCCAAGCGGAGTTTGCCATCCGCCGGGAGCCGGGCTGCAGCCCAGCCCTCTCCGCCTGCGCCCGCCCCAGCAGCCCGGAGCCAAATTAAGAGGAGATAAAAAGCATCTTGCTCTTCAAGATTAATTTCCTCCTCCCCTTGCACCTGGAGGCAGCAGGACCTCTGCAGCCAGCCCAGCTCCGCGCTGCTTTCCCACCCATCATCCATCATCCCCCCTTTGCCAGAGGTCTGGATCCCTGACTCCGGCCAGGAGAGCCCAGGGTAGAGAGGGAAGATGCAAAGGGAGAGAAATCTCCAGCTACAGCCAAATGCCTCGTCCTACTCGTGCCTGGCTGCTGAAGCGGCAGCACTCACCTCAGCTTTGGCCCAGAAATTATCTTTATTGACTCTCTTGATTTCGGACATTGCGTTCGTCTTCTGGTAGACAGAGCCCTGGGGGGAGGCAGAAGGCAGCGCCTGTGAGCGGTAGTCACCGAGCAATCGCCATTTTTGCATTCCTCTGCAGAAATTTGTCCCCGCAGCTTTCTGGCAGCTTTCTCCTGCTGCTACGGGACCGGCCAGACCCTCTTTGCCTTCCCCTGGCAGAGGGCWCCCAGCCCCACGCAGCCACGGGCCAGCAGGCTGGCTTGAAAGGGTCAACGGAAGGTATTTAGCATGAATAATAAAAAAAAAGAGACACTTTGTGACAGAATAGAACAGCAAAACCAGTGCRGTCCCACGTTCAGCGCAGTCTGTGACTTTTTGGAAGTTACTATAACCTGATGCTTTGCCCCAGACTTTAAAGAAGAGCTGGCTGAAGCCCAGCGATGCGCATGTTGCCAAAAACTGGGACTTCCAGCCTGGTTTTCCTCTTGCCTCAAGCAAAAATCAGGTTGCTAAAGCGCTGCAGAGCCCCGGCTGGAGCAGCCAGCGAAGAAGTGACCGGGACACATCGAACCTGGCACCGTCACACCAAAGCGGGGCCGGGGGGAGAGCGAGGGTCTGGCACAGCTCAGGTTTGCTCTTTACCCACGTCGCAGAGACGGAGAGCACGTGCAGCTGAGCTTCGCCTTCGTACAGCTGAGAGACCTCACTTGCTTGGGGGGTGTGTGTGTTAAAAAAAAAACCACCTTCCTACACAACATTTCCACGTAGCCAGAAAAGAAGTTGCTGCGATCTCTGGCCTCGACACTTCGCAGCACCGGGGGAAGCCTCAGTTTTTGTTTGCAAGCAGGTCAAAACGCCGCTGCACCGACACATCTTGATCCCTGTCCCTCGCTCGGAGAAGCCCCCAGGCCTCGCAGATACTCTGCAAAGTGGAAAAGCTGGAGTTTTTGTGTCTCTAAAATCTGAATAGAACCGGGGGGGAATCAGTCCTGCTTAAAAAAAAACGGAGAGGAGAGCTTAGGCTTTCTGCTTGCTGCAAGGGCGTCTCGGCTCCGCCACCGCCCCGTGCTCTCGCCCCGATTCACTCTGCAACGAGCCAGAGAGAGGAACCAGCCCCGGGCAAAATCATCGGTGCTTCCACGGGGAGCCCCTTCCACCGCAGGGTGACGGCGGTCCCGGACCCTGCCCCTGCCCAGAGGGACCAGAAAGCCCCCGCGGAGCCAACTCACCACGGGAGCTTGAGGGCCCGAGTCCTGGAACTTGCTGCTCTCCTTGTGGAAGTTGTAGTTGGCCCCAGAGGCCTTGGCGACCTTCTCCATGATGAGTTCAGGCTCCACGTCCTCCTCCGCGCGAGCGTTGATGGTGACGTGAGCCCCCTGAGCAGGGAGAAAGCCGGCGCGGGCGTGAGGGGGCGACTCCAGGGGCCACCAAACCCACCACGCGGCTTCCAGGGGTCCCGCCTGCGCTCCCGGAGCTCCCGAGAGAAGGAAAAGGGACTCGGGTGACAAAAAGGGAGGTCACCGGCCGCTCTAAAATAACGCGACGCTGGGAAAGCAAAGGCTTGCGAGGGCAAGAGAGGCTTGTTTCGCCTCCCCCCGCGCTCCCCCGAGCTGTTTTCGACTGCAAGAGGTTTGCATGGGGAACCAGCCTCCGAAGGCAGCCCTGGGTTACGCAGGGCAGGGAGCACCCAGCGCCRGGGCAGCGCTCCCGGCCGGGGTCCTGCCTGCCAAGACGCCTCCGTGCCACCCCAAAAAGCAGCGCGAGCCACGCGGGGCGCAGGTTCCCCAGCCCGGGGCCCACCGAGCCGGGGAGGACGCCACGAGAAGAGGACCAGACCTTTAGGAAGTTTGCTACGGTGCTGACGTGGTTGGCGCAGGCTCCTTTCCTCACGTCATTCACGCCTTCGCCAGTCTGCAAGGAGAAACCGTCGGCACCCGCTTAACCCGCGAGTCCCAGCCCAGGCTGGTTTTACAGCGGCAGCACCTTGATCTAAGCCTGCAAATCATCCACCCCGGCCACGGCGAGGGCTTCGCCGGGGCTTACGGCGTGGAAAAAGAGCCCGCTCTGCAGCAAGCACTGCTCGGAGGGACACGGCGAGCCTCTCGCCCAGGGACAACGGCCACACCACGAGGGCTCCGGGCTCCTGCTGACCCTCAAGCGCTTCATTCAACCCATCCTGGACGGGTTCAGAGCCGGTTACCGGCAGCGTCGCGGCCAGCCGAGCGAGCTACGTGGCCAAAGAGATGCAAGGGGGAAGCGAATCCTCCCAGCCTCCGTTCGCCTGCGCCCACGGGGTTTGGACCACGCACCCACAGCGGTGGGCACGGGACGCCCTCGGGGTTGCAGCTTGGTGGAGGGGATTCAACGCGTTGGCTGCCGAGCGCTCGGCAACCACGATTCGAGAGAGAATCGAAGGGAGAAAGAGTCCTTCCTTTCCACCAGGTCCCTCCCAGGTCCCCACTCACCCAGTTGACGAGGACGTATTTGGGCAGGCCGGAGTTGGGATCCTTCACCCTACAGAAGGCATACATCACCTTCCCGCTGTTGAGCTCCTCCACCATCTCCTCCAGGCCACCATCTGTCCCGGGAGAGAAACGAGAGGGCGTGAGACAAGCAGATGACGTACACGCGGTGGGAACGGCCGAGCCTGCAGAGGTTGCAGCCTCCTGGAGATTATTCCTGGTAGATTTGGAGCTGTCCTACGCCGAGAGTATTTCAGACCCCTCGTGTTTGCCCTCGTCCTTCCCTTACCTGCTGGTTTGGGCAGGAGCCGGGTCTCAGCCCGCTCTCACCCACACCCCCAGCCCCAGCAGCCTTCGCCGCCGGAGTTTCTCTTCCTCAAACCTTCACTGCCACAAGCACAGCTCCACGTACGGAAGGATCCCGGGTCCATAACACAAGTCAAGTGACGACAGAGAAGGCAAAGGAAATGCTCATGTGCCCCAGACTAATTAGAGGCTTTAACCAGAGCAGGCAGCTGCAAACTCTGCCCACAGGTTCCGACATGAAACCGCGTGGCGAGGTCTCCGGCGAGCACCGCCGCCGCCGGAAAACAGCTCGACGGGCGATCGGAAAGGTCCCGAGAAGCGGAGGAGGAACCGGCTACGCCTTGTTCCCGTCCCACCTTCGAAGAGCGGCAGCGGCCGTGACGAGCCCTGCTTCGTCAAGTGGGAAGCGGAGCAGAAACCGCGACGCTGGCGCGGGGTGAGGTCGCGCTCGCCAGCCGCGGGAGGAAACGCCGGCGTCACGCTTCGCTCGCTGGTGTTAGACCCCCGGGGCCCTTCCAGGCGGGTCTCTCAGCCTCGAGCTTGGGGACGAAGGAGGAGAGCCCACCTCGGCACGGAGGGAAAAAAATCCGTGCGGGGCTCCGCAGAGGGGTCGTGCAAGACGGGCGAGCGATGGGAAGTGCTACGTCGCCCCACGGACCGCAGCATCGCTCCCGCTAAAAGCGTATGCCAAAAAACTGCCAGAAAAGGAGGAAAAACGCAAAAAACGTGTGCTCTCATTCCAAAAAAATTCCCACAGACCACGATTCCTCCTACTTTGGTTTGTCTGACCCCTGAAAAGCGGAAAACGAGCTACTGCTTACCATCAAACACCAGCAGCCGAGTCTGTTTTGCTCTGCACTGCAGCAGGACCCGAGATCGTTTTCTTCTCCGCTATTAAATATTTACGCTTTGGCTCTAAATTTGGCAGGGTGGTTTGCAAGCCCAGTAGAAAAGTTGAAGGCTGGAAGATGAAGCCGGTCGGCTGACGGAGCCCTCGCCGGGCGCCGGGAGGGCCCCGGGGCTGCGTGTTTGCCGGGTCAATATTTAACACGGCGGCGACGGGCAGGGAAAGCCACAAAGGGAAGCGCTGGGAGGAGCAGAGCTCTGCGGAGCGGCCGGGGCTCCGGTCACAGGGAGCGGCCGAATTACCCTGCGCCTAACTAAGCAGGGTCCAGCACCAAAACCACACCGGACTTTTAATTTACACGGAAAATTCGCCAAGCAGCTAACGCCCGCGCGAGCCCTAAATTCAGTTCTCTCTTCCATACAACCCTGACCCTTCGCCAGCGGCAAACCCGCGTCTCGGCCCCACCGACAGTCGCCCGCAGCCGCTCTCCGGCACGGGTCCGGCGCTCCGGCGGTCCCATCCTCCGCAGCCTCCCCGCAGCCCTCGTCTGCAGCTCGGTAAGAGCTTTGGCTGAACAAAAGGCCCCAGCACCAAATCACCCRCCGCAACGCCGCCTTCGCCGAACCCTGCAGAGCTGCCCAGAAACGTCTCACCCAACCGCGGTCGCCGAGAGCTTCGTGGGTTGCGAGAAACACTTGCAAATGAGAAAGGCAGCCGGCGAGGGAATGCAGCCGAGCGCTGGAGGATGCAAATCTAGAGAGCGGAGAAACCTGCCTGGATGCCTTGCTTTCCACCAGCTTTAGCTTTGCATCAAGAAGCATTCGTGTGGGAATCGGCAGCCGGGGAAAAAATAAAAAAAAAGTCCCACGAAGCGGGGAACCAAAGAAAGACGAAGCACTTCAGCAGCAGCAGCAGCAAATCGCCAGCCGCAGAAAGCCGGCTTTGAAGCGCTTCGTGGTCCTTCCTTCATCTTGCGCTGCGGCCGGCTGGGATCTAAAATACCACAGGACTGCAAAAAGGTACAAGGACCCGAATTTTGGATCTTTCGGAAAAGAGGAAAAGGAAAGGGAAGGAGAAGGCAGAGCCACGCGTGCGCCTCTCCCGCCTGCCACCGAGACTCTTCTCTATTTTCCTCGCTCAGAAACCGCACGAAATGCCCCGCTGCTCCCAGACGTGCGCCCTCGTCCCACCGCCGAGGCCACCCCCCCCCCAATCCCCGGCCAGCACCGAGGGGCGAGAACAGGCCGAGGGATTAGAATAAAAATCACCCTTTACTGAGGGGCGAGGGAGCGAGCACCGTTTCCCACCGCTGGAGCCGGTCCAGGCAGGGGCTGGATGCCACCAGAAGCGGCGAGTGACAAAAGCCAGCCAGGCCCCGCGAGCTGCGCCCGGCCAACAAGCCCAGAGCCGGCCGGCGGCGCCGGGCGAGGGGGGGACGGGCCCCCAACACGCTCACCTCCGGAGCCGGCCACGCGCAGGTCGTTGCTGTTGCCTTCGTAGGTGAACAGGGCCCTAAAATAAAACCAGAAGCGGAGGTGAGGAAGGCTCGCCCCAAACCTCGCACCCCGTCAGCATCTCCCCTCCTGCACCAGCTCCTCTGGACCCCCTGCAGCGCACCCCAAAAACTCCCCCGTGCTCACGGTGCCCACCCAGGGTGTCCAGACACCCCGGAAACCCCCGATGCTCACAGCTCCATAGGGCCCCCCCCACCCCCCACACCTTCTGCCCCACATCCCAGA
>JASVER010000249.1:84324-97692 GCA_030449065.1 Oceanodroma leucorhoa | reverse complement strand
GGGGGATACTGGAGGAGCAGCGGGATACTGGAAGAACAAGGGGGATAATGGAGATGCAGAAGGGGATGCAGGGGGGATACTGAAGATGCAGGGGGGAGACTGGAGATGCAGGGGGGAGACTGGAGGAAAGTGGGAGGCGATGCAGGGGGGATACAGGAGACTTCGGGGGGCTGCAGGAGGCAATGCAGGCAGGGATGCATCTCTCCAGCCGTGGAAGAGTTAACGCTCCCCGCAGCTCCTCRCTGGGTTTTCCTTCCAGCTGCTTCGGATCAGGAAGGTTTGTAYGGCCGGGGAAATTCCTGCGCGCAGCTGCGGCCCGTCCAGGCCACATTCCCCAGCCCCGGCATCTCGCGGGACGCGCCTCCCTCCCGCCGTCTGCCGGGAAATGCCTCCGGCCCCCCTCTGCTGAAAAACACAACACAAAGCACCTTTCTTTCGGGGGCCGCTTACATCCAGTGCCGTAAACGGACGGGACAGGGGAGACAAACCCACGTGTCGCAGGAAGGTTTAACCCAGGGAGGGGGAAAATCCCCCCAAAAGCTCAATATTTGCCTCCCCACACCCCTCGTTGCAATATGGGGCTGGTTTCTCGCCCTTCAGCAATTCGGGGCTGGTGCCGGTACCCCGGGGACCGGGGACAGGGCGGGCACCCACCGGCACGGGGACCACCCCGGGGCTGAGCCCCACGGGCGATCGTGGCTTGTGCTGTGCTGTCCCAGGCATCGCCGTGTCCCAAAAAGTCTGTTTTTGGGGTAGGGAAAGGCGGCATCAGTGCAGGCGGGTGGGGAATTGTGGGGAGGGCGGGTGGGGGCTCCTGGCTCCCTGGCGAGACAGCACCGAGCAGGGGTTGGGATTTGCACCATTTGGGGCAGGGATTTGGGATTTGGGGCTTTGCGCCATTTGGAGCAGAGATTTGGGGTTTGGGATTTGGGGATTTGCATTATTTGAAGTGGAGATTTGGGATTTAGGATTTGGGRCTTTGCATCATTTGGGGCTTTGCACCATTTACGGGGTCCGTAGGGGCTTACAGGGCTGAAAACCCCTTTGCCACCATCCCACGGTGGGTTGGGGTGTCCCCAGCCAAGCCTGCAGCCGGGGCTGGGGGGATGTTTTGGGGCCGGGGGGTGTTTTGGGGCCGGGGGGTGTTTCGGGGCTGGCGGAGGGCGTCAGCCCGGCTCTCCTGCAGTACCTGCAGATGAAGTGGCCGCTGCTGGACGTGCCCGCCGGCGCCACGCTGAAGGACAGCCGCTCGCCCTCGCCCGCGCACTTGGTAAGAGCAGCCGAATCCCACGGGGGTGATGGGTTTCCCAAGGGAAAACGCCATTCCAGCTCCCCGTGATGCCGATACGTCCACGGAGGGGTTTTTTTTTKGGGGGGGTGGCTGTTGTTTCGCCCTCCCACGTGCTCTCCCTCGCTGCCCCGCAGTCGAACAAGGTCCCGGTGGTGCAGCACGCCCATCACATGCACCCGTTGACGCCGCTCATCACCTACAGCAACGACCACTTCTCGCCAGGCTCGCCGCCCGGCCACCTCTCACCGGAGATCGACCCAAAGACGGGTGAGCACGGGGAGGGGGACATGGCATCAGACAGGTCCGGGTGAGCAAAGGGAGGGTGACAGTATCGGTGCCATCCCGGGAATGGAGCGCTCTCCGTTGGATGCTCCCTCTGCTTCCCGGATGGTTTTCGCAGCCTGGTCCCTGGGTGGTGGGAAGCGGATGCGGCCGGTGGCCGGGGATGGGTCCTCGCCTGGTCGCAGGTTTGGTTGGGGTGCGTGGGGATCCCTTCAGGTCTCTGTTATGGTTATCTCAGCATCTTCTCCCTGTGCTCCAGACAGGGGGAGACGGGGTGCTTGGAGGGAGATGGGGTGCTCGGAGGGAGACAGGATGCTCGGAGGGAGACGGGGTGCTCAGAGGGAGACGGGATGCTCGGAGGGAGATGGGTGCTCGGAGGGAGACGGGATGCTCGGAGGGAGATGGGTGCTCGGAGGGAGACGGGATGCTCGGAGGGAGATGTGATGCATGGCAGCAGACAGGATGCTCAGAGAGACGGGGTGCTCGGAGGGAGATGGGGTGCTCAGCAGCAGACAGGATGCTTGGAGGGAGATGGGGTGCTCGGAGGGAGACGGGATGCTCAGAGGGAGATGGGTGCTCGGAGGGAGATGGGGTGCTCGGAGGGAGACGGGGTGCTCGGAGGGAGACGGGATGCTCGGAGGGAGACGGGATGCTCGGAGGGAGATGGGTGCTCGGAGGGAGGTGGGGTGCTCGGAGGGAGATGTGATGCATGGCAGCAGACAGGATGCTCAGAGAGACGGGGTGCTCGGAGGGAGATGGGATGCTTGCGGAGAGGCGGGATGCTCAGAGGAAGATGGGGTGCTCAAAGGGAGGGTGCTCAGAGGCAGATGGGGCACTCAGGGGCAGCCAGGGTGCTCGGGGGCTGCCACGTCCATGTTTTAACACCACGTCCCCTTCATCCCTCCCTCCCTCCGCAGGAATCCCGCGGCCGCCGCACCCGTCCGAGCTGCCCCCCTACTACCCGCTGTCGCCAGGAGCCGTGGGCCAGATCCCGCACCCGCTGGGCTGGCTCGTGCCGCAGTAAGGATGGGCTCGACCCTGGGCTGGGGGTTCGCTCCCACCTCCGTGTCCCTGTCCCCATGAGCCCCATGTCCCCCGGAATCCCACGTCCCCCTGAGACCCTCCTCCTCTTCCCACTTTACCCATTTTTTCCACGGAGAGCCTGGCGGGATGCCAAGAGCTCCAGGGGTTGGGAAGGGAGGGGCTCCCCACCGCTGGAAATTTTGGGAATTGGTGGGATGGAGATCAGCYGGGGAGCGGTCCGAGGGCCCCCGTGAATTGAGGAGGGATATTTTTTCCACTAAARCTTGTGCGTTTGCAGGCAAGGACAGCCCGTGTACTCCATCCCTCCCGGCGGCTTTCGGCACCCCTACCCCGCCCTCGCCATGAACGCCTCCATGTCCAGGTGGGTCTCAGCAGGGACGAGGGACCCTCCTTGGGCGTCCCGGAGCTTCCAGCAGGTTTTTGGCCGCTTCCCTAAGGACGATGTGGGACTCGGCCCCGCAGCAGTGTCGGCAGTGGGYGCTCCCGGGGACATTCCGCTCTGCACGGGCACAGACCAGCCCCAGGAGGTTGCAGTGGCCTCCTCAGCCGAAAATACCCCTGGGGGGGTGCAGATGGTTCCCATGGGTGATTCTGTGGGGGAAAAGCAACATCCCATGGGCTCAGGGTATCGCTTGGGTTGGGTCCACGTTACCTTCCTGCAAGCTGGGACAGGATCCAGTGTAAAACCAGACCCCAACTGGGTTGGGGCTGGTGGTCTCTTAACCYAGGAGGTTCTCAGGAGGGTTTGGGGTGGAAACTGGGGGCTGTTGGTGCCCGTGGGGAGCTGACGAGCCCTCCCCTCCYTCTCCCTCTGCTGCAGTTTGATGTCCAGCCGTTTCTCCCCACACATGGTCCCACCGCCCACCCACGGGCTGCACCCCTCGGGTATCCCACACCCYACCATCGTCTCACCCATCGTGAAGCAGGAACCCACCCAGCCCAGCGTCAGCCCCGGAGGCAACTCGTGAGTCAGGGACGGGAAGGGACAGCCCCGGGGATGGGATCTTGTCCCCAGGGCATCAGCAGATCCTGACCCACCATCCTGCTCGTTGCAGGAAATCCCCCGTCACTGTGAAGAAGGAGGAGGAGAAGAAACCCCACATCAAGAAGCCGCTCAAYGCCTTCATGTTGTACATGAAGGAGATGAGGGCCAAGGTGGTGGCCGAGTGCACGCTGAAGGAGAGCGCCGCCATCAACCAGATCCTGGGCAGACGGGTACGGGCATCTCCCTCGGCACGGGCGAGCTCTGCGGGGCAGCTTTATGCCCACGTGGTGCCTGTTTGGGACCGTAAACTGGCTTTCAGCCCCCTCTACTCCACCTCTCCCCAAGGCTTGGCCCCTTGACCTGGGGCATCGCCAGCCCAGGAGGTCCCAGGGAGCTGGTGGGGACCTGGGTGGCAACGGGATGGGGCTGGCTGGGAGGTCCTCGGGGCCAGCCGTGTGTCCTTGGGGTTTGCGGCATGGCTTTGAGGCTTGCAGCGTGGCTTTGGGGTTTGCAGCGTGGCTTCGGGGTTTGCAGCGTGGCTTCGGGGTTTGCAGCGTGGCTTTGGGGTTTGCAGCGTGGCTTTGGGGTTTGCAGCGTGGCTTCGGGGTTTGCAGCGTGGCTTCGGGGTTTGCAGCGTGGCTTTGGGGTTTGCAGCGTGGCTTCGGGGTTTGCAGCGTGGCTTTGGGGTTTGCAGCGTGGCTTTGGGGTTTGCAGCGTGGTCTCTTCTCCCCCTTGCAGTGGCACTCGCTGTCGCGGGAGGAGCAGGCGAAGTACTACGAGCTCGCGCGGAAAGAGCGGCAGCTGCACTCGCAGCTCTACCCTACGTGGTCGGCGCGGGACAACTATGTAAGTGTGGCCCCCTCGGATGGCTCCTCTCCTGGGGGGTTTGGCTGGTGGGAGGTTGCTTGCCGTGCTCGGGGAGGTCGGTGTTTGGGGTGCTGGGGGTGGTGGGCGATGGCGCTGAGTCGCTGGGGGATGCTCTGCCACCCTCAGCAGCTCCTGCATCCCTGTGAGCTGCTCTGGGGCACCGTCAGCCCCGTTTCTCCCCGAGGTCTCATCCGTCGAGCAGCCCCCAAGGGCTCTCCGGTGGCAGAAAGCCACATAAGGACTTCATAATGTTTTCCAGGGCAAGAAAAAGAAGAGAAAGCGAGAGAAGCTGGCTCAGCAGCAAAGCCACGACACGGAGAGTGAGTATCCCCCCTGACAGCCTCCTTCCTCCTCCGGCTTTCGGCCGCTCATGCCGTCATCCTCCACCGTTCGCAGGCTCCCTGGCATCCAAGAGCAAGAAGCCGTGCGTGCAGTACCTGCCGGCTGAGAAACCGTGCGACAGCCCCGCGTCCTCCCACGGCAGCATGCTGGATTCGCCCGCCACGCCGTCGGCCGCCCTGGCATCCCCGGCCGCRCCGGCTGCCACCCACTCGGAACAGGCTCAGCCCCTCTCGCTCACCACCAAGCCGGAGGCCAGGGCTCAGCTCGCCGTGCATTCGGCCGCCTTCCTCTCGGGCAAAGCCGCCTCTTCTTCTTCCTCCTCCTCTTCCTCCTCTTCCTCCTCCTCCAGCCTCGGCAGCCCGCCCTCGCTCCTCTCCAGACCCATCCCCTTCACCTCGGTGCCCTCCACGGCTCTCCTGTCCTCGCCTCCGTCCTTCGCGGCCGCCATCCCGTCCCCGCAGGCTGCCCTGGCTGTGCTGCAAACGCAGCCCCTTTCCCTGGTCACCAAACCTGCTGACTAAGGGAAAAACTCGTCCCCCCTCGTCCCGTCCCGTCCGTCCCCTCCCYGCTGTACATTGCAGAAGCCACAATCAAGATTCAAATGCAGCCAAAACCATTATTGGTCAATATTTGACCCTTTCTGAACTCTTTTGTAAGCAGACTCTGGAGGAAGGGGCTTTCTGCTCAGAGCTGCTGCCAGCAGTCGACCTAAAGACCGTTTTTATTAAAAAAAAGGAAAAAAAGGAAAAAAAAAAGAAAATAAACCCTCCACAAGCTGCCAACGATGGAAATCTCCTACGAGCTGACCGTGGGCATGAGCCAAGTGCCCGYCACTGCCACAGGGCACGGTGATGCCGATGGCCCGGCGCTCCCATGCACAGGCATGCCGGCACTGAACGCGGCGGGCGTTGAGCTGGGGCCGGCTCTCCATCCCGGAGGCAAGAGCAGAAACTCCGGCTGCCGGCCTGGTGTTTCTGGATGCTCCCAAGTCCTCCCGTCCCACGGCTCTGCTCCCCGCCACGGTGATCACCTTCGCTCTGTCCCGGCGAGGAGCCGGATCCTGTCCKGAGGATGCTGCGCCGTCGGCCCTGCTCCTTCCCGCAGTCGTGCTGGGGTGGGCAGGATCCGGGGCTGAGCCCTGGGTGGGGGGTTTTTACCCTTGAATTCCTGTTATTTTTCACAAAAGGAAATAAAACTACAGCTGCAACTTGCTGCGTGAGCGTGGTCAGTGTGGGAAGCGCTCGCTCCCTGCCCGTCACCACCTTCTCCCCGCCAGCGCTTGAGCGTCACGGTGCCCCGGGAAGCATCTCAGGATGGGGCTCCAGTCCAGCCCCAGCCTGAAAGCATCACCCAAACGCCTCCACTGATGGGCACGGGGCAATTTTGGGGTGTCCATCACAAACCTGTGATGGAGCGAGCAGGCAGCAGACGGTTTGCTGGAGAGATAYGGGCAGCAGGACGCGGGGTAAACCAGTTCAGGGGGTGCCTGAGGAGCCAAGGAGTGTGAGTTACTGGTGTGTATCTCACGGCCAGGAACTGCAGGATGCCCTGTGCCTGCTTCTTCCAAACCAGGAATGAAAAGACAGATTAGGATGAAAAAGGACCTGCACAAAAGCAACCCAGGGTGATCCAGTGGATTTTCAACCAATCCTAAGTTCTCGGTCAGTTCAACACTTGAGCTAATCAAGACTCTTCCATCTCACTATATTTTTAACAGGAAAAGAACCTACCTAGTTTTCCCGTTGAAAGTTGTGCTTTCGTTTTCTGTTGCAGATTTAATCCTGAGCTGCGCCCACCCAAAGGTGATTTGTGGTGTTTATAGTCCTGTTTCATTCCCCTTCCTGAATTTCTTGGCCAGTTTCCATTTCCCCAGACCCAGCCTGGCTCCTCTCTACCTGCACCACTGCTGCGTTGTGGGGACCACRGTGTCCTCGGGCTCCCAGCCCATGGCAGTGGGCCACATCCAAACCATCRCTATCAGTGATGGGCTGAGCCCTTCCCGCAGGTGCTGGCCCTCTGGCTCTCCGTTTGGTGGGTGCTTTTTCTCATTTGGTGGGATAAATGACACCTTCACCTCCTGTCATGACACTTCTCTTTTCCTTTCCAGTGCCAAGCTGGTGTAGAAGCCACTGAGGATGTATTTTTACCAAGCTGGAGCAGCAGCAGATGTCCATCTGCAGGTAGAGGGGAAAAGGGACCATCCTGGTGTCTTGTCCTTAAGGAAGACGGCATCCGCGTTTACCACGATGTGCGAGACGAGCGCGTGCCACGGGACGACGCTGGCACCTGTAACCCCAGCGGATGACACCTGGATTCGAGGATTCCTATTTCCATATTGGAGCTGGGCAGAACTACCAAAAAAGTACAGCCAAGYGATGCCCCCAGCTATGGATGCAGACAAGAGCACAGCCTCCAGCCCTTGCGTGAGCCCCAGGGACGCATTCGGGCAAACACTGGCTCCCGTAACCTTGTGAAAGCTCCAGATGACTTCTGCAAACAGTGACGGTACCTCCAGCAGGAGCGCAGCTTCTCCCATCCAGCTGAGGATCATCTTCTGGACTGGAAGCGACAGCTTAAATTCACAGCTTAGAGCATCCCAGCTGGGTGGTAGCTCCCGAAATCATTGCTCTGAGGGGTCCCGGCTAGTTGAGAACCTCGAGCAGCGAGAGGAGCCTGCAGCAGACCCAGTTCCTCCATACCAGCTTCTTGGTGGCCACCACCAAAGCCTCCGAGCACAAGAAAGTGCCTGGAGCATCTTTATTCGCTGTCGCACCCAAGACAGCCCCGAACCCAGTAGGCGTTTCCATTCCACACACAAAATTGTTTAAAGTTCTTGCTTTCAAAGAACAAATTTGTAAATGCTGGGATAGGGCACGATTCCTCCGCAAGAGGACCAGCCACGATGCTTTAAGTAATGGCATTCTGATAGCGTGTCGCGCGGTTGTGCGAGATCCAGGACTGAGAGGATTAGAGTGTCGCCGAAAACATGCGTGGCTGTCATCTGAAAAGAGGCAAAACATAGCTTTTTTTAGAAAGGCTGTTCCAAGAAACTGGTTTTCTGCGAGGAACGTCTGGATCGCATGCAGCCTCGCTCTCCCCAACACCGGGAGCAGGCTGCAGACAAACAACTTCTTGAATTAGATTTCATGGGAAATTAAAGGCATGAAGAGACCTGTCACAAGAATTAARGTCTGAACCGGAGCCAGACAGCTTCAAACAGATGTTGGACTTCAGCAGGAGAATATTTCTTTGTTTTACTCGGCATTTTCCCATACAGAAAGGAACATCTGTTCCGATGCTTTCGCAGTGCTCCCAAACTGAGATAGGCTTGGATTATCCCCTGCTAGAAGAG
Organism: Oceanodroma leucorhoa; assembly: GCA_030449065.1. Taxonomy (NCBI): domain Eukaryota; kingdom Metazoa; phylum Chordata; class Aves; order Procellariiformes; genus Oceanodroma; species Oceanodroma leucorhoa. The sequence goes on along the minus strand of JASVER010000249.1, from coordinate 89,529 downwards.
AAGCAACTGGCCGCCAAAGCCCTCTTGGCTTCGCTCCTCCTGCTGAAGAGGGCAAGACCAGTTGCGTGTTGCTCTGGTCTCAAATGAACAGGCTGAAGCTATCTTAGTTGAACCAGGCTGGTCGTGGTATCTGTATATCCTTCATGCTTGCAGCGATACAGCTAGATGAAAATGTTGCATTCAGACTGGTTATCAGTGGAAAACTGATTCCTTAGCAGGGTTTTCTTTGTCCTCTGGGAGGTGCTTCAATAAGAGGAAAATTCTGGGGTTGGTCTTTGTTGCAGAAAAACCTGAATATCCAGCGTGTTTCAGTTTGGGCTGTTGTGGCAAGRAGGTCTGGTAGCCCCTCTCCTCTTTTTTGGATAACTTTTAGACTACATTTTTCATGATGCTTAACTTATCCTCAGACCTGGGAGCTGCAATCGAGCCAGGCAGCCCAGGGTGCAGAGRAGAGCCATGCGTGGAGGCCCTGGGGAGCTCTCTAGCAGTATTTCCCAGTTACAAGAATTCACTTTTCAAACTTGCACCAAAAAAAACAAGATTCCTGATTTTTACTTTGGTCCCCTGAGAAAATGAGGCGTCTGCCACTGCACACTCCCTGGTCCTGCTTTATAGAYGACTTTTTTTTTCACAGGGTGCATCCGACCACATCCAACGAAGAGGAAAAGGTCAGGGAGGGAATGAAATGGTGTCCTTCGGAGAGTCGGCAGCAGAAGGAAGGGATAGCATGGTGTAAAGAGCAGGGGGAGGTGGGACAGCCGGATTCTGCCTTAGCCGAGAGGCACGAAACAGCTGGGACGGGGGATGTCACGCCAATGACGGGGCCCCCGTTGCTCTCCCAGCTGCGGCAGATGTTGCCGTTTGCCTGCACAGGTCAAGACGGTACGAACACCGCGTGGGGCTAACCCACGGCTGTGCGGAGGTGGGGTGAGGTGGACCTGCTCRTTTGGGGTTTGCCATCATCTCCAACAGCGGAGGTCCACGTAGAAAGTGCCAAGAAGCAGCAGGAGGTATGGACGGGCGGGAGAGTTGGGAGCAGCTGGGTGAATGATGAAGCTGGAATTGGGAATGGGCGGCCACGTCCTTGGGAAATACAYGTTCACCATCATTGCCACCCATTCCGAGGATGAAACGAAGTTCAAGAAGTGCCTGATGARTACTGGGAATCCCTGGCTGGGAATACTCCAGGTGAGCAATTACTGCAGAGCCGCGCTTGGGGCGGCCGGGGAGCTGGGCTGCGTCGCGGCAGATAGGCAGCACCAGGAACGGGACAGGGAGAGGGGAGGATGCGCCTGTGAGTCCGTCCCTGACCAGAAACGCGATGTACAGTAAAAAAAGGTTTAAAACCTTGATTAAAAGGTGCCATTTTTGTGATGAGCTCAGCCCTAAACTCACTGCAGCTATTGTGGGGTTTTTATTGCCAGGAGCTGGYAAATGTCTCGTTAAGAGCTTGTCAAGAGCAAACTTCTGGGAGAGCTTGCTCTGGTGTGCGGGTAGCATCTGGGAGCCAGCTTGGTGCTTTCCCCGCTTTTTTTTGGAAGCGGGGTTACTTCTGTCACCTCCGTCCGCTTGCTTAATTGCAGCCATCTTGATCAAACGGCCCCCAGCCCCCTCTCCCTCTGCAGCTCTGGCTATTCACTAATTGAAATGCCTAATGAGGTCCCAGGGGTCTCCTGCAGAGATGGAGCTAATTAGGGGCTCCGCCACGAACTCGGCGAGCAGTAGCAAATGAAAYGAAGGTTTCATCGAACCTGCTTTTTTGCAAGGGGCCGGGGGGAGGGTGCACCAGATGTCCTGTTTCCCCGCTCCGCACCGGGGTAAGGCTGGCGCTCCACGGACTCCAGGCTCCTGCCAAAGCAGCTGGTGCAGAGGCAGTGGCTACACTTAATACATTTTAATTAGCATCATTAAATTCTTCCATTTGCTAATTGTTTCTCCTTTTGATCCTTYATCCTGACCAGATTAGCCCTCAGGGGAAAGGGATGGGATGGGGGATGCAGACACTTCTGACAAGGTGAGGACTTCATTATCTCCAAGCATGGGGTTGTCACCAGACCTTGGGAGACCACGCTAAAACGCCCCGGTTGGTGCTAAATTACAGGCCAGATACGTGTGTCCAGCCTGTTCTTGGCCGTCGTGGCTATTGTCAGAAAGAGTCATCCCCAAAAAGTGACATCCCACCAGGATTTACGAGAAGAGACAGTACCAGTCTAGGAAACCAACCAAAACCTCACTTAAGTTTGAATGTAAAAGAGTTGTTTTTCAGGCGATAAAGGACCAGCAGCTGCCATCATGATGGGAAGCAGCTGGGTGGGACCGAAAGAGAATTTCCTCCTTCTGCTTTCCAGCGGACAGAGATAATAATCCTCAATCCTCCTTCTTTTCCTCCTACCAGTCTACATCCGCGTAATCGTGCTGCCAGAAGCAGCTTCCTTCTTGTCCACGTTGATGGCAGCTTCCCATTCCTCGGGCTGCGCGGAGAGGGTGCAGCCGCACGGAGGTTAGGTAAGGTCRCTGGTCCTGTTTATCACGTTTTAGCCAAGAAACTGTTGAAGGAAAACGAGCCTGGTGTGAGCCACCAGGCACTGAGCTGATGTCAGCCTCGTACTCGGTATTTTGGGCAGAATTCTGTTCCCAGATGCATTGTTGTAAATCCAGAGGAACTTGGCCTCCGTTCAGTTACTCTTGACTTCCAGGGGTGTGAGTGAAAGCCGAACTGGCTGGGCATGAGAAATAGCCTCGCTTGTCTGTTTTAAATCTCAACAAAAGCATTGGGCCAACTGTTCTTCTGTCTCCTTAGAAAGGCAGGCATGGGCAGAACCGAGCTGCTAGGATTATTGGAATGTATTGAATTGAATAGAGGATTGGGAAAAAAAAAAGAAGAAAAATCAACCACATAATCCATCATGCTCTGAGGCCAAGTCAGGATTATTCCCCAAAGTATTATAGCTGTGCGGGACTCATTTGGTTTGCATGTTGAATGATGTTGTGATATTTTTCTGTGTTTTAGCGTTAAACGGACTGACTGGAGCAGCTAACAAATTTGTGATGTTATTGCGATTCCTTCTGGAGACACGTGAGACTTTGCTGCTTGACTTTCAGCCCTCAGCGCTGCAGGATGCCGCGTTATGGGTAAGACAGCTCTGGTGACACCAAGCAAGAGTGGGAAGCATGCATGGTCTGGAGTGGGTAAGCACCAAGGAAGTTCATCCTGGACGGAGATGAAGGCAAATCCRCTGATCTAAAAGGAAAGAGGTGAGATGACGGGGAGGACAGATTGGGATTGTTACTAATAAGACAAATTACAGAGACTTGATGGCGTAATTCACGCGTCTGGAAAAGTGATTATCAAAGCTCTAGCTGGTTTGGGAAGGACAGGCAGGGAAAAAGCTRGAGATAAAACTTTTTGAAGCATGATGTACCCCCATGCCGACRTCCCTAAACAGAGGGAGACAGACCTGTGCAAGGTCACTGGGTACCAGTAATGAACACGAGGAAGACCCAAGAAGAACACCTGGAGCTCTTTGTTTTACCAGGATACTCAAAAAGCCACAGCTCCACAGACACCTGCTGGAAAAGGAATATAGCAGGAGGCAAACCCTCTGAGAAAGTCTTGGAGAGCATGTGGGGACAACTTTTGGGCACAGCAGGTGACGTATGGCTGGAAGACAACCACAGATGACATCAATCACAGCTGAAGGACACCCAGTGCCACAGCCACCTTGACTCATTGCGGTAGGGTTGCAGTTTATGGACCTGAGGACATCAAATCCACCTGAGGAGCTCAGCTATGGGCTCCAGACCCCCGTAGCTGCCCAGATGGTGGTAGAAGGATGATAGGCAGATTCGGGGATCTTCCTACATTTTGATTTTATCTGCATTAAGTACAGGTTGGTTTATATTCCAGACAGCAGAGCAGGAGGTTGGAGATGGGTAGGATTATCAGTAAGACATGATGAAATCCTTATGTTTGTTCTGCTGACCAAGCTGGAAGATTGTCCCCAATTTTGGGCAGYATCCTTCAAGGTGTGGAGTGCCTGGAGAAAGCCCAGAAGAGAGCAAGGACACAACCTACAGGAAAAGATGGACGTTCAGTCCGGAGAAGGGAGACATAACAGTCTTCAGTAGGTAAATTATTTACAGAGGAAAGGGATACGTATTCCTCAGTGCCCACGGAGAGCCAAAAGCTAATTTTCTGCTGCTGGTGGGAAGAGCTGTAGTTGAACAGGACGCGTCTGGCCTGGCCAAAAACAAAAATAAAAGGTTATCAGAGCTGTGGGACTGGCCACGCTCCCCGATGTGGCTGTCGTCCTCAGGAGCGCTTTCAGAAAGCAGTCCTGAACCAAAGGAGGGGAAATTAGCCCCGATTTCTCTCCACCGCCCCCTGCCACGGCCTGTTTCCTCCCCCGTAGGATGGAGGCAGCCGCGGGGTCAGGACACCACCCGCACAGGGCCCAACCCGGGGGGAGGGAAGGCCCGGCCCCTCAACGCACGCCTCAACGGCCCCGGTTTGGGCCGCTGCTCCCCAAGTCCCAGCACAGGGACTGGAAACAGACCCAAAAATGGCAGGTTTTACCTCAAAATGCTGTTTTTACCCCAAAGATGGAGCAGTTTTGCTGAGGCGGCCATGCCCATGGCGAGGCCTATGGCGGGGGCTAGGCCTAGCACACGCCGTCGACAGTTAAGCCCCGCCCTTAATTTGCATAAGCCGCACCCAATTTGATGAGCTCATGCTCCCTAAGCCCCACCCCGATTCTCCACAAGTCCCGCCCCGATTCCCACAAGCCCCGCCCCTGCCCTCCCAAAACCCGCCCCATGCACACCAAGCCCCGCCTCAGTCTTAGCAAGCCCCGCCTCAGTCTTAGCAAGCCCCGCCTCCATTCCTAGCAAGCCCCGCCCCCGACTCCAAGACCTGCCCCAATCCTCTCAGCCCCGCCCCACTCCTTAAACTCCGCCCCAACCTCTTCAAGCCCCGCCCCTTCCCTTGCCTCACTCTCCCACCCCCGAGCGGCCGTTCCGCGCTCCCGCCTCCTCTCCTCTCGCGAGATCTCCTCCCGGAAGTAGCTCTGGTCGTACCGGAAGCGGAAGGGGGCGGGCCGGTGGGCGGCGGTGCGGGCCGTTACTGCCGGGCCGCCATGCCGCTGCTCCTGCTCCTGCTGCTCCTGGCGCTCCGCGCCCAGGGTGAGAGGGCGGCTGGGGCGGCCC
>JASVER010000249.1:55864-83535 GCA_030449065.1 Oceanodroma leucorhoa | reverse complement strand
GGTGGCCAAGGCAACACTCAGAGTGACAGTGGCCAGGGTGGCCAAGGCAACACAAGTTACCAAACCAGCAACGAAGGTGGCGGCACTGGTAACCAGGCCAACAACCAGGGCAGCGACGAACAGAACCTGGAGAACAGTGACAACAAGGACCAGGCCAACAGCCAGSAGAACAACGACAAGGACCAGGCCAACAACCAGCAGAACAACGACAACAAGGACGAGGCCAACAACCCGGACGACAAGCACCAGGACCAGGGTAACAACACCAACCAGGACGGCAACAACACCAACCAGGACAGCAAGAACCAGGACCAGAGCAGCACCCAGGGCAGCAGCGACACAAGCCAGGGCAACAACCAGGGCAACCAGCAACACAGCAACGACGCAAACCAGGGCAACAACCAGGGCAGCAACACCGAGAACCAGGGCAGCAACACCGAGAACCAGGGCAGCCAGCAACGCAGCAACGAGGTGAACCAGGGCAGCCACATCGAGAACCAGGGCAACCAGCAACACAGCAATGACGCAAACCAGGGCAACAATGACGCAAACCAGGGCAACAACCAGGGCAGCAACACCGAGAACCAGGGCAGCAACACCGAGAACCAGGACAACCAGCAACGCAGCARCGACGCAAACCAGGGCAGCCACATCGAGAACCAGGTCGGCAACACCGAGAACCAGGGCAGTAATGGCGATAACCAGGCTGACAACCAGGGTAATCAAATGGGCTCCTCGAGAGATAACAATGCATTGCCACAATCAACTTCCTCCGATGCTGAGGGCGACAGCTTTTTAGACAATGGAGGAAGCCCCGGAGAGGAAGAGGATGGGGCTAAAGAAGAYAGCGATGCCTCCTCCCTTAATAAGGAGAGGGAGAAGAGCATCCCTTCTCCCCCCAGGGACCAGTCGGAGAGCAGCCACTTCTTCGCCTATCTGGTGACCACGGCGATTATCGTTGCTGCCTTATACGTGGCGTATCACAACAAACGCAAGGTGAGTGGCTGCGCTCCTTACCCCGGCTCTCGACGTCTCCCCGGCAGTTTAGGAGTTTCCTTTCCTCTCRCCGGTCACTGCTGCAGGTTGGGACCTGCTCGGGTGAAGCCCTTTCCCCTCGCCCTGATTTTTGCTTCTCGCCAATACCTCCCGCTTGCTGTACGGCGYGGGTTTGATTAATGTTCATTTGAGCCTTGGGAGGAGCAGAGGGGGTGTTGTAATAACTAGGAAAGGGGTCGAATCTCCATGGAAATTGGGTGGCCTCAGCTCTAGTGGTTATTTTCAGCTGAGAGAGGTGAAAAGATGTTTGAAGTTACCCTGTGTTTCCTCGCTGACAATGAGTTTTCTATAGCAGGTTGCAGGAGACTTGTCCTTAAATAGTCTTGCACGGGGGGATGCAGCTCAAATGACATAACTGCCTTTTGCTGGGGTTTTTTTTTTCCCCTCCTGTAAAGCTATTTATGAGGTAGAAGAAAGAAAACAAATTCTTACTGTTTTCTGCATGTTAGGCAAGTCTCATTATCGCCTGCCTTCAATCTTAGCTGGGTTTATATATTGGCATTTATTTCTCTCGAGTGCTTTTTCAAATGAAATATGGTCGCTAGAAGGAGGTGAGTGAAGCTGGTCTTTGGCCCATTAGAAAGCGCTCGCGTCTGAAGTGAGAAAAACCTTATTTGGTTGCTACTGTCCCATTCACCTTGTCTCCGCTTCTCTCTCCAAAGATCATTGCTTTTGCTCTGGAAGGGAAAAGATCGAAAAGTGGTCGACGGCCCAAATCTGGCGATTATCAGAGACTGGATCAAAAGGTAAGATCTACCCAAAACGGGTGCTGCCTCACCCCGGCGGCCGGGCAGGCTGCGGGAAGGGGCTGTGGTGCCTGCTGTATGCTGTAAATGCGCTATATTGGCTTTTCACATACAGAAATGGTCACAAAGCCCCTACTTGATTGGTATTGGAAAGCAGATTTTTTTAGCAAAAAGCGCGCTCCTGCTCTGGAAACAGGGTTTTGCAGAAAATGGAAGCAATAATGCTGAGAAATGGTGGCAGAGAGGGCTAACACAGAGCAGAATTTTKTAAGTCTTGAGCTCAGGAGTGCTTAAGAATAGTTTGTCACTGAATCAGATGACTTTCTCAAAGAAGTTCTTAGCAGGGGCAGGGTAGGATTCGGGGAGAATTCCCTTTCATCTTCCCCTTGCAACTTTTTTCACCTGTTGTCCTTGAAGTCAGACGYGTCTGTAGTTATTTTCTGCAATGGGAAGAGGAAGAGACAAGGGAAGAGAATTTTTTAAAAGTTGAAAAAGTTAAGCTGAAACTTAATCTTTCATAAGGCTGTCAGCATTTGGGGCACCGCGACGATGGCCATTTTCAAACACCGTTAGCGATTTTGCATATAAAACTCCAGTTAACGTTGTCCTCGGCTTGTTGTCAGCTCTGCAGCGGTGCAGTGCACTGTTGGGAGTGGAAGCTCAGTTCTCTGCCAAACTGCAGCCGTGCCTGGCTGGGGAACCTGTCTGAGTGCCACTGAGATGGATTTGCCTACTCGAGCCTYCCAATTTAGTCTCGCTGATATTTTGGGAATTTGTTTCCCTTGCCAGGAATTCGCTGACTTGTCCCTGAGGCACAGAAAAGCAGGCAGGCAGTTAGAAGGAGCTTGGGTTTTATTTGAAAGCTCGTCAGAGACRTTCAGCCCGCTCAAACCCTGATGCTTTGGCAGAGAAGAGCAATGCCGAACTTGCAAATTGTTTAAACCGTTCTTTTTGCCTTTCCAGATCTAGTTTCCTCCTCGGATGTTCAGTGGAATAATGACGGCCGGCGATGAAGATGCAGGAACCCACCGACTCCCCTGCTGAAGCCCTCTGAGTTGTCGCTGTGCTGCCGTGTTCAGATTTCAGACAACAGGAAGAAGGGGAAATGCTTTTCGTTTTGCACCTGCACCTTGGTAACGTTCAACTCTCACTTCCTCGAAATGCATTTCTCCTTTCCCAGCTGCCTGAAGATGAACTCGTTTTCCGCTTGGGCGTCTGGCTTCTAGCCTGTGACCCAGGAAGAGCCAGTCCCCAGCACTTGACAGAACTTTTGTGTCCAAATGAAGTGGAATTTGCCATCTACTGTACTGACGTCTCCTCTTTGGTGGCGGAGGGGGAAGAAAAATCCGCCTGTGAGATGAGCCATCTGACTCTTCCCCTTCCACAGCCATAGAGCTGCCTTTGTAACCAGCACAGTCTTGCTCGAGACACAGACGTTCTCCTCTTCTGTCCATTGTATTTGGACGCTAAAGTTCGGAGCGTGACTGATTGCACTAGTTTGGAAATGATCCGCCAAGGACTCTGATTTGATTTGATTTTTTTTTTTTCTCTTTCTCTGTGATGAAGACAATGTTAGAGTTTAAGATCTATTCCGTGCAAGATCTAAATTCTCTCTTCCGTGCACATCTTTGGAAACGCTGGAGCAGCCTTTGGCCCTCGGGTTGTAGCTTAAACTTCCTCACATCTTACGCTCCACGCGGGTCTCTTCCCTCACGATCCCCAGAGTTCAGATGTTTGCACTGAAGGTGGCAGTTGCGGTTTGATGCTGTGAAGGAGCGCGGGTTAGGCTTAGAAAGCTTCGTGCCAAATTGCCGCCGTGTAGCTGTAGCAGACTTTGCCTTGGAAGATCGCTTTCCTACCCCTTGTAAAATGTCGTTGTGCGGTAATGTAAACTGTGCGGGAATCCTGAGGCCTTTGGGAGGAGCGAAACTTGCAGCCGTTCAAACCTCTTCCTCAAAAACGCGGCGTTGAGGCCCTGGAGTGCTCGGCTCCGCTGAATGAGCCTCCGTCGGCCGCAGAGCTCGCTGCGCCTGGGCCCTCGGCGTCGGCTCTTGCTGGAGAAGTGCCGCCTTCTTGCCCGGTTGAGAGGCGAGGTGGCTGCTCGTCCCCGGGGTTGCACGAGCCTCGGCAGCGCCTCTCGCCTTGGGAAGCCGCTGTAGCCCGCGGCGCCGTCTTTTCCGCCCGTGCGTCACCGCGGGGCGTCTTCTCCCCGAGGCCCCCTCCCGGGCAGGTGACCGACAGGCGAAAGGGCTTATCCTCCCGCTCGTCCGTGGGGCTGCCGGCCCCGGCTTCCAGGAGTTTTGAGTGGTTGAATGTACACGTAACCAGCGGCTTGGTGCTGAGCTGGTCACTTCGGTCTTACTGTGGAGCACTTAAACTAGGGCCTGGGACGTACTGGTTATAGTTAAGGCTGCAAAAYGCGTTGATTCGTGAGTTATAGCTGTGAGGTTGTTTTTATTTTTGTAGTTCTACTCCAAAGATGTTTGTTCGAGACGGGACATTTCTGAAGAGGGCGTGAAGTGCCTGCCCGGCTCGTGCTTTTGTTTTTTCCAATATGGGCAGAAGAAAATCGGTATGAGGCAGCTAGAGCTCTTCACGCGGGTACCCGTCTACGCCCGAAGCTCGTGCCAGCCGTACGTGAGTCACCCGCTCCGTGCACTTGCCGACTGACTGCACAGGAAGAATCCCGGTCGGGTTAACTTCCCTCCAGCTGGCTGCGAAAGCAACGTTGTGGGATGAGGCCGGCCTTTTTCCGGCCTTCCCGAGGTTGTGAACAATTGGTAGTCTGCCCTGTGGTTGCTAAAGATAGTCACGTTTGACAAGGGCAAAGACGTTTCCTTGTCTGGACATGAAAGCTACAGCTGTATTTTTTTTTTTTTCCTAGTGGTTCATTCCCCACGTAAGAGGGGAGAAGGGGCTTGACCCTCTCTTAAAAGAAAAATCCTCTTTTTTTTTTTTTTTTTTTTTATTTGCGGGCTGTTAGCAAGCACAAAGAGCGGGAGAAGGTCCCTCTTGGCTTTCAAATAGCTTTCAAGGTTTCCGTAGTAAACTTTTCTGATGCTAAAAGTACTTGCAGAAGCTATTTTGGAAAACGGGAGTGTGAGGTGGAGGGAAGAGAAAGGAAAACAAGTCTGGGAACATAACCCTGGGGGGAAATGTGCCTTCTGAAAAGGGTGGGAACTCCTGCAACAAGACTCCACTGTTTCAGAGATCCCGTAGGATAAGCCTGAGGCTCGCTGCAGCGGCTGATTTATGGGCAGGATGCGGGGTGGGAGGTTGGTGGCTTTTGTCTAGTGACAGTRGGGGGAAAAAAAAGTATTCCGACGTGTGAAATACCGTGTGCTGCTGAGCTGCTCATTCCTGAATTTTTAGAGTGTGTGCCCTGTTTTCCTGCTTTGCCCTACTTTTTTTTGTAAATTATTTTTCAATTTAAAGGTGTTTTTTTCACCATCTGCTTGCTTTTCTATCCCGCGAGCTTTTTCCAATGCCTGTCAGCCCTCTGTGGGTCCAAGCCGTGTTGGGAATCCCACCCCCCTTCCCAGCAGGCAGCTACCAACAGCAAGCCGAAGCGAGGGCGTTCTCGGGGAGCAGGACCGTCGTACCCCCAACGGCTCGATCGTCAGGTTGAGCCGAGCGCGAGCTCGTTCGTCAGCTTAACGAGGACGTGCGTCACGTCTCGGCGGGAGCTGTTGGTTCGCCGGGTGCCTGGCGTGTCTCTGGTAAAACAAATGCCCGAGAAGTGCAGGGTGTGGGGAGAGGCAGAGCCCGTGCCAGGCTAAACCGGGGGGACTCCCCCCCAAATCTCCTCCCACCCAGCAGTTCCGAGGGCAGCGTGTTTCTGGCAACAGTCGCTGTAATTGTCCGAGCTGCGTGAAACCTCTGGGAACGACTCCTGGTTTGTGGATTTTTGCGGTATTTAAATTTACGCAACGTGTTTCAAACGGGTCAAGGTGCGTGTAACCTTTTCCCTTTGGACACAACGTGTTTTCGAATGGATGGTATCTGTCGGTACATAGGGGGTTTTGCCAAATTTTACTACTTTTAGGCCAGCTGCCTTGCCGGTTTGAATCAGCAAATGGTTTGTTTTTCTGCTGCAGTGAAATGCAACTCGCTTTGAAGGATCTGAATTTTTATATTTCTTTGTACTTTTTTTTTTTTCCCTGTGTGGTGAAGTCAATAAATGGATTTAAGAAAAATAAATAAGGAGTTATCAGTTTTCACCTCTTTTTTTTGTGCGTGTTCTTTTCATGGTCTGCTTTGAAACCTGGTAACAACGGTGCAGGTCAGTTCCTCTTTGTGCCAAAAAAAAAAAAAAAAAAAAAAAAATGGTTTTAACAAAAACAACGCTCTTCGAGCTGAGTGGTTTGTGTTCAAAGCTTCGCGTGCTCGATTTGCACATGCAGCCTTGGCCCTCGCGTCACCGACCGACTCTGCAGCCGGAAGGAGCCGAGACAGGTTTCAGCCGAGAGCGGATTTGAGAAGTTTCCAGTCTGCTTCACCATCCCCCGGTGTCGGCAACCCCCTTCCTCCTGACCGGCTCGGTCCCTCCTAYGCCTGGCAGTCGGCGGGGTCATTTAGGACCTGACCTTAAGATAGAGTTTAAACTGCTTCTAACAGAGCTCGTTGTGATTCTCTCCTGTTGTATTTCTTCTTTCACCCACAGGGAGGCTCCGAGGAGGATGCAGCCCGGCTCCCAGCGCAGCCTGTCCCCTCTGTGCAGCAGAGACTGGGAGAGACTGGAAAAGAGAGAGCCCGGCGGTGCCGCTTCTCTTCTGCGTGGACGCCGCTGCCCCACCGGCCATGGAAAGGGGAGGAGGTGCCACCATCAGCAGCAGATGACGAGGGCGCTTCTGGGCAGCCTTTACTGCTGCTTCCTGCAGTAAATAGGAGAAACTTTCTCCTTTCCCCCACTTTTTCCCTAAAAGGAGAAAATCCACCCTCCGGCACTCTCCTCCAGCTTGGCTGGACACCAGCTGCCTGGCAGCGAGTGSGGAGGACGGGCTAGGAAAAAGGGAGGACCGCTTGGTTTCCTGTTGACGGGGTTGCTGAGAGCTTGAGGGAGGAGAAGAGGGTGGAAATGGGGGATTAAAATGAAAATTCTCCGTTCATCTGCACATGGGGTTGTCCAAGTCTTCCTAYGAGGAGTTCTGCTGCCTGTCTTCAGGGCGATTTCCCAAAGAAACGATTACTGAACTGTGCTCCAAGAGCTCTTTGAAGCCCTTGCCCAGTTCCACCCTGGTTTGAGAGTGCTGTAAAGGTCTCAAAACCATTTTATTCCTACAGGTAGAGCGAATGTAGTGGGGAAAGAACAACCCTGCAGGTCCCTCAAGGGAGAGAGGCAGCGGCACGAGCATCCCATCACGCGTGCCAGGACGCGGTGAGTGCCGAGCGTGGGTTGTGTCGGGGTAGCCGCACCGTGCGCCTCCCCGGGAGTCAAAGTCCAGGAGTGGAAAAAAAAAAAAAAAATGCTAAATGAAACCAAAATTATCTGCCAGCTGGGCTGGGCTCTGCTTATTGGAGCTGAATTGCTCGGTGCTACGTTAAGAAATACCGATATGGCCAGAGTTTACCCGAGAGGCCCTTAGGGTGGAGGCGGCGCAGGTTTAAGAAGAGTTTAATGCATGAGCGCGGGGTGAAACTGCCCGCTTCGGAGGGGGTCTTGGCCCCCTTCAACCCCTCCCTCCTCCTGCGGCCCTCTGAGGACCGGTCCCATCTCCTGTGTTTGCACAGGAGCCGTTCAGGCTTTTTTAGTGACGTGGCTTTTGTGTTTATTCTTGGTACCAAAGAGACAGCGGGAGGAGAGGACCTTGAGCAAATACATCAGGTCCACGAGGTATTCCAGCCCATCTGTTCCCTCCACTCGCATCCCGGCTGGAGTTTTTCCCCTCTCCCCTTGCTCACGTAAGAAGGAAGCTCGCAAAGACACRATTATTCATCACGAACTCTGAGAATTACCTTGAGCAAGTGCTCCCAAATCCACTCCCTGACCTCTGCTCCAGGTCCCTACTTAGCCCACCAACCTGCAAATCCTGCTAACCACCCTATATATATGTTTTTTTGTTTTTTGTTTTTTTTTTTTAAAGCCTTGAATTTTTAAACAGCCTCGTGAACAAACAGCTCGAACATGAGGTGATCTTTACAGCAGGGCRGCAGTATTTTCATTATGGGTAGGGCACCAGCCAGGTAAACACATCAGCTTTGCCTCTGTAAGACAAAAGTCCATGGCCTGCACAGGTTTGTTTAGCTTAAAAAAAAAAAAACCCAAATGTGTGAGATAGCATTTGCAAGGTTGGAGCTCTTTCCTGTAAGAAAATCAGGGGGAGAAGCAGGTTTACGTCCCRCTCTGGAGCTGTGAGTAGCCGTGGCGTGGAGCTGCTGCTGTAGGGCGTTTGGGTGTYGCTGCACCATCGTGTGCTTAAATCAGATGTTTCTGCTCTGCAGAAGGTCCTGTGGTAAGATTTGCCCCAACTGCACTTGGCTTGTTAAAACCTGCCCTGGGGTGGCTCCGGCACATCCCGGGTGGAGCCGGTCACCTTCCCAGAGGGGTTTTCTGTTGGTTTTCATGTAGCTTGTCCTTTTTTCTCCATGCATGACAGGGAATTTCTTGCAGCCAAGCTGCTGCTCTTCGCCTCTCGGGCTTTTCTGCCGATCTGGCGGCTCTCAAACGCCGTCTGCSTTCTCCATGGTGGGCGCCGAGAAGGGGAAGACCTCCTGCAGCAGGTTGGTGACAAAGCAGGGCATCTCCTTGCATCCCTCGTAGGTGCCTTTGGCCTGGCAATGAATCGCCACCTCCCAGTTAATGCGGGTCATGAGGCGGTTGAGGGCCAGGTGACGTTCTTCTCCCTTCAGGACCTTGAGCAGGGCCTGGAGGAACATGGATCCGAAGATGTTGAGGAAGGCCGCGTAGCCTGCAGAGTGTAAAGGAAGGAGAGCGATGTTGGCTGTGCCGTGGCCCTGGGGTGGCAACGTGTCCGAAAGGAAACGTTTCTGGCCGGCGTTGGTGTGTCAGGGGCTCTCCCTTACCTGGGCTGCAGGCGAACATCACGACGGTTTGGGGAGGGATGGAGAGGTAGTCTGAGAAGCCGTCGGGCTCAGGCTCGCGCTCGGGCTCGGGCTCGCGCTCGGGCTCAGGCTCGCGCTCGGGCTCAGGCTCGCGCTCGGGCTCAGGCTCGCACTCGGGCTCAGGCTCGCACTCGGGCTCAGGCTCGCACTCAGGTTCTGGCTCGCACTCGGGCTCGGGCTCCCCGCTGTCACACTCCACAAACACCCCTCGGTCTAATTCTCCCCCCCGGCAGGCCTGCGGGCAGAACGGCTGTCGTGAGCTTCCCCCTCCTCTGCTCTCTCCCTTTTGCCTGTCTCCAGGGCAAGCCTAAAGCTCCTGGGGTCTTCGGGGGTTCCCTGTGGACCTGTACCCCYCCACCAAGCCAAGCCTACAACCCATCCCATGGAGCAGAGCCCCTCCCAGCTCCCCTTCCCCAAGTCCTACAGCCCTACAYGGTTCCTCTCCCATCTCCATCCCCTTCCCATCTCATCCATCGACCATCCTCTTCCCGTCTCATCCATTGCAGCTCAGCTTTGCCAAGCCTCTCTTGGCCCGCGCCTAGAGATGGGGCTCCCTCCTCTCTTCCCTACGCATTTCTCATGTGGCTGCTTCCCTTTCTCTTTGCATTTACCCCTTCCCTCCACAGTAAATGCACGTGTGAACCCAAAAATACACCTGGAAACACAAGAGTCCACTGGGGAAGTGCTGGCAGAGATTCCCCTTGGAGCACAGCCCAGTTCGTGCATGGTCCTTTATTCTATGTGATGGTTTTGGTCTTTCTTGCAGGGACAGAGTACCGGGCTGGTGTTGGGAAGGCGCTGGAGAGGAACTAGAGCTGCTGAGGCTGCTCTGAGGGTTTTTCCCTGCCTGGAGCCATGCTGGGACATGTTGGTTAGGACCAGACCAAAGGGTGGTGGTGGATATCTCCCAGCATTAGGGGAGAGGGGAGCACCCCCTCACCTCTCCCTGTGCAAACTCCCCGCCAAACGCCAGCGGTAAATCCTCGCTCGGGACGCGGCCCGTAGAGATGCCTGCAAGCGAGCTGCAACACCCCGCAYGGGCCAGCCCAGAGAGGTGGGCAGAGGCCACCGGGACCCGAGAGCTGCGGTGATGCCGAGGGGAMGCAGCCCTTCTCTTCCAGCCCGGGCTCTGGGCAGCCTCAGCCCCGCGGCGTTTGCTCTACGAGGACAGCGGTCGTCAGCACAAGCACAAGCTTTGCCCGCTGATCGACGTGCCCAGACCAGCCTCCGGGTTTGTTGGCTTGTCTGAGGGACGTCCCCGGCTGTCATTGCTCCCTGAACAGCGGCCAAGCCCTTTACCAGAAGGAAATTCATGCCATGAGTGATTTATACTTGCTTTCAGGTGAAAAGCTTTCCGTATATTTGCGTGGTGTTTGCAGAGCTCACGCTATCTGCTGGTATCCCTCCAGTTGCTGAATTATTTGTTTGTTCAGTGATCTAATCCTGTCGGATCAGCGTTACAGCGTACTTCCAGGGCTCCTCTCCTGCTGGGGCATGTTCGTGCTCCCCGCTGCTCGGGAACCAACTGGGGCTTTATTTTTTTCCCTACTACATCCCCAGTTCACAGCTGGGCTTCTCCCAGCCCTACCCCAGGAGGTGGGATTTGAAGGCAGCTTTTACCGATTCATTTATATCCTGGTGGTGTCTGGGAGGAATATTTGATCCCAGCAATGTCAYGTATCGTGGCAAACAATTTGGTTTCAGCCCAGGTAGTCCAGAGGGTGCAAACCACCGGGAGAAACGCTCCTGTCTGGAGGCACTGGGAGAAGACCGAGGCTGTTTCCCAAAGAAAGGACACGCGTATGGGTGGTGAGAGGCTGGGAGAGGAGCCTTTGCAGTGAGCAAAGAAACCTCAAAATCAATAAAAGCATGAAAAAAGAGGGAAGGAGGGTTGTGGTGGGAAGCTGGGGAGCGATGGAAGGATGGAGCTCTCACRTGGATGTAGCAAAATCCACAATTAAAGCAGACTTATACCAGCAGCAACCTTAAGCCTCGTGCTTGTGCCAGTCTAATTCTGCAAAAACGGGATCAAATTACCATTCCACGGCTCTGTTACCTGAATAAAGAAGATTTKGGGTATTTTGGTGAGTGCCGGGCACTTCTCTGATGACAAAATCTGGAAAATCCGGGTCAGTTTAACCGGCTCCGAGTCACAACCGAATATGACCCCGTCCTTTCCGTGGCTGGAGATGATGCTCACAAAGTACTCCCCGTGCTCGCAGCAGCACTCTGCAGAGACACGGCCAAACCGATGCCTTCGAGCGTCGACGCGGCGCGGAGGGTGCTTGGACCGAGAGGTGGGAAATGGGGGATAGCTGGGCTTGGGGGAAGCCGAGGGGGTTTAGGGGCTGGCAGGGGGACGCGTACCTTGTTGGTAAAGGTCTTCTATCTCCTTGGCTGTYTTGTTATGCATCAGCTTCACCTCGTAGTTGAGCCGGGACAGTACGTTGGAAAGCTGCTCTGCTTCTCTCTTGGCTCCTTTCCGGATCCCAAACACCACATCGCTGTCGCTGCTGCAGAAATTGGTGTTGACGATGACCAGAGCCCGGCTTTGCCTTGGCTGGGACATGCTGGGATGTCCCCTCGGATGGGTAGGTGGTCTCTAAACCCCTGCCGTGCCGGCGCAGAGGTCAGGCTTCTCTAGCACTGAGCCCCGAGTGCTCCTTCGGGAAGTCCGGGAGAGCGTATCCTGCTCCGCTGGCTGACTCAGCACCAGCGTGGCTGGTTTTCAAGGGCAAGGCAGGAGCGATGCCCTGTCACCCGCCGAGGGAGCGAGATGGCACCTGGGCACGACTCACGGGGGTAGGAGAGGGCYGGGGCTCGCCCCTGAGGAGGACTTTTTTTTCTCCAAAAGGATGGTGGGGGGGCTGGAGGGGGCTGGGGGATGGAAATGCCCACACTGCGGGAAGCTCCAGGAGCAGCCAGGCGATCCCTCCCTGCCTTTCTCACCCTGTCCGAGTCTTTGTTTCCCCAAAAAAAGCCAGGCAATTCCTGCTTCCCGTCGCTGACCGTGGGGAAAACAGCCCCTTCCAGCTTCCCCCGCCAGCTCCTGGCAGGGCTCTTTGGCCAGTGTGGCTCATTCCCTAACCCTGCCGGCTCCCGGCGAGGCGGTGGGCACTTGCCAGCCGGTTTTACCCACTTGGGGTACCCATTTATGGTACTTCTGCAATTATTCCTCCCCAAAACAGTCCGTGCCGGTGCAGGATGAGCCCCCAGCGACACGCTCACAAGGACGGGTCTCAACTGCCGCCCCTCYCTCCATCCCTTCCCAAACTTGCCGACCTGGAGTATCGGCAAGCAGCCCTCTCGCGCCAGCCCAACCCCAGCCCTGCTGACCCCCCATCACGAGGCACAAATCACAAGATGATGATGATGATGATTTTATTTATTTCCGGTCTCATGTGCTTCCCTTCCCATTCAGAGAGGACTTTGATCGTGTTCCCGAGCTTTTTCCCAGCAGACAGAAAGTCTATTAATTTTTTTTTTTTTTTTTTTATTGCTAAAGGAGTGGGTGTTTGCACCATCGCACGTCTCCGGGCGACGGAGGGCGTAGCGGCACTGAAATGTCGCGGCGTCGCAGGGCCGAGGGGCTGCGTCGCTGCAGAGCACGCTGGTCCTGCTGCTCGACCGCAACAGGGCACGACTTTGAAAGCACCATACAGCTAGCAAGCACCATCGCTCTTTAATAGCTTTAAACCTGGCTTAAATCGCTCCAGGCTTCACGCCTGGTCTTGGCGTGCCAGAAGGACCCGCTTACTCCACCGCCCCGTTGAGCCAGGAGCCAGCTCCTGCCCAAAGGACCGTGTCCGGGAGCCTCCCGCGCGTCTTCGTTAAAACACGGGGCTTAGGTTGGCGGCATTTCCCTTCGCTTAAAGGCAGCYGGTGCCCGTCCAGCGGCTGGCGGGGGTTTACCAAACCTGCCTGGACGAGCCCATGCACAGCACCTTCTCGGGGAGGTGCTGCTTCCACAACCCCCGGGGCTGCCGAGTCCCACGTGGAGCTTTAGGAGCCCCGGGAAGCTTTAGGAGCCCAACTCAGCACCAAAGCTGCCGTCTGAGAGGGGGGAAAGTGTCCCCGGGGGAGGGTGGGGGGGGTTCGCTCCCCTTGRCCCAGCGGGTCTGGGGGATCAGGTGAAGGCTGATGCCCTTCCGATGGTCCAGGCGGCTGTCGGACACTGGTGGGGATCAAGCGACCATGGGCGGTGTTGGTAGAAGCTGTTGGGTTTTGCCTTCTGGTGCAGCCTGGTTTTTGGGGGTTGCCTYGACTTCTCTCCTGGCCGCTGCTGCACGTGGCAGCTCTTGGAGCCCCTCTTCCCTACACCGGGAGAAGGGGTTTGCCCTCAAAAGGGGGGGCCAGGGAGCAGTGCTGSCTCTTACTTGCTAGTGGTGGACATTGCGGTGGCAGGAGGTGAGCTCTAGGTGGGTGAGGTCCAAGGCAAGCTGGCTGGAAATGGGTACGCCGTCTTCCTGGGCTGTGACCCTTTGACTTTGCCTGAAAGAAGGATGTGCTACGGGTGATTTACAACGGAAAATAGGGTGCTGGGGGGAAAGGGAGGTCCTGGCCGGTGGGACAGCAGGCGTTAGTTCCTCTTCTTAGAGTTGGTGGCCTGCATGCGCTTTTTCAGCCACACCATGTCGACGTAGAGGTTGCGCTTGAGGACAGCGCTGGCGCAGATGACGGCTCCTTGTAGGGCTCCCATGAAGCCGCCCAGGCACAAATCCTGCCCTGGAAGAGAGCGGGAGGCGGCGATGGCAGCGGCCGTGGTGSGGACCCGTGGGCAGCCCATGCTCTCTGTCCCCAACTGACCCCCAATGCTGCTGGATGTCACCATCCCCACCCATCACCCGCCCTCCCCACCTTCCAGCTGCCCCCACGCCAACCCCTTGGGTTTGACCCTGCAAAACCCCTTCCTTCTAAAATAAATCAGCGCTGGGCAGGGAGACRAGGTCCAGGAGCTGGAGGAGGCACAGCCCTTTCCTCCTCCCGTTGGACCACGCAGCTCCACTCGGACACGCTCCAGCGGCTCTTGCCTCACCCCACGGCAGCGCCTTGTCCCCTTATTTCATTGAAGGACTGAAGGTTTTTCTCCCCCCATATCCCGYTTCCCCAGAGGTGTCCTCATCTGAGAACGGGGTGTCTGGGTGGTGGCCGTGGTACCTGTCAGGTAGAGGTTGGGGACGGCCGTCTGCGCCCTCACGGCGGCAATGGCTTCGGCTTGCAGGCGGGCGATGCTGTGGTCGATGCCGTAGATCTCCCCCCTGGGGCTGGCGATGTAGTGCTGGTTGGTGAGGGGCGTCCCTCCGGAGATGTACTCGATCTGGCGGGGGGGGGACAAGGGGACAACATGGTCTGCATGGGGTAGGTGTGAAGGTGTGGGGTGTCTCMTTGTGCTCCAGGAAGCTGTTTTCGTGGGGTACGGGCCGGGACAGGTTTCCTTGCAGACCCTCGGGGGGTGGTTCTGGCCAAGTTTGGTCCCAGGATGGTTCTGGAGGATCATCATCCCCCTTTTGCACCACGCGTGGTCAGGAGGCAGCAGCGAGGGGTTGGTGCTGGACCTCATGTCTGGTACACCTGGACCCTGCTCCTACGTTTGCAGGGTGGGGCTGGGTAGACAGGACCCAGGAGAGGAGCTGGAGAACCCACGAACCCCGGGTTTCCTCACCCTGTCCTCGATGCGAGGGTAGAGCTTGAAGACAGTCTGCATGATGGTGTCCACAAAGGTCTTCTTCAACTCCTCGTAATCATCTCCCCGCTTATTGACCTGCTTGTCCTTCCACTCCTCAAACCACTCGTATTTGGCGAAGGTCACGACGGACAGCGTGGATTTACCTGCAGCAGGACAAGGTTGGGGCGGTTGTCCCTCCGCCCACCCTCATGCCACCATTTCGCTGCCACAAACCCAAGCCTCTCCACACAAACACCTGAGATGTCCCCAGGTCTTTGTGGTCCCATATCCTGGTCCAGTTACCTCGAAGACCACTTTCCATGAGCAACCCGCTCAGCGGCTTTGACCATGGCCATTTTAGGAGAAACTCCTCGTTTGCAGTCATCAAACCAACCAAACCCCAGCAAAAGTTTTCAAGCCGCTCCCAAACGTGTGTGGTTGGGCTTCAGCCTTTACCTGGGTGCCTCGTTTCCCAGGTGGGGTCCTTGGTTGACGGGCAGGTGACAAAGAGGAAAGGGATGTTCTTGGCAGCTTCTTCTCTGGAAGAAGCCAGGTAGCGATTCATTCTGCAGAGAGATACGAGGGTTTGAGGTGGGTTTTGATGCAAACCTTTCCGTGAATACTTGCTACGTCCGAATCTCCATGTAGCGAGGATCTGCCAAGAGCGTTTTCTGAGTCACCTCCCAGGAATTCATCTCCTTACGCTTAACGAAGCACATCTAAGGTGAAGCCAAACCTACATTTCATCCAGGTCATTTCCTGGGTACATGAAGTAGTTGGTGGGCTCCAGCCCCAGCTCTTCCCTTGAGCCGTTAAGACCTATGAAGACGGTGAAACCCCCTTCGCCGTGTGTCGCCATGCGAAGCTGAGACTGGATCTCTGTGATATGGAGGGAAGAAGGGGAAAATTAGTATTTCCTGGGACCCTCAGCTACGGAGAAGTGGTTTCTCCCAGAAGAAGCTCTACTCATATCTACATTGCTCCCATGTTGGCTTGTAAAACTGATTTATCTTGAAACCTTCGTGCTCAAGGGGTGGGATGGCAGCTCCTGCGAACTGTAAGGAAGGCAGCAGCGCTGCGAGTTCCTATAGGGAAGGCTTTAGGGTACCCTTGGCTTGAGCTTCCGCTGGTTTRAATGACCTTCGTGGATTCAAATGCGCTCCTGCTCTGCAGACGTTGAATGGTTGGAGACCGGGACCATGTTGTTGCCCAGAAAGCTCCCACCCAACCCTGCCCCCTTCCCACCCAACCCTGTCCCTTCCCACCCAACCCTGCCCCTTCCAAAGCAGCAAGAAGATTTTGTGGCAGCACTAAACCCAACTTTAAGYGGACATTTCACCAATTTTGACAAGTTTTGGGGCACTACGCTGGGGTTTTTAAGGAAACCGAGCAGCAAGCCAGGGCTTTGCCAACTGTATGGCCAGTTTTGGCAAATTAATTTAGGCTTGATTAAAAACCCTACAAAGAAACGTATGGCCAGGGACGGTGTTTTGAATGCCGCAACACGAACGACAGGGTTTTGCTGACGTCTAAGAACTAATTATAAAGAAGCCGCTTTTTGACGTGGCTCAGAGGGGGATCAATGCCGTAACCCCAGTGAAACCCAGCGCTGCCGTGTTTTACCAGGCAACGCCCGCGCCTCCGCCGGCAGGAGCCGTTCGTAGGTGTTGAAGATCCCAGCGTCCGAAATGATAATGGGAGCGAAGATGTTCACCAAATCTTGGCCTTTCTGGACACTCACGCCTGGAAGGGAAAGGCGAGACGGGGAGGAACGGGTCCGGTTAAAAGCAACACCGCGGCGGGGAGAAGCCACGTGTGCCCCATCCCGTGCCGGCACTCACCGCAGGCTTTGCCCCGAGAGTCCAGCAGGATCCTCTGCACCGGCGCCTTTCCCAACACGTTGCCTCCMGCTTTCCGGATAACGGGAATGGTGTGGAAGACAATTTCCCCGGCCCCCCCTTTGGGGTACCACGCGCCGTGGAGGAAGTGGTTCACCAGGATGCCGTGCATGGAGAAGCTGGCCTTGGAGGGGACCACGCCTGGAAAAAGGGGCAGCGTAAGGTGAGTTTGTGCCGAATCGTGGGTTTGTGGCTTCTCCGAAAGTTTTTAGGATGAGGAATGCCCTGTCCTCGGCTGGACGTGATGCTGTAAGGAAGGACAGACGCAGGAGAGAAACGATGGGTCGTCGGTACCCGGAGGAGCGGGGAGGGTGTCAGACGTGGGTGGCCTCGTGGCAAAGCCCGTGGCTCTTTCRCAATTTGGGCCGTACCCCCTGAACCGGGGGGGGCCACGAGCAAACCCCCGGGGCAGGGGGGAGGGAGGGAAGGGGAAGGCTCAGGGTGAAAGGGTTACGGCGAGGCCGGAGCGGCGGGTGCCAGCGCAAGGTTAAGGGTGGGCAGATGTTCCCTTGCGTAAGAGGAGCGATGCTGCCCCGCCGCGAAGCCAAAGGACGCGGAGGGAAAGAGATGAAAGCGAGAAACGGGGCCATGGGGACAACCAGCCGCTGGCTTGGGGACAAGGATGCTGGCAGAGCATCCACGCACGCAGCACCCCTCACCCGCCAACCGCGACAGCCGTCGCCCTTACAAAAGCAAAGAAAAAAGGCTTTTCTTGGGGTGTTGTTGTTTGGTTTTTTTTTTAATTTGTAAGGGTTTAACTTCACCTCCGCGGTGCCCCGGCGACCTACCGTAGGTGGGGAAGATGTAGCTGAAGACGGCCCTGAGCTCGCAGTCGGCGGTGAGACCGTCCACCACCTCCTTCAGGCTGCGGGACGCCAGCCGGCAGAAGGGGCTGAGCCGCGGCAGCAGCCCCGAGCGGCACAGCAGCCTGGCCAGCGCCCGCGGGAGCATTTTCAAGACGCCCAACAGCGCGGGACCTCTGCCGACGCTCTGCGGGAGGGGAGGCCGTCGCTGAGCATCCGCCGGCGCCGGGGGGGGGCTGCCGACAACCCCGGGGTGGGCTCCAAAGATGCTCARAAGCGTCTTTTTCCCCTTCAATTTACCGCTCGGCTGGCGGAGAGGCGACAGCATCTCTTAAGCGCCGCATCCCGGGGGAGCTGCGGGCAAGGGGAGCACCCGCCTCGCCCAAAAATCCTCCCCTGCGGCAGAGGCTCCCAGCCTTTGGGGGTGGTTTCAAAGCATAAATTAATTAATGCTAATTTAGCACTGTTTTGATAACGATTGCAATCATTCTACCGGCTGGGAGGACCCGGAGCATCATCCCACAGCGCTTGGGGGGGTGTCGGGGCTCGCGGGGGTCCCGGCACATCCCGTGGGACCGCGGGGAGCGGGGTTAAAACTCTGGGTGCGCCACCGGGTTTTTGAGGCAGAAAAGGGAAATTTTTGACGTGTTTCCCAAAGCTTTCGGGGCCGGGTTGTGCAAGGCCATTATTCCCTGCAGTTGCCCAATATCTGAGCGGTGGGGCGGGGCGGGGGGGAATATCCCCTCCCCGCGCGAGCCCGCAGAGAGGGACTAGAGCCAAAAAAAATCCCCCCGTCCCATCCCCGCGGCGAAGCCGAAGCCCCCTCTACCTTCACCAGCTGGGCGAACTCATCGATAGCTGCCCCCTCCTTGGGAAACTGCTCCTTCAAGCCTTGGAAATATTCCTCCTTCCCCGAATAGATGCGATACGTCCTGCCGCGGCCGGGCTCCCCCAAAACCACGGCGTCGTAGACGGCCGGTAGCCGAGCCCACTCCAGCTGCCCCTCCGTCAGCTGGTCCATCATCAAGCGGCTGATGGAGCCCTCCTGCATCTGCCCCACGTAGTGGATACCTGGAAGATGTATTTCTGCTTTATCTGGGGTTTTTTTCCCTTTTTTTTTTACATCCCTGGCATGCACAGGACTCTCCTTTTATTTCTCTGCTCCCCGCCAGCAGCTCCGTATGGAGGGGAAAGGGAAAAGCTGGGGAACATCCGCCTCCCGTTCTAGGTTGAAGGGAAAAACCAAGCGCTCGCCGCCCTGTTTTTAAGCAGCTTTTAGGAATTCCGTTACACATTGATATTTTTTTCCTCTCTATATCRCCATAAATAATTAATCCCATGCAGCTGGAGGGATGGACTTTATCTTGCTGGACGGAGTTTGCCGAGGGAGATGTGCCCTGAGATGACATTCCCCCCCCGGCGGGAATTCTATAGGGGCTGAGCTGGATAGGGGGAATTCTGTAGGGTTTTGGGGGTACAGCGCCGGGCGCGACGGGCAGCACCTCGTCCTTCAGCAGGAGGATTTTGGGGCGAGGGAAGGCGTGTGCCATCACGTCGCTCAGGCAGAAAAAAGCGCTTGTATAACCCAGGGCGGGTGCTGGGGACGCCCACTCTGGGTCCCCACGGGTGTTTTGGGTGAGATTCCCCCCCACGGGCACCCCCTCCCCTCCCCCACCCCCACCCCCTCCCGACAATGAGCCAGGGGTGAATTTGGGACCCCAAATGCCGGCGGGGGCCGTACCGGTGTCGAACTCGAAGCCCTTCTCGCTGAAGGTGTGGCAGCAGCCCCCCAGCTTCCCGTGCTGCTCCAGCACCAGCACCCGCTTGCCCGCCTTGGCCAGCAGCGCGGCAGCGGCCAGGCCCCCGATGCCGCTGCCCACCACGATGGCATCGAGCCCCGCGGGGACTTTATCTGCCGAGAAAACTTGGGGGGGGGGGGGKGGCATCGTCAGCGGTGGGATGTGGCACCCCCCGGAGCGGGCGTACGGTACCCGGCAGGTGACCCCGAAACCTTGCTTGGGGGGGGGGTTGCTACTTGGGGGGTGATGCCACCTGATGGGGTGATGCCACCCACGGGGTGATGCCACCCATGGGGTGATGCCACCTGGGGCGGGGTGATGCCACCTCACTGGGCGATGCCACCCCAGGGGGAGATGCCACCCMAGGGGGGGTCATGCTGCCCCAAGGGGGTGATGCTGCTCGGGGGACGATGCCACCCTGGGGGGAGATGCTGTGCTGGGGGGGGGGATGCCACCCTGGGGGGTGATGCCACCTTGCCGGGTGATACCACATTGGGGGGAGATGCCACTCTGGGGGGGTCATACAGCCCCAGGGGGTGATGCCATGCTGGGGGGTGATACCACCCTGGGGGGGTTAATGCCACCCGGGGGGGAGTGATGCCACCCTGGGGGAGATGCCACTCTGGGGGGGTCATGCTGCCCCAGGGGGTGATGCCACCCTTGGGGCTTAATGCCACCCCGGGGGGGTGATGCCATCCCGGGGGGTGATGCCACCCAGGGGGGGTGATGCTGCACCGGGGGGGGGGGCCATGCCACCCCG
Organism: Oceanodroma leucorhoa; assembly: GCA_030449065.1. Lineage (NCBI taxonomy): Eukaryota > Metazoa > Chordata > Aves > Procellariiformes > Oceanodroma > Oceanodroma leucorhoa. Next base: position 63,746 of record JASVER010000249.1, on the reverse strand, counting down.
GGGGGTGATGCTGCCCCGAGGGGGCGATGTCCCCCGTACCTGTCTTGAGGACCGTCCTGCGGGCAGCCTTGTCGGTGACGAGCGGGGCGGGCGGTCGCCGGGCATCGGTGGCGAAGGGGTTGGGGCCGCTGCCCGCGCCCCGCAGGAACCGGGCGAGGAGGAGGAGGAGGAGGAGGGCGAGGAAGAGCAGCACGTACGCCCACATGGCGCTGTGCCCGAAGGGTAACCGGGAGCCGGTACCGGGCGCTCGGAGGTAGCGCTGCTCGCTGCACCCCGCGTCCCGGCAGCCTCGTCCCGCCCCGCCGGGCGGCCGCGTTCCCCGCGGGTTGATCCTCCCGCGCCGCCGTCGGCCGCCCCGCGCGGTGCCTGCCGGGCGTTGTAGTCCCGCCTCCTCCGGGCGGGGAGGGGCGCGGCGGGGCGGACTACAGCTCCCGGCGGGCAGCGCGGCCGCGCCTGCGCACTGCGCGGTGGTAGCGGTGGCGGAGCGGGGCCGGCGGGCGGGCTGGCGGGCCCCGACGCCGCTTCCGGTGGGTGCGGGGTCAAAGGGCGGCGGGTCAAAGGGCAGAGCGGCCCGGTGGGGTGAGGGGGTGATGGTCGGCAACGGGGAACCGGGAATGGGGCGGGGGGGGCCGCGGGAAGGGGCGGCCCGGGGCCTGCGGGGGGTAGGCCGCGGGAGAGGCCTGAGGCCTGGGGGGTCCTGGGGGGGGGCTGTCACCCCCCCGGGGCCACCCGGCCCCGCCACCTGAGGCTCCGCCGCGGCTCCCGCCGAGCTGGGCGGGGGGAGGCCGCGTTCTTCCCCGCAGGCCATGAGCGGAGGCGCCGGGGGCTCGGAGCGGCCTGAGGAGCGGCAGCGTTCCCCCCGCCCGGCAAGTCCCTCCCCGTGCGTGTCCGGCCCGAGCCCTGCCCCCCCCCCCCCCCCCGCGCCATCGCTTTATTTCTCCATTTACGTCCGTATAAAACGATCTTTTGGGATACCAAAAATGATCTTTCCGTTACCCGAGCTGCCGACGCGCCCAAAGCCCGGCTGGCGCGGTCCTCAGCCGGCGAGCAGAGGAGGGGGTTGGTTCCCTGAGGGAAGAGCTGAGGATTTCGGGGAGCGGTTGGTTTTCTGGGTCCCTTCCGGTGGGTGACAGCTGGGYGTCTGTCTGTCCCCGCTTAGATCTCGGCTCTGGGACAAAACGGTCTCCTGCAGGCTCTCGTGCGGGGAGCGGGGCAGCCGGCGGGCACAGGTARGCCTCTTCCTCTGCTTCCTTTGCCTTCATCTCGTTGTTTCCTTCTGGGGGAAGCGCCTGGGGAGCCCGAGGAACCCCGCGGAACCCCGCGCTGGGCTCCCAGGCAGATCTGTCTGGCTGCGGCGGGGCAAAGCCTTCGCCTCGCTTTGTCCCCCATTTGCCGAGGAGAAACCTCGCAGCATCTCGGGAGACTCCGGGCGGTGTTTTTCCCTCAGAGAAGGGGAAATCCTGCCCCGAGGTGTCCTGGGCGGTGCTGGGGGAAGGGAGCAAACACCCCCCCTGGGTCTCCCAGCTGCCTCTAACCTCCGGCCTGCCTTTGTTCCGGCAGAGATCAGCGAGGAGCTGCGGCGAGCCCAGGAGGAATGGGAGGCTGTGGAAGAGATCCAGTCGGGTAGGGCTGAGGCCGGCAGCGCCGGGGATAAGGGGGATTGTTACAGAGTTGGACAGAAAAGGTCCGGGCAGGGGCAGGGACCTGGGTCCCGAGGGCAGGAGTGGGTGGGTGTGCATCCGGGGGGGGCAGTTTTGGGGGGGTGGGAGAGAGGGAGGGGGTGGGAGACCCACTGCCTTCCCCCAGCTCCCCAAATCTTCACCCTCCTGCCGTGCCGGAAGCTGGGAGCGAGCTCCCGGCACCGCAACGGCCGCTCTGGCCTCCTGAGGCGGGAGCTCGTTCCGGCACCGGGAAGCTGGAGCGGAGGGCAGGGCTCACGCYGGGGAGGGGGCTAACGCCGTTCCCTGCCTCCCTGCAGGGCTGGGGGGGMCGTCGGCCGGCGCTGCACCCCCGATCTCCTTCAACGAAGCGCTGCAGTACTTCCAGACAGCCGACCTCTCCGAGTGCAGGGTACGGGCCGGGCCCCGCGCTCTCCCCCTCTCTCGTGGGGGTAGTTTTAGTAAGTAGGAGAGGGGCGTGCGGCGGGAGAAGCGCAGCGCTCCCCTCTCGCCCTTCCGCCTTCCTTCGGCTTGGCTCCTCGCGTCATCCCGTCCCTCCCGCCTCCCCCACGGGTGTGGTTTTTTTTTTCCTCCTGCCCGATTCCCCGAGGGACCGGCTCCGATCGTTTCTTTGCGTGTTTTCTCCTCGGCAGAAGAAGGTCCGGGYGACGGTGCGCAGGCGAGGCCTGGCTGCTCTGCTTCGCTTCCTCTTTGGCCCTCCCCGGCTCCAGCCGCAGCTGCAGGGAGAGCGGGAGCTGGCTCTGGCCATGGCGCAGTGTGAGTGTCCCCAGCGCGAGCCGCTGGCCCGGCCGGCGTCGCCTTTGTCGTGAGAGCTTCGTGGGAAGCGACTGGAGGGGGGCTCGGGGGCGTAGCGGGGTCTCTTCTTGCTTATCCCGTGGCAGCCGCTTGTCCCAAAGGATGCGTTCTCCGTCTCCGCTGCTCCCCTGCTGCGGACATACTCCCTTTGGCGGGAAGAACGATGGATCTCTTGATCCCTTTCCCCTTGACGTGGCACCGGGCAGGTGCCCCTCGGCTCTACAGCCCTTCCCGCTCCTCGTTTCCTCACCAAAACAAACGAGACGTGAATCCTCCCGGGCCCTTGGCGCGACGCGTGTTGTTTCGGGCCGTCCCGCGGTGGGTTGCAGGCGCCGAGCCCACGGAAACTCCTCGCCCGCGGTTTGCGGTTGGTCGTGGTTCCCCGGGCAGCCGCTTCAGCCCGCAGAACGTCGCCTGGTGCCCGAATTAYCCGTTACCCCCACGCTCATACACACGCCGTCGTATTGTTTGTGTTTCTGCGCCTCTAAGGGTTTTTTCTCCTCCTTCCCTTCTCCCCTCCGGCAGGATAAACGCGGCGGGGCCGTTCTTGTCGCCCTAAGCCATTCCCGGCTGTGGGATTTCTTTTCCAGCTGGACTCTGGCTTTACCCTGCAGCTGGTGGCGGTTTTTTTCCCCGCCTGTGCTTGAGGGCAGCGGGGCTGGGGCGCCGAGGGGCGGGTTTTAGGCGCCGAGGGGCATTTTTTAGGCGCCGAGGCGCATTTTTTAGGTGCCAAAGGGTGGTTTTAGGTGCCGAGGGGCATTTTTTAGGCACTGAGGGACATTTTTTAGGCGCCAAGGGGCATTTTTTAGGCGCCGAAGGGTGGTTTTAGGCACCGAGGGACATTTTTTAGGCGCCGAAGGGTGGTTTTAGGCGCCGAGGGACATTTTTGTAGGCACCGAAGGGTGGTTTTAGGCGCCGAGGGGCATTTTTTAGGCACCGAGGGACATTTTTTAGGCGCCAAAGGGTGGTTTTAGGCTCCGAAGGGTGCTTTTTAGATGCCGAAGGGTGTCTTCTCTCTGCCAGGTGGTTTGGATGACAACGAGGGAGTCCACATGAGAATCCTGCAGACCATTTACAAGAAGCTAACCCGCTCCAGGCTGGGCTGCCCGCGCTACGGGGCGCACTGGGAAGAGCTCGGCTTTCAAGGTAGGGCGGAGGGAGAGGCCTCTGGAGCAAACCTTGGCCGAGGGAGACGGCGCCGGTCCCGKTCCCTCCTCCGGAGGTGGGATCCAGAGGCAGCGCAAAGGGTTTGCTGCTCGTTCCCTCTCCCTTCACGCAGCTGCTGCTTCGCCAGATCGTTGAGGTTGGAAAAGACCCTCGCGATCATCAAATCCGACCACAGTTGGCCGTGTCCAGCTGGCGCGGGCATAACAAAAAGCAGTTGGCTTTGCCCAGGCCATTAATACTCTTCATTAGCAAACGATCYCTGCGGCTAATGAGCCGTCTCGGGAGGGCTGGTTTATTAGCGAAGCGCAGGACAGGGCTCTGTCACTAAGGTTGCGTCGCGGGTTGCTTTCAGCCTCGGCTGTGGAAGGAAAACAGCGTGATTAAAGCCGTCACACGCCGCCTCGCGGGAGATTTCGGGCTGGTTGAGTCGCGAGTGAAATAAGCCGGGTTTTAACGAAGCCTAGAACCTTCCACGGGAAGGGAACGGCTCCCGCTCCGCCGGCCTGTCGAGCGCGCAGCGGGTTTTAAGCGTTAAGTTTCCCAGCCAAATGTGCCCTGGGGCGGGTGGAGCTTGGAGCTGCTGATTCCTAGGGAAGAGACGGGGGCGGGTGCGTGGGTCGGAGAGCAAGGGCTTGTTAAAAGAAGTGGAAGAGGCTACGGCACCCGTTGGGCTCTGGTTAGGGAGATTCCCTGGAAGCTTTCCCTCGGGATGTGGTTCCTGAAGGGAATCTCTGGCATTCCTCTGCTCTTGAAACACCGGGACGGGGTAGAAACAGCCCGTGGAAGCGGGGAGGTGACCAAAGAGCGACTTCAGGAGCCTGTCCCGGCCCTTCCAGGTGCGGATCCCGGGACCGACCTGCGAGGGACGGGAATGCTGGGCCTGATGCAGATCCTGTACTTCGTCATGGACTCTCAGACGCTGCCTCTGGCTCAAGAGATTTTCCAGTTATCCCAGCACGAAACCCAGGCACGTCCTTCCACCTTCTTCCCTTGCTCCCTGCAGCGGCATCTGCCTGTTTTATTTCTAACGCTCGGGGAAAGGGCGGCACAAAAACCTTCTCTTCGGAGTAAGGGCTTGACTTTTTGCTGCTTAACCCCCCTCGCGCTGCTCAGGGAAGGAAGGTGATCCCCGAAGAGGTGAGGAGCTCCCATCGGAGGCTGGAGCCCAGCTCCAGGTGTTGGCTTTATTCTGGGAATGAGATTTTAGTGTCCTGCTGGAGATCGGATCCTCCCGGGATCCTGGGTTGGAGCTGAACTTGCGCAGGTCAAAAGGGCCGGAGAAGTGGGCGAAAATGGGAGCGAGTGGAGCCTGTCTCCTTAAACTTGGCATTTTGGTCTCGGATATGGTTGGGTTTAAGCCTGGATATAAGCTCGGCTCGACCCACAGCATCCATCCGAGCCCGTACCCGCCGTATTATTATCCTGCTACTTCGATCTCTTGCCTGCAGCCGCCGTCCTGTGGGTTTGGGGCCGTGCGGGAGCGTGTAAAAGGGCCGGAGGTATCCGGGCACCTCCGCGTGCCGCAGGAGAGGAGGGTTTTTCCAGCCCAGCTGCGATAACGCTCCTTCTCTTTGCAGAATTTCCCCTTCTGCATCATGTCCGTCAACATCACCCGCATCGTCATCCAGGCCCTGAGGGAGGAACGTCTCTCCAGGTGAGGCCCGGAGCGGCCGACGGCTCCGTAGCCGGGCCGGGGGGGTGGTTTTGGGGGCCTCAAAGGGCATCGGTGGCTCCTTCCCCTTGAGCGGGATCCCCCCGTCCCTTTCAGGGAGTGCAACCGCCGGCAGCAAGTCATCGCCGTGCTGAACGACCTGTACGCGGCGGCTTTTCTGCAGCTCTACCGCGTCTGGAAATGGCAGCGCAAGACCATCGCCGACTCCGGCTTTCTCCTAAAGGGTGCGTTTCCCCTCCTGGCCCAGCCGAGGAAAATAACCCGAGGCCCAGAGGACAAACCCGGTGTGTTCTCAGCACGCTGGGGTCCCGCTGAGCCCGGCCCACGGGGTGTTAACGCCCAGAAAGCCCCGACCGTTCACCCTTTCGTCTCCACACCGAGATTTTCAACAAYCTTTGACCATCCGACTGCCCTGCGGGGTGATTTTTCCCGCCCCCCCAATTTTGCATCTCAAATCTTGAGCACCCGTGGAAGCACCCGCCGTGTTCAGAGGGGTGCTGCGTCCCGGTGGCTTGAGGTGGGTGACAAATGGGGACGTTTCTCCCTCCCCGGGCTCGCTGACGTCACGCAGCCAGCACTAAATTATCCAGCGGGATGATTTCCTCCGGAGGAGACTGATGTCAGCGGAAGGCGCTCGGCTGCGCCGTGCTAATGGCTCCCTCTTAAAGCGGGGCCCAGCGGGCGCGGTCTGGCTCCGCTTCCATCCGCTCTCCCCGGGTTTTCCCTCCCGGGGGGATCTCGGGGGAGCTCAGGCCGATGCTGCGCTCGGCTGGGGGTTTTGGCCGGGAGCTTTTCCTCATCCCAAGCAAAAAATGATCCTGCCCTTTCCCAGGGGGATACGTCGGGACACCGGGAATAATAGACGAGTCAAAACCTTACCCCAGGAGCGCGCTGCGTCCCCAGCACCCTCCAGACCTCGCGCTCTGTCCTCACGCTTTTCCCTCTGACCTCCCCAGAGCTGGAGTTATCCACCAAAAAGAAACCGAAGCAGCTCCTGAAATCCCTGGAGGCCTACGTCAACCGAAGCCCCGCCGCAGACGGCCTTCGCCAGCCGTCCCCTCCCTCCGGCGGCGGCAGCCGGCCCGGCGAGGAGATCAACTTCACCGGCGTTTGCGACCTGCGGGTTGAGCTGGAAGGAGAAGCCCGGCTGATCTGAGGCGGTGCCCCGGGGAGCTCTGCTCGCCGCCCGGCTCTCGGAGGGCGCCCGCCCGCCGCCGCCTCGGCTTTAGGGGGCTCGGGAAGGGCCGGCCGGGGCGAGGTGGCGGCCGCAGGGCGCTGGGAGGTGGCCGCTGCCCTGAGGAACGCGGCGAGAGAAGGGTCTGGGACCGAGCCGAGGGCGGGCGGGAGCCTGGGATGCCGTCGAGGGTAGTTTTTGGGGTTTTGGTTTTTTTTGCCCTAAACCCCCAGAAAAGGTGGCCCCGTCCTTCCCCCTCTCGCCCCGCGAGCAAAATTGTCGGCGTTGCTCGGTGCTGCGGGAGCGAGTCGTGGGATTTGACCCTCTCCAGGCRGAAAACTCCGGGAGCGAAGGAGGAAAATGCGGCAGAGCGGGTGGATTTTATCAGCCACCAACCTCAGGCTGGGATAGTCCGTCTGGCTGTCTCGAMTCCGTCCTCCCGTCTGTCTTTACCCCTAAGAGGAAAGTTCAGCGGTGCTCCGGGCGGAGCTGGAGCACGGTGACGGGGCTCCTGAATCAAATCACGGCTCCGGCAGCCCCCGGGGGGGKTTAAAACCCCCGGATTTGGGCTGCGGCACCTTCATTTCATGGTGCCGGTGGGGTAGGAGCACGAGCACAGCCCCCAAGGTTTGGGGAGCCCCCCTGAATTCTCTGGGGTGTTACTGTGCATGTCAGCACCTAAATAGTTAATAAAAAGAGGAAAAAAATGCTTTTCTTGGCGTAACGCAGACTTTTGGACTTGGATTTGCTTCTGGGGTGGGGGGAGRGGGTTTCTGCTGGCGGAGGGTCGCGGCGGAGAGCGGGGACGAGCGACGCGGGGTCTGCCGGGCGCCCGGGAGCCCAATTCGGGGCTCAGCGGCGGAAAAGCTGGTTCCCGGAGGCCGGGATGCGGTTTCCCAACACGCTCCCTCCTTTCCCAGCCCTCCGTGCCTCAGTTTCCCCCTTTACGAAATCCAAATTACAGCCCCGTCCCCGGGTTGAAGCACGGGGACAAGCTGGGAGCGGTACCGGCTGCTCCGTGCTTGACGCCAGCCCTCAGCGGGCGCTCAGAAATGCTCCAAAAACCTCTTCAGCCCTCAAAAGGAGGGGAAAAAAAAGCCCAAAAATCCCARATCTGGAGATAAAAGGTGGTTTTGAACAAGAGAAGCGAGGGCTGGAGGGGTAACAGAGCGGGCRCTGCCCTCACCCCGCTGGAAAGGCGATCGCCTTCGCGGCGGCGGGGCCGGAAAATGCTTCCCCCGGCTGAAAATAACCCCAATAAATGGGCAAAACCCCCAATAAATGTGCAAAGAGGAGCCCGGTGCCGGGTTTTTTCTCTCCTATTCCTGAATTATTGCGTCAAACATTTGGAGGTGTGGGGGGAGGGTGGGACAGCGGCAGCCGGGCTCGGCGGGG
>JASVER010000249.1:34975-46564 GCA_030449065.1 Oceanodroma leucorhoa | reverse complement strand
GGGGGGTGTTGCCCCCCCCCCAAAGCCCTACAGCACACGTGGGGCCCGCGGGGGTGTCCTCTGCCGGCAGCCCCCCTCTGAGCAACCGAACCCTTCCAAAATAAGACTTTCTGCTTATTTCTGTCTTCTTTTTTTTTCCAGGACCCTCGAGCATCCCGGTGCCTCTTCTCCCCCGATTTGGGGACATTCCCCCCTGCCCCCCCCCACGCCAGGGGCTCCAGCGCCATCCCCCCCCCACCCGTGACAGCCGGTCCCGGAGGTACGTGACTCCCTGGGGACAAGGATGGGCACCGAGGGGACACTTCGATCCCCCAAACAAGGGGGGGTGACCCCCTTCCCCCCACACCATGAGCACCCCTTGGTAAATCCGGCCGCAGCTTCACGCTGGGGGGGGGTCCCAGCGTGTCCCAAACCTCCCCGGGGTTTCCTTCTCTCCAACCTCGCTTTTCTTTACCCCCCCAGCAATATTTTAAAACCAAATTATTTCTGTTTTCCTCCCTCCTCTCTTTTTTGGGGGGGAATAAAATCCCTTCAAACTACCCCATAACAAAGGGAGGGGGTAGATGATTTAGAAGCCCCCGATACCTTGCAGGAGGGGTCTCTCGTACAAGCAGCCCCTCTCCCAGCACCGGTGGGCAACACCGGGTGCCCCCAGCCCGATTTTGGGGGGTTGGGGGGTGCTGAGGCTGGCCGGGGGTCGGGATCTCGGCGTTTCGGGGTAGGCTGCACGGGCGCTGCGGGGTTTTTGGGTGCGGATTGGCATCTCCTTGCCGGGGGGAGGAGGGTGTGGGAGGGAAAAGTCAATTGTAGCAGCACCGGAGCTCGATTACGAAGAATAAATTCTTCTCCCGAGGGCTTTCGGTGCGTTGGTTGCTGGGTTGGGGTTTTTTTTCCCCCCTCCCCGCTCTCTTTTTGTGCTGTTTCCCCACCGAGGAGCAGGTCCCATCCCTGCAAGGGCCTGATGTGGGGAGAGGGGCCCGGCACCCCCCCCCCCTCCAGCACCCTGCGGGTCCCATCCTGCGTCACCCCGTTGCCCCACAGCTCTGGTTATGGTGGTGGAAGGGTCTCCCGGTCGCTGCCAGCCTCGGTCGCCGCAGGCGGGATGGGGATGAGGGGTCTGGGGTCTCCCCGCACGTCCCCCCCCCGGCTCTCGCTGACCCCCTTTTGCCCGTGTCTCCCCAGCTGAGCTCCGCRGGCCGGTGCCGGACGCGGCTCCGAGGGCTCATCCCTGCGCCGATCCCGCACCCCCGGGGTGCTGATCCCACCAGATCCGGGTCCCCACGCTCCTCCGGTGACRGCAGCGGAGAAGCGAAGGTGACTCTTTGGCCGGAGAGGTGGGCAGCGTCCCCTCGGGGGGGGGGGGAACCAGCTTGAGTCTCCCCTTCGTGGATGCCCCTTCGATCCCAGATAAATTTGCTTTATTTCTCCCCAGTAAGCCCAGTAACAGGACTTCTCCCCGCAGCACGAGTGCGTTTTGGGGAGCATTCGCCAACATTTGGTRTTTCCAGCACAAGCAGGGTTCGTGTCATCCCTCCCTCCCCCCTGTCCTTCTTTCCCTCCTCAGATGAAGACCTGGGTCTGCGATTCGGGGCAGAAACTGGAAATTTTCATCCCTTTTCTGGGCAAATGCCGTCCGTTCTCAGGGCGTTGCTGCCAGACCTGCACCCCGAAGAGCTGGGTAAGAGTGTGGCTCTGGAAGCTCTGGGCTTCCCAGAGCTGGCTGGGAAGAGAGTTTGGGATTCCAGGATGCTGGTGAAGAGGACAAGCCCCGTCCGAAGGGTCTCGTGTGCCCGGCGGGATGGCTGGGGGCTGGGGCACAACCGAAACCTCCCCGAGCTGTCCTCCTTCAAAGGCGGACCCCCCAGCTGCCGGAAGAGCTGACCCCGCTTTCTCCTTCCAGGATGGTTTCTACCACAAGCATCTCTCCTCCCTCGGCTTCCGCGACGCCATCMGGGTGACGGAGGAGGACACGCGGTGAGGACGGGACGAGCTCTGTGCCGGGGAACTCTGGGCAAACCACTTTTTTTTCCCGGGTTTTATTCTCCCTTTTATCCAAATCCCCATGGAAATCCCTTCCCCTGCTGCGCAGGAGCGTGGGGACGCCTCTCCATCATCCTTGCTCCCCAATTAGTCCAAGAAGGAGTTACGTTAATTATATTTTGAATGGCTGGAAGCCGTATCTCCAAGCGCAGCGCCTTAATAACGGCGGAGGGGAGAGGGCTTGGTCTGTTCCTCTGGCTACTGTCACGCTCAGGCTGGGAGGAGAAGTTGGCCACCGAGCCAAGGATTTGGGGTTTCTTTTTTTAAACAAAACTTGGTATCTTGATGCTGTTGGGAAGAGCTCGGCGGGGGGGGCTGGGGGTGTTTTCGTTCTCCTCTCTGGCTCCGGCACAAGGACAAGCTCAGCAGCGCTTGGAGCAAGCCTGGCTCCCGGCCCCTGGGGAGAGGCGGAACGGCCTCTCCCCCAACCCCTCCTGCTCTTCCTCCTCCCCACGGGCCCTCGCTCCGGACCTCCAGCTGGTGTCAACCAGCCTTTTCCTCCATCCCAGGAGCTGACGTGGAGCCCAGGAGCCGTTCCCTTGCCAAACGCCTGATATTTTTTGTTCCAGAGGTGCTGGACTCCTTCGGTTCCTCTCCCCTTTCAGAGCAGTCCCTGGTGGCTCTCGCAATTTTGCGCTGTATTTTTCCAAATCGGGTCATTATACTCCATTCAGCTTGAAATATCCCAGCTCCAGCTTTCAAACTCTTTGAATAATTCATCTCCCCTCGCAGCGACTCGGGAGTTGCGGGATGGCTAAAAAGAGCCCGGTGATGGGTGGCTGAGATCACGAGCGGAAAGACGAAGGTCTGAAGCTCCCGTGTCGCTCTCGGGCCACCTGCAGCCCTTTGGCTGGGTTGCCGCACGCTCTGTGATATCTAAAACCTCACTTATGTCCCTTTCAGGTGCTGCCTAGCTCTGATTTGGGGGCGGATTTGGAAAAGTCCCCGATTTGGGACCTCCGCAGCATCCCCTGCGTGTTTCTAGCAATTGCAGGTTTCCTTCCCGCAAGTGAGGAGCGATGCTGTGAGGACCGGGGTGGCCGGGAGCACCGCTTGGCTGGTGCCTCTGGTTTTTCCCAGCTGTAAAACGGGGAGAAAAATCTCAAATTCTTGCAAACACCCGGTTTGAGGGAGGCTGAGCACCCTGGAAAAGCCTCTGACCGCCGGGACGTCGCTGTCTCTCTCCCTTGCCCAGGTACCGGGGCTGGCTGGTCCGAAGGGTCTGCGGTTTCCTCGCTGTCTGGGACTGGAAAGTTCCTGCTGACACCCCCGGAGACCTCCCAGCGAGGATSTGCCGCAGTAAGAGGTAGGTGGGAGCAGCCGCAGGGGTTCTCCGGGGTCACCTTCACCCCTGGCAGGACCCGGGTCCCCCAATCCTGCGGGATCCCATTCGGTCGCCGGAGCGAGGGATGCGCTCGTCTGCTCCCGGTGGAAAGAAATGTGCCGGCTCCTCCTCGCTGCTGCTCCCTTCCCACAACCTCACCCCGAGGAAGGGGCTTTGCAGCCGCTTCCCCCTGGGCTCAGCACCCCCAAAAAGGGGCGGGTGCCCCGGTTCGGTGGGGAACCAGCTCTCCCGTCTCCGGGCTCTGCCCTGGGACGCCGCCGAGGCTCTCCCGGTCTCGCCCCGTCCCGAGCACGTGGCGTCTGGGGTGACTGGCAACTGTCACCTAACTCGTCATCGCTAATTACGCAGCACGAGGCTGGCAGCCAGTCCGCTGTAATTACTGTAATGCAGAATGGTTTTTTTAAGCCCTCGCTCTGCCTCGTGCTTCCCACCTCCTCTCCATCCCCTTCGCAGGGTACGGGATGTCGTTGCCGGCCGGTCCCGTGGCTCAAGAGGGGACGGCGAATCCCACCGGCGCYGGAAGGAGAAAATACTCAAGATCCTGGCTGAAATCCAGGCCCCGCTCTCCCTTCTCCTGCTGAGGTCTGCGCTCCCTCTCCGGGGAGGGTTGTGGGTGCGGATCCCCCTTCACGGGCATCTCCCCCCCTCCTCCTGGGGGGATCCCAGTTCCTGGCTGGGGCATTCCCGGTCCCTCTCCTCCACTCCAGGTCTCTCGTGCTCTTAATTTGTGCATTAAGCCCCTTCGGATGGGCGCTGAGCGCTGGCTGGGTGCATCGCTCCCACGAGCCATCTTTTGGGGGACGCAGAGAGCCCCGGGCTGCACCGGCAGGGCAGGCAGCCCTTGGGGTCCCACGCAGCTCCCGGGGGATATTTGCCCCGATTCCTTCCAGGGAGCTGGAATCTGACACTGGAGTGGAGAAGGGAGGGAGAAGAAAACCACCACTGGGAGGATGGAAAGCAAAGCAAAAGGGAACTTTTCCTTTCTCTCTCCCTCTCCTCTCCTCTTCCCTTTTTTTCCTCCTGTCATTGAGAAATTGGCAATTAAAGGTTGCATTGTAGCCTAATTGCTCGTCTGATTGAGCTGTAATAAAAGAACCCTCTGAGCAGTCTGAAGTATTTAAAGGGAAGAAATTACCCAGGGGATAAAAGCCTTCGGATCCTTCCCGTAAACAGCGTGCGGGAGGACGGGGAGATGGAGGGGTAATTGACTTCAGCTTTTGTTGCCRGGGGAGAAGGGGGTGGTCTTGTCACATCCAGCCTTTAATGTTTTAACTTAATTTATAAGMAAGCTGTTTATTTGCTTTACGGGAGCTGAGAAGTGACATTTCGAGTCGRGCTGTCTCACGCAACCCCCTTTGCTGCCTGGATGGGGAAACTGAGGCAGGGAAGGGTGGCCTGGAGAAGGTCTCCGGGGGGGGGTTTGGGGGCAGCCACGGCCCCCGCGGGGTTGCTCACTCGCTTGTATTCCCGCAGGCTGTGCAACTGGGCTCTGCTCAAGCTCCTGAACCGCCTCTTCCTCAGCGTGCAGCTCCACCGAGGGCAGCTGGAGATGGTGCTGAGGGCCGCCAAGACGGTAGGGAGCCCGGCGAGCCGCTCTCGGCCCCGCGCCCCGCCGCCGGCACACCGGGCGCTGAGCCCTGGCCGCCTTCCTCGCAGCCCGGCGTGCCGCTGGTTTTCCTCTCGACGCACAAATCCCAGCTGGATGGGCTGCTCCTGTCCTTCCTCCTCTTCTCCCAGGGGCTAGGGGTGCCCAGGGTGACGGTGGGCTGCCAGGTCCGCAGCCCTCGCCTGCGGTAAGGCATGGCAGACGCCGGCTTGGGGCATTCACAAAGCCCCTGAGCCGTGGTGGGGACCTGGGGTGTCTTTTTTCACCCCATGGTGTCTTTTTGCCCCCCGCAGAGCCTTGCTCGGCTGCCTGGGAGGGATTTTCCTGCCTTCAGGGATGGAGCAGAYGCCAAGCGACCAGGACGAAGGGCTCCCGCGGGCTGTCCTGGCCACGGTAGGTCCAGCCCGGTGTGCTGGGAGGGATCCACATCCCCCCCCCCGAGCTCCGAAAGCGCTCGGCGAAGGCGTTTAGGGGCGTCTCAACCGTGGGCTGGCCGAGCCTTTCGGCTCCCGTGCRTTCCCGGGGTGCCGCCGGTGCCCCCCAGCCTCGCCCCGTCTCCTCCACCAGTACGTCGAGGAGGTGCTGAGGAGCCGGCAGCCTCTGCTCRTCTTCCTGGAAGAGCCCCCCGTCGCCCTGCGTCTCTCTGCCCCTGCCCGCGAGTGGCTGGCCCTGGTGTATCGAGCCGTAAGGGACGGCGCCGTCCCCGACGTCCTCCTGGTCCCCGTGGGCATCGCCTACGACGTGGTCCCCGGCGGTTTGCACCGGGAAGGAGCGGTGAGAGGTCCCGCCGGTGTGGGTGCAGCGCCCAAATCCCCGGCTGCGTCCCCCGGGGAGCGGGCGCTCGCCTCCGTCACCCCATTAATGCTTTTGGTTCCCCTCTCCTCCCAGCACGGCGCTCGGCCCCTCGGCCTCGGCGCCTGCCTCTGGGCAGCGTGCCGGGCCGCGCGCCGAAACCACGGCTGCGCCCGCGTGGACTTCGCCCAGCCCTTCTCCTTACAGGTACGGCAGCGGGGTTTCCAGCCGGGGCTCCTGGCTGGATCCCTCCTGGCCCTGGAGGCTTTATTGCCGTGATGTCGGCGGCTGTGCAAACCTCTGCGGGTTTGGACTGAAGGGTTTGGGGTGGCTGGAGGGGATCCGGTGTTCTCCAGGGGATCCGGTGTTCTCCAGGGGATCCGGTGAGCCCACCTTTAGGGGAAGCCGGGGGGTTGCTGGGGCAATGGGGCGGCGCTCGTGGGCCCTGGGGACCCAAGGAATCAAGTCAGGCTGTTGGCGCTGACGGCCGCGAGCACCGACAGGCTCGTTTGTCCTTCCCAGGAGTTTGCAGCCAAAAACCTCGTCGGGCAGAGCTACGAGGGGAAGCCGGCGGAGGAGCTGCTGCTGCCCGCCATCCTCGGCACGTGGTAAGCGGGAGCCGAGCCTCGGGGCAGCGTCTCGCCTCCGACGTCTGCTCCCGGCTCCGCTTTCTCACCCCTCTCACCCCGTTTTCTCCAGCCCCGGCCAGCCGGATGGCAAGAAGGCAGAGATTTGGGGTCCTGGCCCCGCAACGGCCGCCGGCTTGGAGGCAGAAGATGAAATATTGGTGACCAAGCTGGGCCTGCACTCCCTGAGCGGTGAGGGGGTCTGCTGGGGGAGGCAGGAGTCCGTCATCCAGCCACGCTCGCCCGGTCCCCCCTCGTGACGGCCCCTCCGTGCTCCCGCCGGCGCGGAGGCGGCTGTGCCGTTACCGGGCTGCGGTGACGCAGCCGGCGGGGTGATGGCTGCCTGGCAGCGCGTGTTCCCCGGCTGGAAACAGGGAGTGTAAACAACCGGGGGCTGGCGGTGGGGTGACAAAGCACCCCGGCACCCACTGGGTGACATCCCTAATCCCTCGATGGCCAACGGGCGCCTCTCGCTCCCTTGCAGACGGCGTCGCCTGCTCCGCCGTCATGGCTGTGGGGATCACGGCCGCGCTGCTGCTGCACAAGCACCGGGAGGTGAGACAAGGAGGTGTCCAGGTTCCTCTTCCTTTGGAGCAAGATTTCCAGAGCCGTCCCCGCCGTGTAGGGAGCCAGCTCATCCTCCTCTTCCTCCAGGGCGTCTTCCTCTCCCGGCTGATGCTGGATTTTGCCTGGCTGCTGGAGGAGATCCTGCTGCGCCAGCACGACGTGGGCTTCTCGGGGCAGCTCCGCGCCCTGGTGCAGCACAGCCTTGTCCTGCTCGGAGCCCRCCTCACCCTGTACCGCCTGTCCCCCGTCGGCGACATCCTGGTGGTCCCCGAGGCCTCGGCAGAGGCCCTGAGGGAGCTGGCCCACCACAGCGCTGCCATCCTGCCCGTCTTCGCCAGCGAGGCGGTGGGAGGTGAGGAGCGAGGCGTGGGGGATCGGTGACGCCGGGGATTGATGATGCCGAGGGAATCGGTGACGCCGCTTTCCCGGCAGCCTGCGCCATCCGTGCCTTGCTGATGGAGATGCTGCCCTTCCTGGGGGCGACCGTCGGACCCTCCGGCATCGTGCTCAGCCAGGACGAGCTGCACCGCAAGACCCTGGAGCTGCTCCAGCTGCTGCCCCCAAACCTGCTGGGGCTCCAGGTGGGGGCTGGCGGCGCGGGGTGGCACTGCCATCGCGTGGAAGTGGCCTGTCACCGCTGCCTGCGTGGCTCCGGGCAGTCCGGCTGCCTGCCAGCCTCCTTCCTCCTCTCCCCCAGCCCTGCCAGCCCCTCGACTGCCGGAGCCAGGACATCGTGGATAAACTCCTCCTCTGTGGGCTGCTGGAGACCGAAGAGGTGGGTGCCCCCCCCAGGACCCCCCTCCCCGAGCTGGGAGTGGGTGGCTCAGCCCTTACCGCGTCCTCTGGTCCTGGCTGAAAAGGGGACGAGGAACTGGGGTCCCTACGGGGTGGTGTCAAAAGTCCCCGCGCCCGGCTTGTCCCCACAGCCGGAGARCGAGCGCTGGGTCTGCGACTTGGCCCCGCGGCCCTTCGGCAAGGGACGGCCCTGGGCGGGGATGGACTTCACCGACAGCGACAGCGACAGCGAGGACGAGGTCCCCAAGCGCTGCTTCAAGGTACTCGGGGTGTCCCCCGATTGCCTCCGTGGCAGGGTGAGGATGGTCTCACCAAACTCTGGCTTCTCCCATCCAGCTCACCGAGCCCCGGGGCTCGCCCGGCTTCCTCCTCTTCCTCTGCCGGCTCCTGAGCCCCGTGCTGAGGACCTATGCCAGAGCGGTGGCTTTCCTGGACCGACCCAGCTGGCCCCAGCCCGGTAGGACCCCCCCCGGGGTGGGCAACCGCTTCTCCAACCACACCAGCCCCCCCCTCGGCTTGGCTTTTGGGGAAACTGAGGCACAGCCGAAGCTCCCTTGCAGCCCTGGCTCGGCACCCAGGCTGGAGAGGGGCTGTGCCCCCACCCCGGGAGCTGGGGGCGGTGGGGTTTGACCCCCCCTCTCTCTCCCCGACCCCAGAGGCCGCCTACGTGGAGGCGCTGCTGCAATTCCTGGCGGAGGAGGACGGGTTCGGTGAGTCGGGGTGGGGGGGCGGACGGGGCGTCCCTCCTGCTTTGGGGTCAGCACCCAAAAGCCGGGCTGTGGGTGCCCSGAGGGGGGGATGTGGGTGCTCCCTCGGGGATTTCTCTCCCTCCAGAGTACCCGAACAGGAGCCTGGCCCTCAGCTCTCTGCAGACCTTCAAGGAGATGGGGGTAAGCATGACCAAGGCTCTGCCAGCCCCCCCCCAGCACCTCAAGCTGCCCCCCCCCGGTGACGCTCCTCTCCCTCCCCAGGTACTGGAGGAGGTGCGGACCCCCGCCGGACCCCTGCTCCACCTCACCCAGCCTTTCCGCTCYGGCACAAACCGGGAGAAGCTGGAAGCCTTCATCCGGCAGTTCACCCAGCCGTAGGCGCCGGCGTGGTGCCGATAAACCTGGGAGCAGGTACCCGGCTCGTGGATTTATTGAACGCGGCGGCAGGGGCGGGGGGGGGAAGGCGGCCGAATCGGGGCGAAATTTGGCGTCTCCGTCTTCACACCACCTTGTTGCAGATGGTGCCCAGCTCCTCGATCTCGCACTGCACCTCGTCTCCTCTCTGCGGGGGGCAGGGAGGTGCTGGCAGCCCCCCCACTCCCCTTGTCCCCCGCGGGGGCCTTTCTGTCCCCGCTCTGCCACCCCCGCCCTTCCCCTCACCTTAAGAAACACGGGGGGCTTCCGAAAGACCCCCACACCAGGAGGGGTTCCCGTCAACAAGATGTCCCCGGGGATTAGCGTGACAAACCTGGGAGGGGGACAGGGATGGGAAATGTCAACCGTGGCCCCCCCCAGTCCCCCGGGGAGCGGCRCCGGTGCCGCCAGCCCCCCCCCCAGCACCTACTGGGAGACCCAGGCGATGAGTTTGGGCAGCCTGAAGACGAGCTGGCTGGTGCTGCTGTCCTGCATCAGCCGCCCRTTGACGCTGCAGCGGATGCTCAGGTTGTGGACGTCTGCGGGGACGGAGGGGACACGTCACACGGGGAGGGGACGGCGCCGTGGGACCCCCACCACCATCACCACCACCCCCCTTGGGGAAAACACGGATGCTTTTGGGCAAATTTGGCGCCCGCTGCCTCCTGTGTTAGCCGGGAGTCCCGGTCCTGTCCCTGTCCCCGTCCTGTCCCCACCTGCCACCGCCTCCTTGGTGACAAGGGCCGGCCCCAGGGGACAGAAGGTGTCGAAGGTTTTCCCCAGCAGCCACTGCCTCCCGTTCCTCCTCATCTGCCAGTCCCGGGCGCTGACGTCGTTGGCCACCGTGAAGCCCACGACGTGGTCCAGGGCCGACGACTCCTTGGTGGGGGGGTGACAACGGGGACTCGCTTAACCGGGGAGCGGACGCACGCACAGACCCCCCGAAACGAGGAGGGGGACAGTGGGGGGTTACCTCGATGCGCCGCCCCTTCTTCCCGATGACRGCGGCCAGCTCCACCTCCCAGTCCACCTCCTGGGGGGAGAAGATGGGGGGGCTCGGAGGCATGGGGGGTGGCGGGGGGGACACACGCGGATCCGGGGGGACTCACGCTGCTCTCCTCGGGGTGCACGATGTCATCGAAGGGCCCGACGATGGCGCTGGGGAACTTGCTGAAGATGATGGGCTCCTTGGGGATCTTCACGTCCTGCTCCAGGCAGTGGTCGCGGTAGTTGAGCCCCACGCAGATCACCTTCTCCGGGTCCCCCACGGGCGCCAGCAGCCGCACCGAACCCCGCGGCACCCGGTGCCGGCCCGACTCCAGCGCCCTGCGGGGCCGGCGGGGCTCAGCGCCGGGGGCCGGATCCGGCGGCGGTGCCGGCGGTGCCGKCGGCGCGGGGGCACCCACCTTTTGGCGGCRGCCAGGCCGCTCCGGCCGGTCTCCAGGAAGGCGCGCATGGAGCGGGGCAGCGCCGGCTCGGCCGCGCTCAGGTCCACCACGTCCCCCCCGGCCGCCTCCTCCAGCCCCAGCCGGGGCTCGCCCCCCCCGGCCCCCCGGAACCGCACCAGCCGCATGGCCCCAGGCAGGCGCATCCCCCGCCTGTGGGCACCGGGGACCAGATCCTCAGGATCTTGCCCGGAGTGGATCCCGGCACCGGCCGTGGCCCCCACCCCAGGGTGCTTGGGGCCGGGGACTTTGCATCCCCCCCTGTCCCCCCGGGTGGATCCCTCCTGCACAGGGTGGGATCCCTGGGGGCTGACGCCCTGCCGAGGGGCAAGGAGGGGCCTTTGGGGAGGGGTAGATCCCGGCACAGGAGGGATCCTGGAGGGAGGGGAGATCCCAGCGCCAGGGGCCCTGGTGGAGGCGGAGTAGATTCCCCGGGGGGGGGCAGATCCCAGCATGGGACAGACTGGGAGGGTAGAGGGCATCAGGCTGTAGTAAGGAAAGGCTGGGGACAGTGGATCCCTCCCCAGGGGGGCAGATCCCAGCACAGACCAGATCCCCAGTACAGCAGCGAAACCCTCCCACAGCAGGGAATGGATCCCAGCATGGGACAGATCCAGGGGAGGGATGGGATCTCCCAGCACACCAGATGAGGGGGAGCAGATCACCTGATCCCACACAGCCTGGATCCTGGGGGATCCCCACAACCCTGCACAGTCCTGATCCCAGGGATCCCCCTGATCCCGCACAACCCCAGTCCTGGGGGATCCCTCCCCYTGATCCCACACAGCCCCAACCCCATGGGATCCCCCCAGTCCTGCACAGTGGGGATCCCTGGAGGATTCCCTCCCATGGTCCTGCACAGCCCCAATCCTGGCGGATCCCCCCCCCGATCCCACACAGTCCTGATCCCGAGGATCCCCCCAAACCCAGGGGATCCCCCCTGATCCCGCACTATCCCAGAGGCTATCCCCCCACCCCAATCCTGCTCAGCCCAGTGCCAGAGATCCCCCTGATCCCAGGAGATCCACCCCRATCCCACCTAGCCTGATCCCAGGGGTCCCCCTGATCCCGCACAACCCCAGACCCGGGGGATCCTCCCCCCTCCCCCCAATCCCACACAGCCCCGATCCCAGGGGATATCCTCCTATCCTCCCCACCCCCTACCCGCTCAGCCGGATCCCAGGGAACCCCCCTGACGCTGGGGGAACCCCCCCCAATCCCTCTCAGCCCCATCCCAGGGGATTCCCCC
>JASVER010000248.1:275049-344965 GCA_030449065.1 Oceanodroma leucorhoa | reverse complement strand
GTCCCCCCGTGTCCCCGGGCCCCCGTGGGGGCTGTGAGGACCCGCTCACAGGAGCCCGTGAGGAGGGGAGGGGGGGTCCCTCGGGGCCCGGGGGGGGCCGCGGGAAGGGGTTACAGCTAGAAAACCATTTTGTTGCGTAAGGAGCTGCGCATCCGTTCAGGAAGTTGCTATATGTCTATATAGGTCTGTATATACTCATAGATACGTATTTTTTTATTTTTTTTTATAGATACTACACCCTCGCGGTTACGCTTTTCGGGGGGATTTCCTTTTTCTTGGCTTCTTCCRTTATTGATCGTCAAAGCTCGCCCTACAAAGCAGCTGGGGGGGTGGGGAGGAGGAACGGGGTCCCGTGYCCCCGGGGACCGTCGGGTCCCTCTGTCACCTCCTGGGCTCGTTTCAGGGCYGCAGAGCATCACCGCTGCCAGAGCCCGCCTGTGCACGAAAGCGGGGGGGAACCAAACAGAAACGGGTCCGCACGTCCAAAAAATGACAAATTTCCCGGCTGAGCCATCGAAATCTGGAACCAAGGAGCCAGTTTGGGGGGGAAACAGCAGCACTGAACCCCCCTGACCCCCCCAGTCCTGAGGGATTTGGAGGCCGCTGAGGAGATCTTCATCTCCGCCGGAGGGAGAGGAGGGAGAGGAGGGAGAGGAGGGAGAGGAGGGAGAGGAGGGAGAGGAGGGAGAGCTCCCCTCCAGCACGAGCTGCCCCGGGCCGTGTTTTTCAGCCATTTGTTTCTATTCGACATTACAGCAAAGACGGATGGATAAAAACCCCGACTCCCAACGGCCGATGCCACCGCTCGGGCTCTCCCCGACTCCATCCCAACCTAAACTCGACCCTTAACCCCCGTAGGGCTTTTCCACGCTCCTGCGAGGAACCCAACTATCACTCCCCTCATCAATTAGGCCACGGAGGAGGGAAGGAGACCCCAGGCGATCCAGACACCGCTACCCCAGAGACGGGTTTTAGGGGAAGACGCGTGGAAAACGGGGGTTTTGGTTAAGGCATCTGGGCCGAGGCCCGAGGGCTGGCAGAGGAAAGTGCAGGTGCCCGGCGAGCGGGGCCAGCYGGGCGGCTGCCATCCCCCGGGGAGCCTCTGAAAAGCAGGAGAAATCACCCTCGAGCAGAAAACAGGGGTTTTTTTTTGCCCCACCCAAAGACGTCCGCAAAGTCTTCGAGCAAGAGTTGAACCAGCATGGGAAGGAGGAGAAGAAAAAGCCACTGTCACCCTCGCCCGTCCTCACGGGTCTGGGGGGAACCCGGCATCACCAAAAGTCTGTCTTCCCACCCAAAACCAACCCCTTAACTACCACCAAACCCAACGCACGGCCTCCACAGCTGCTGCCACGCTGGCCCAGAGAAGAAACCGCCTCCACGAGAGGCGATGATGAGGAAGGAGGAGACGATGGCGGGCAGAAACCCAGCAGCCGTTCGGCTCTTGGGAGCCGTTCGAAGCGCTCAGTGGGGATTTCCACGCCTCGGAGCCCAAACGCTCCCCGGGAGCGGCGCGGGCAGCTTGGCTCCGGGAGAGGAGACCACACCGATCCTGGCTTTTCCCAGCTGGCTTTTYCCCCCCGACGTATCCCCGCGCGGCCGCTCCATCGGCGTGGAGGTGCTGGAAGAAGCGCCGGTGGAATACGCGCCTCTCTACGTACCCTCCTCTCCGAAAAGCCTGGGAAGAGTCACCGCTTAAAAACCAAACCTGTCCCCGCGGCTGGAAAAGCGACTCCCACCCCGGCGTTGTGACCTTCAGCCGCTTCTGAGGTTTAAGACCAGCTCGGCATCATCTCTGCCGGGCACCAAGGGATGAACCTCACCCATTCGGTGCCCCAAAATGAGATTTATGGCTTGGGACACCCACCCATCGCACTGGGATGGGACTGGAAAATTTCCCCATCGCCCGAGGCCGGCGGATGTGTTTGCTAAGGGTCATGCTGGGGTTTTTGGCCACCTTCCTCACGGCGGGCTCAGCCTGCCCCGGGCAGGAGGATTCCTCCTTCACACCAGCCGTCTCCCTCCCTGCAAGCAGGGACGCTGTCGGCAAAAGAAACGGGGACCTGAAAGCTGCTCGGGGACCTGTTCGGTACAGCAGCGGTGCAGGTTATCGAACGCTGTTGGGGTAAAACACACCCGAAGACCCGGGAAAGCTGCAACCCCGTCGATTAAAAAAAAAATAAAATGTTAAGGTATGGTCAAACACTTGTTCCCYGATTATTGCTGCCCAGGTTTGGAGCTTTACAACTGCGTTTTCATGGGTTTGTGGATTTTTCAAGGCACTAAGCGCTGGCGGGCGGAGGGGAACCGAGGGGGGGGAAGATGCTGGAGCGGGGCAGCACCGACGGCATCGGGAGCACGGCGGCACGGAGGGGTGGGGGGAAAAGCCGCTCTCCGCATCCCACCCGCTCGTCACCGGCAAGGTCCGAGCCGCCTCGCGACGCCCGACGGTGCTGTGAGGTTTCAAGGCTCGGAGCGGTCAGGGCAGGGAAAGGCCTTTTGCGGGGCGCAGGCAGGCTGGGCGATCTCGGCTCTCCGCTCACACGAAATTGGGTCACTTTTAGTCCCTACGGGTAAAAATAAGGAGGGGGGGGGGGGAAGCTGCTGCATTCGATGTGAACGCTGCCGTGCGTGTCTCYGTCCCCGATTTGCCGCCTCTCCCACCGTCACCCTTCGCTCTTTCCTTCCAACCCCGCCAGCAAAGCCGCCGGCTGCTCCTCGCCCCCGCCTCATCCCCCAGACCCCGACGCCGCGAAGCAAACGAGGAACCAGCGGCGGGATCAGCCCCGAGCTCAATTCCTCCCTTCCTCTCCTTCAAACCGACRCTTTTCCTCAGCAGACGGGTTCTTTCCCGTGGTGGCGAGCCCAGGAGGAGCTGGCGAGCTGCTGTCGGTGCCGCCGGGGACGCAACTGCCGGCTCCCGCCGTCCCAGCTCCGGGCTCCGAGCACTACAAGGGACAGGGACCCCGACGGCTGCCGGGTGATGAAGCAAATATGTTTACAACACATTTTTGTCATTCCTGCTGTTTTCGGACAAAGAAAGAAAGAGAGAGATTTGTTTCAAAGCTCCCTGAAGCAAACCGAGCAGATTGGAAGACCAGAGCAAATCCCTTTGCTGCCAAGACGGGTCGTTTTTACCCCTTTTTGGGCCACGCGAAGGAACGCGGGGTTTTCTGCCATCCCCTGTCRCAGCTCTACAACCTGCATCCAGCAKCAGCTCCAAGAGGGGAAGCAGAGCCGGGCTGGATCTTGTACCTCCTGCCAACCCCCTGGCCCCCCCCAAAAAAAGGTCCTGATCCCCCGCTGTGCCTCACCTGGCTGAACCCCCTTTTTGTCCAGGTCGCACGGCTTTAAGACAAGCCGAACCCCCCCGTGTCCCCTCCTCACAGCGCRCTCTCGCTGCAGAAACACATACCGTGTCGGGACAGTAAAAGCCGAAATGTGTCTACACGCAGATTCTGCAGAAACAGGTTTACAGAAACAAAAAGGCGGGTCTGGGGGGGCCACGCAGGATCCGAACGGGAAGTGCAAACTGCCGAGGCCAGGAGTGACCCCGATTACGCCCAAGACGACTCTGGAGATGAGCAAGAGAAACCAGGAGAGCCCGAGAGCAGCACCGCGTCGAGACGAACCAAACCCAGGAAAGGCCGCGGGCGACACYGCCGAGAAGTGGAGGAAAACCTGAAAAAGAGGGGGAGAAGACAGATCCCGTCGATAGAAAAACCAAACCGCTGAACTTCCCCGTCCACAACGGGATCCGGTTCCTTGCTCAGACTTCGCTTTGGGTTTTGCTGTCCCTGGAGACCTTCCAAGTCTGGATAAGCCAAACCAAATCACTTTGACAAAACAAACTTGGCTCAAAAGTGGCGAGTGCAACCTGAGGTGGGCGAGAGCTCGGATGAGGAGGGACCTCCCGAGGAGGAGAGGAAGACCAARGGCTGATGCGGCTCCACGGCCTTTTGACGCGGTTCCTTCCCAGAGCCCGAAGGCACGCAACACCCCTTCCCATTTCCAAACTACCCATTCCAATCGCTTGCCCAGGGCCAGCGGCAGCCTCGGGAAGCACACGCAGACACACGCTGCGCCCGCCCGGCAGGAAAGCGGAGCCGATTCCAAGCATCTTTCACCATCGAGGCTGGGTTTTTAACCCGCCCGATGAAACTGGAAGCTCTGTGAATCCTTCGTTTGCTCTGGCTGGGAAGCAACGGATGCTCCACCACCAAGAGCGGAAGATAATCGTGAAGAGGTAAAAGAAGGAACGCTACGGTGCTCCCTCCCCTTGGAACAGGCAACTAATTCATGAGTTAAGGCCACCGTTATTAAGGTCATCGAGGTTATGTGTAAAGGAGATGATCCTTGGAAATGGAGGGATGTGTTCGCCAAGGTGTAGAGCGGAGTTGGGAGCAGATGAYGAATTTTGGGACTCGCATTATTATCCCTGCTGGGCCGGCTCATCCTTTCATGTACCTCCCAAAGCGCCTTTGCACCGGTCCCAGCCGACGCAGCTCAGCGCCGATTTACCRTCAGGAAGCCTGGAGCAGCCCCTCCGCTGCTCCAACAGCCGGTACCTTTTCTCGCCGCGTCCCGTTACGGCAGGTGAACGTCTGCGGCTCCCGGCGCGGCACAAGCCACCAGGAACACGCGCGTGTGCGTGTCCCCCCCCCGCCCCGGCCCCGCTTCCCCCTCTCCCAACCGTTGGGCGCAAACCAATTCACAGGGATTACGCTCCCGTCGCGTCGAAAAATCCGTCGCCGGCATCTCGGGAGTCAGCGTGCGACGGGACTAACCTCGATCCCTTTAACCTCAGAGCTCAAGGAGGCTTCTTGTGCGAAGGTGCAACGTTTCAGGTAGCTAGAGCAGAGGGGGGAGCAGATGCCTGGAAGCAGCATGCTGTTAAAAATAAAATACATTGACAGCACGACTAAATGTCACAGCCTCCCAAGAGCTGCGTTTTCCTTTGCTGAGAGTGGAGGAGGAGGGAAGGTGGAGAGGGGGGGGACTTGGAAGAGTGAAAGCGCCAAGGGGATCCACCAAGCACGGAGGTTTAGTGTTAATGTAACCGATACCTGCAAGTGAACCTTTCAAGGTGCTTTTCAAAGGGAGGCTCTGCGTGTTCGGCTGCCTCTGCGAGTTGACGGATCGTCAACTTGAAGGATGGAGAAAAGCGCTCAACGGGCGGCCGTCCGGCGGGGACGGCAGGGCAGCGCTGGGGGGCCAGCAGCTGTACAGGCTATGCGGTGTAAGAAGCGCCATAGCTGCCCTTAACTCACTTGGAAAAAAAAAAAAGAAATAAAAATCCTTATCGGCCCCCCCCCACTCGTCAGGGACTTGGTTATGGTCAGTCTCTCCGGCTGCGAGTTCGCGGTTAGCTCCGTGTCACACGCCCAGGCTGTGACATCATCTGCCAGCAGACTGCGACTGTGGGGCCATGATGACGTGTGAGGGAACCGGCATGCTCAGTTCTGTCCTTTGGCTCGCCATCTGCGTGAGCACCGAGGTGGCGACCGCCTCCGCCGCCGAGCGGACGCTGAGCCCGTTGGGGGAGGCCGTCACGGAGCTGTGCTGGATGACGGGAGCAGGGGAGCCGGTGGGCTCGGAGCTCTCCTTCGGGCTTTCTGCTTGACCAGAGAAGGAGAAAGGGGGATGGAAAAGAAAAAAAAAAAAAAAAAAAAAAAGAGAGAAGGAAACAAGGTTAGAGAGAGGCTGTGCGCGTCGCTACCGGCGTGGCGATGGGACGGGAGAGTGCTTCTGCCTCGGAGGGTGCGCAGAAATTAGGCAGGTATTTCCTTCACGCTCACCTTTCCAGCCAAAGGGGCCCGGAGCGGAGAGGCTGATCCCTACGGGAATCACAGCTCCCCCCACCAAGCCGGGCCCCCCTCAAGCAGCTGTTTGGCAAAAGCAAGTGAGGACTGGAAATAAAACTGATTAGAGCCGGGACATAACGACCCACCAGGTCCGGCCGTCCCCGTCCCTTGGAGAAACACCGCCGAATCTTAGAGAATTCACGCCAGGAAGACACGAAGCGCCGGCTTCACACCCAGGATGGCAGACCCGGCATAACCTTTCTCGTCATAAATCTGTTTCCTCATTATAACAAATGAACTTTCCTACACGTYGTTTCCTGGCGTGGTACTTGGTTCAAGGCCATTTAGCCCAGAGCCTGAACAGTTCCTTCAGAGTCCTCACCATCTGTTGGGTGAGCACACGGGAACGCGTACAACAGAAACCCTGCTGCAAAAGCAGGGTTTGTGGKTTTTTTTGCCCTTTTTTTTAATATAAATTACCTGGTTTGCTCTTTATTGTTCTCTAGCACATTAAAATCAATTAGAGCCCATTACAAACTGTTTGCTTGCTCGATTTCTTTCGGTAACTTGAAGCGGTACGATCGAAGGGACGGGAGGCAAACAAAGGCAGAGACCTTCTTCCGCGCTCTTCTCGGAGCGACGCAGATTGGTTCCCAGAACTTTGGATTCTCTCCCACCAACAGCCTACTGCGCCCCGGCAGAGCTTGTAACACAGAGGATAATTTGTGACCTATCAAATGCCAAGGCGAGAGCAATCAGACCTCTCTCTTTGGGGGTATACACTCATTATCTACAGATGTCAGGAGGAAATTCCCTCCTGTGCACTTGGCTAGATGAATTACGGGTAAGATGCGGTCACCTTCCTTTAAAAGAGCAAAATAATGGCATGAGCTGGGATACTTCTTCCACGTCAAGAGGGTAAACCCCATGACACCAGGAAAAAAACAAAAAAAACAAAAAAAAAAAAATCACAGAAGAGGTTTACAACCTTACTGGGCACTGGCAAACATATTTTAGGGCTCAGTTTTCTACCAGGTGCTCGAATATCGTACCCCTTTCCCAAACGGGTTTGACCTTCCCGTGTGAAACCTTGGCTTGGCCTTCGCCAGCACATTGAAGGATGCGGCTAGCACAGCAGATTTGAAAACTGACTTGGCGGTAAGAGGGAAGGTCGAGCAGAGCAATATAATAGTTTGGCATCCCAAAAAGGAGATTTACAAGGTATTACAAATAAAACAACCCAACTGTACATGAGGCAGCTGTAATTCCATCGAGGGAATCTGGCATTTTTGTTTAAGGACCTGCTTAGTCACAAATCTCAATAATAAAAAAGGCAGCCGGGGATGGGGGGGGGGGGCCAGGGGGAGGGAGGTGTGAATTTCATTTTTATTATTCAGATGTGTGATGAATTCCTATTATTGGAGTAGACAGACTGTGAGGAATAATAATAGGAACTGTAAACTTTGGAAGTTAACAGGAAAAATCATGTCGCCTCTCCGCATTATACCCAGAGCGAACACCTGCCTGCCAGGGCGGGGGGACAGCGAGGATTTTCACGACCACATTACTCAAGCTCCGAGTCACTGTAATGAGTGAAAATAAACTGGCTGTGCCAGGCCCCGTACAGCACGTATTTGTGCCTCACCGCACAGGCAAAGAGCGTTTCAGAGACCCCGGGAGAGGGGGAAACGGGAGGCAATCGGGAAGGACGGTGCCTGTTTTCTCGGCTTTTGTTCTCTCCCCTTTCCYTTTCTTATCTCCATCCGTCCCTGCCTCTCGTCCCGTTAATCTAGGCAACGCTAGGGGACTCCAGCATCCTCCCAAAGTCTCTGCACAAATACCAGGGCGTGGAATTGTTGTTGCAGAGATGACATAAGAATCCAGACATAACGTTTAGCTCCCAGGTTGATTATAATGAAATAGGCCGCATCAAAAAAAAAAAAAAAGAAAGAAAGAAAAGAAGATAAAAAAAGAGGCCTTCTTAGTTCCAAACCTGAGCCAATTTGATGCGAATTGCAGAGAATGAGATATAGAGCCCCATGATGTCATTTATAGAGTCTGGCCTTTTCTGACTCTGGCTTCGCTTTCAGAGCAGCAATAGTTTTTAACTTCAAAGAGAATATCAAGCGCTTGGCACGCTGCCTGGGAGCGGCTGGAGAGACGCTGGCCCGCACGCCAGGGAGAAGTGGAGATATGGATCTCTGTCAAATATCCCACACTCCAGAGACGCAGGGGGAGATGCGCTACCTCCCTCCCCGGGCGCTTTCGCACCGCGGTTGCCCTCGCCGCCTGGCTGCAAGATCTTATAAACCAGGTTAAAGTGCCAATTCGCAGCGCAAATTTGCAGGTCCAGCCTGGGTGATSCTCCTCAGTGGAGGCCGTATCAGCAGAAGACACGGGACCAAGGTCCGTCCTGTCCCGCCAGCTGCAGTGGCTGGAGGGTGACGGAGCAGAGACCRAGACGAAGACTCGTCTCCTTTCCATCTTACGCAGGTCTCATCCGCTTAGACCTACTTAAAGGGTAGTTAAGGACCAGCAAAAGTCATCACTCACCGAGATAGCCCTGTGTTTTCTTCTGTAGTGCAGTGACGGGGCAGTCCTTGTGAGCCAGCAGGAGCTGTTTAAGTTGAGCAACTTCGTTCCTCAGTAGCGTAACTTCATTCTGAGATTGAAAAACAAACACGCACGTATGCATCGCTCACGCTCTTGACAGCAGCCTCTAGCAACGGCAGGACGTTAATTTATGTGCCCTGCAAACTTACGATTTGTTGTCTAATTTGAGATGCCTCTGGCCCAAGAACACCAAACAAAAGTTTCTGGATTTGGGGAATTTAGTGTGCAAGACGTGGACTGCAGCATTTCCCTCCAGCAGCCCCCGCCGCT
The DNA here is from genome assembly GCA_030449065.1 of Oceanodroma leucorhoa. Lineage (NCBI taxonomy): Eukaryota > Metazoa > Chordata > Aves > Procellariiformes > Oceanodroma > Oceanodroma leucorhoa. The sequence goes on along the minus strand of JASVER010000248.1, from coordinate 336,278 downwards.
GCCTGGAAAGCCCCTCGCTGTGTTAATCATCCGATCCTGGACATACATTTGCCTGAGCCCTCCCGCTAACGCCAACTGCTTGAGTCAGACACTCCGGCGTGCCGTTGGCTCCGACGGAAAACTAAATAGAGCGAGAAGGCGAGCGTACAACCAGCTCAGCCCACGCCAGGCCGTGGGGAACATCAGAGCTCCTCCAGGCTCTCGGTACCTCCRTGAGCTGCTTCTGTAAACCAGGTCTACCCCCCTGAAAACTTTGTGCAGCATGTTATTCCTCTACTGAAATGTTTGGAGAAACAGCTGAAACCCAGTCAATTGTATTTCAAAATTGCCCGAGGAAACAGTTTCTATAATTATCTTGGGAAGAGAATAAAAATACCATGATCAGTGCTACTGAAAAAATCCCACCGCATGAGTCACTAGCCACCAGCGAAAGAAAAAGCCCAGAACGGACACGAGTTCAGTCTTTGCAGACCCTTCAACCCTCGGCCAATGCTGAAAGCATTAACAAGGGGGTTAACGGCAATGGAAGTGAAGTCTGTGTTTTCAGACGTGTTGCACTTCTCTTAGGTACACAGGGGGTGCTGCCAGAGAGCCAGGGAAACCCAATTCTCCAGAAAAAATCAGTACGGCTGCGGGCCGCAGCTGCAGAGCCTCCCCGCTCACCCCGGCGCCAGGTCCACCAGGCAGGGAAGGGAACTGGGACTGTTCCTGCTGACCCCGTGCCAGCAGAAAGCTTTCCCTCGTGTAGGGGAGGTTTCCACTCCGCAAATACAGCTGCTTCCTGGGGCCTCTGCGCTCTGCTCCGGAGGCTGGCATTGCTCCTGGAGTTACTGCCTTGACGGGCAGAGGCAGAGCCCTTTCGAGAGGGGCAGGGAGAGAAACGAGCGCTGAAGCGCTCTCCCCCCGTGGCCTGCTTGAGGCAGAGGATGAGGATGGGAAACAGGGAGTGAAATCTAGGCAGAGAGGCAGCAATCCCGCTCCAGAGAGCAGCATCCAAAAGCACGTTGTCTCCGCAGGACGGGGAAGATGTTCCCTCTGGAGCAACGACGGTCCTAACGCTGGCAAAGGGCTGTGCTCAGCCTCCACGGTTACATACTCACGCTCAGCTGGATGTTCTGGGTCGTGAGCTCCTCGGCTTTCTTCTCCAAGGAAGACACCCAGAGCTTGCGTTTCTGACGGCAGCGGGACGCAGCAGCCCGGTTCCGCTCCAGGAACCGCTGCCGACGCTCGTCCGGGTCTTCGTCAACCGTGCGTCTCCGTCGCCCGCCGGTGCTGGGGGTGGGCTGGGCAGGGGAAACCTGGAGATGGGGCACGTGAAAGAGAGATGTTGAGGAGAAGGTCTGGTGCAGGCAGGCAGACACACACCGGCGTAACCAAGGTTTGGCAGAAGAGATGCCAGCTCTTGCGGCGAGGGGAAAAAAGGATTTGCTTTTGCAGAGCAGCCAGAATTGTACAGGTCGGGGGGGTGGCCCAAAGGCAGCCCTGGCTGCGACGGGGGAGCTGGGGACAAAGCCCCTTTCCCAGGCGTTTTTGGCAGCCCTTCCTCAGCCTGAAGTGCCCTGCAAACTTAAGGCGCGAATCCACATGAACTCTCCGAGATCCTGAACCCAGCGAACGTGTGAATGTCAGGGGAATTAGTTAAACCCCAAACTCCTACAGTCAGCTAATGGCACCTGACAGCAGGAGTTTCCTCCCCTCCATGACGAGGAGCTAACGTGGTAAACGGGCAACGCAGAGAAAATGGCCTTCCTTTTAATTTCACTTGAGAGACTTTACAAAGCACTTTGCGCCGCAATGACTTAGGAGATTCCCACACGGCCAGCGAGCCCGTATCAGCTGACGGAGGGTAAATTCCAGCTGCAGGGCTGGGAGTGCTCCATCCCGCTCTGAGGCACGTAACCACGCATGGTCAAAGTGCCGTCTCCATTTGGGTTCAGTAACTCCATCTGGGTTCAGTAACTCACTTGCGGARCACAAATTACACTTTTCGCGTGGGTGATTCGCTTTAAAAATTATTTCGGGTTAAATTTCCCCTGAATGCCTTCAGCTAAACAAGCTCTCAGAGGCGACTGGTACAAAAAGATTTCGTAACGCCGCACATTTCCCGGTTTTATTTCGGGAGAACAAAGGAAAAGTCGGCGAGGGCAAACAGTCCTGCAGACACAGCCGTGCCGGCGCTTCTGCGAGGGCTCTGTAATTACACCGCCGCAACCGGGGAGTGCAGTTACACTTCGGTACTCGCTGTCAGGCAGCATATGGATATTAAACTTTTGGAAGCCRATCTAACTGACGGAGCAGGTGGCGATCCTGATGGAAGGCTGGCATTTGGTTAGCTGGCAGGAGCCAGTGGAGTTGATTGCCTAAGAGGGGAGCGTTTAACCCCAGTAATTGAGCAGGGAGAAGAGAGCGAAATATTCTTTCGAAACTCCAGACCTTGTCAAGCAAATTAACACGTTGCTGAAGTTTTCTGCCTGGTGGCGTTTGGGAGCATTAGTGCTGAAGCGGCACTGAAAAAACAAGGCTTTTAACCCATTCTGCAAACCAGGAAGCTGCAAGATTTTCCTCCACTTTCCCCAAGGCCCAGAAACCCGCAGGAGCTCCAGCCCAGGCTGGCGGGCTGAGCAGCAGCAGACCTGTGGCTGAGCTGGGGAAGGGGCGTCAGGGTGCTGGACAAGTATCTGACTCTGCTCTGGACGTGCGGTCACCATCGTGCTGGCTGAGCCCACCACCAGGTTGCTGCCATTCAGCGAGGAAGATGCCGTCAAGCTGGCCTTCAGCCTCTGTGGAAGGAGAAAAAAGGAYGTCAGCGGACCTGTTCTTCAAGCTGTTAAGGCTTTAACCAGCTCCTCTATCATCCAAGGAGCCAGGCCACGGGGGAACAGGCTCTTCAGGGACTGCGGCTGATTCAAATCCAACCGAACGCCGTCACCATCTGGCCTACTCAAAGACAGACAACGGCTTCCAACTTAKGCCCAAGCGGACAGGTGTCCGCATCCCAAAATTGCTACTGCAATTGGCACCGATCCGCTCCCCAGCTGGCAGGCTCTGCAGAAAGCCCACGGACTGAACAGGCTGCGGAGCCCAACTGTCCTCCAGCACCCACAGAGGGGTCCTTCTGGGATGGAGAAAGACACGTCATCAAGACCGTGTCGGCAAAGTTCCTCCTCTGGGCAGGCAGGCACAGGCCAGCGGGGCAGGGTGGCTCTTTCATGCCTCAGAGTTTAAGATCTCCCACCCCACTTGTAGCTCTGATCTGCCCCGGAATCCCGCAGGCACCTGGACAGGGTGCAAGGGGAGCAGTGACAATGCACCCGCAAGGGTGAGCGGCACGGCTGTAAGAGGTGGGTTTGCAAACGTCTCAGCCGAAAAAAAMCAGGGGGTTTCGCTGCTCTTTGTTSGCAAATTTAGGTTTGCTTCCCCACCTCCGCGTGCACCTAGTTTGAGCCGTGAAGAGCCAGGAGAGGTAAAACTTTTAGTTAAAGAGGTCTACATGAAAACCATTACCAGGATCCTTGGATTACAGCACAACATCTCTTCTCTTGGCTCTGCCTTCCTCAAGCCCACCTCCAACCCATCTGTTATCTTGGAACTCRAAGCACCAGCTTTACAAAACAGCCGTGTTTAGGATGGGGCTGAGGTTTGTCTTGACAATAGCGTGCCTGCTCTGCCTGCCAGAGCCGCAGCGCTGATTAGTCTAATATTCCTGGTGGTGTTTGCAACACCTGCTCTCGGTGCAGGGAGGCACAGCGCAGGATTTCGGAGAAGCAGCGGCTCTTTGCGAAGGCTGCAGGGAAAAAGCCTCCAGAAGAGATTCTGGAGGAGCTAGTGAAGACTCAGGGACAACACCGTGGACGTGACGCCCTCCCCAGCATGTATTTGGACACTTACCATTTTGGCTTCGGAGTGCACTGGAAGTCCTGATGGTGAAATGGACCCGCTGCTGTTGATGGGCGGCCCGGGAATACCGGGAATGTTCGGCACCATGGACATCGGCCGAGCCAGCTATCGGGGAGGAAGCAACGCATGGGTTTTGGAAGCCGAGGTGCTTTCGCAAGCGCGCTCCGCGAAGCGGCTCTGTAATAATTCCCCGACCAAGCACATTTATAAATCTTGACAAATGTTCAGCGTTTAACTACTGCCATCAATTACGCCTGCTGTCACCGAAGGCCAGCAGCCACTCCTTTGGTGGCCACGGTGGCTGTTTCGGAATCACCCAGCCGTACCAGCCTAGCGCTGAGGACAGGGAGGAGGGCAGCCCTAAAGCCTCCCTCCTTCCCTTCCCTCCCAGAGGGCTTTTCCCCACCAGTACAGGAGGGCGGATGGAGAGGGAGGGTAGGAGATCTCCCCTGGTTCTCTGCCCAGCTCTATTGCAAAGCTGCCGCAACACCAAGGGGAAGTCGCAGCATCCCCTCCTGAACAGGGACAGCTTTCTCCCTCACCAAAAAGGGGAAAAAATAGAATTTGTGTTTGCTTTTATAAGCCACGCAGGTACGCTGTTGCAAAGCACTACAAATGCAAGTCGTGTTTCAAAGGCMAAGGCAAAGATGTTTCCGTGCCCACAAGCTATGCCGAGCTGCCTGCAGTCTGCCTCCTTCGACATCAACACTCCTGTTACCTGCGGCAGGAGGTTTTGGCCATTACTCACTCAAAACCCTGTGCTGGTTTTGGCTGGGGTAGAGTTAATTTTCTTCACAGTAGCTAGTATGGGGCTATGGTTTGGATTTGTGCTGAAAACAGCGCTGATAACACAGGGATGTTTTGGTTATTGCTGAGCAGTGCTTGCACAGAGCCAAGGCCTCTTCTGCTTCTCACCCCACGAGCGAGGAGGCTGGGGGGGCACAAGGAGTTGGGAGGGGACACGGCTGGGACAGCTGACCCCAGTGACCAAAGGGACATYCCAYACCATATGRYGTCATGCTCAGCATATAGAGCTGGGGGAAAAAGAAGGAAGGGGGGGACATTCGGAGCGATGGCGTTTGTCTTCCCAAGTCACCGTTAGGCGTGATGGAGCCCTGCTSTCCTGGGAATGGCCAAACACCTGCCCGCCGATGGGAAGGAGCGAATGAATTCCTTGTTTTGCTTTGCTTGCGTGCRCGGCTTTTGCTTTACCTATTAAACTGTCTTCACCTCAACCCACAAGTTTTCTCACTTTTACTCTTCCRATTCTCTCCCCCATCCCACCRGGGAGGAGCGAGCGAGCGGCTGCGTGGGGCCGAGTTGCCGGCCGGGGTTAAACCACGACAAACCCAAAAGACGTGCCCAGCAGGACAGAAGGATTCACACGGGCTGCTTGGTCGGGAGCTGAAGTGCTCGGAAGAGGTACAAGCCACCCACCAGGCAAATCTGCTCGTGAGTTCTGCACCATGGAAAATTCTCCGTATGCAAAAAGCATAATCCGCAAGGCTGATATTCAAACAGCTCTTTAGCACAYTGGCGAGGTTAGGGTGGCTTTCCTGGCCTGCAAAGACCAACATGTTCTCTGCAAGCTCGAATGGTTTCAATTGAGGCACGCTGTTCCAAATGGAAGCAGCTAATCAGGGATCCTACAGTTCCCAGCCCTGGATCAATGGCRTGAGCCATCTGTCCAGGCAAGGCTTTGTTTTTTTCCAGACTTATTGCCCTCTAGTGTGATCGACAYGTTATTACTACCTTGCCAGGGCTGGGCCCCCTCCTCCTCCTCCTCTTCCAGTCATATCTTGCACAGAGGGGGAGATATATTTTAATTTTTACAAAATGGAAGTGTCTGCATATATTTGGCAGGGGAAAACCACTGTCCCCTCCTCTGCCACACAGAGCTGTGTTGGAAGTTTCTCTCACCGATATAACAGAAGGCATCTGTACGGGAGGGCCTGGGAGGACGGGCATGGTCTGTCCGTTTGCAAGCTGCACGACAAGCGGAAGGGAACCTGTGGGAGACCTGGAGAAACAACAATTCAAGTTCTCGTGGATTATTTCAAGTTTACGCTGTCCCAGCAGCCCCATGAGCTCAAGGGCAGAAGCACGAATTAGTTCCGGTTGGTGGATTTGGGCTCATTTTCCCATTTCTGAACGGCACGTTGTGAATGGGTGGGTGCAAAGCCTAGCCGAGCAYGCGTTACGGTAACCCGGCCGCCCGCACACGCACCGCACGGCAGCCAGCACGTGCCAGCGTCACGCCGAGGCGACCCCGGCTGCCGTCGCGACGCTGACGGCCAGCGTCACGATGTGCCCCGGTTAACTCCTGGGCGTACGCCGGCTGGCTGCCAAAGCCCCGAGACACGATGCCCACCTGAATAGCCAGAAAAGCCCATCCAGGGGCTGCTGCAACTCCTCCCTGGGGAGATTAAAAGTGTCCTCCCGGGCTGAGCCTGGCACTGGGCAGGTGGGGGACCTGGGCAGTTACTCCAGAGCCACGTCTGCTGAGCTCCCACGAGAGSGTTTGCAAGGATTTAGCTTTCCGTTAACAAGCGCTTCTGACTCTGACTCCAGAGAAAATCTCCTAAATATGGAGTCGATGCAGGGCTGGTTTGTGTCTGCCCAGACAATGGCTCTGGGAGAGGGGAACGGCCCCGCTCGCTGCAGGCTGGGGGAGGAGGCAATCGCGCCAGAGCCCAATTGCGACAAATTAAAAATACCAAGAACTTTTTCCATTGCCGATCACTTTGCAGCGAAAAGCGGCGTTTCTCCATGTGGTGACAAACAGGCACGCACCCCCCTGCCTCCATTTCGGAGCGTCACAAACCTCACCGTGCTCCGGCTCTGACCCTCCGGACTCAGCCTTTCTAGGAGAGTGGAGGAAAAGCCGGAGCTGATCCGCTCAGGCTGATGGGGAGAGGAAGAAAACCGTCGCTGCCAGCGAGGGCTGATCTCCTGCTCCTCCTCAGCTTGTGACAGGGCAGCCGGGAGCCGAATGGAGGCAGAGACGAGCCGGGAAGAGAAGAGCAGAGCTGTTGGGAGCCTGACTTTGGGGGAGGGAGGAAAAAAAATTTGCTGCTGCCTCCTCTGCCAAGCCCAGGGAAGGGGACGGAGGAGGCTGGGCTGCCTGGGATCCTCGGAGGAAGCCGCGCTGGCATGGAGTAACGGCAGGGTGGGGAGAAGCAGGGGATGTGGGTCAGAGGGGGGGAGTTCATCGTGCCAATAACTCAGGCTGGAATTTTTAAAGCTGCCTTGGGAACGCGAATGCTCGACTCTCATTCATTTCTATTGGGCATCCCAAATCCTCCAGGCTGCTTTGAAAATCCCAGCCTAACAAGCCGAGTTACAGGGAGGTCACAGCCTCTCCTCCATCTCTGTCACGCTGACAACCCCACCACGTCCGCTACGGCCCTAACACAGGGACCCTCGTTAAAGCTGCAGCCCGACCTCTCCGTAGGGCGCGTTCAACTCTCATGTCCTAGGAGGGATCTACCCCCGCGGGCTGCAAAGGGCGCATAAAATCGTACTAAAGACTAGCTTACTCCAGTTCTGATTTTTTCATGCCTCCAAGCGCGAGGGGACTCGGTTCCAAACAGCCCCGCGAGCCTCTGCCTGTGCAGGGTTACAGAAGGAATAGAATGCCCTTTCAAAACCCCAGGACAATCACTTAACCCCTTAATGCCTCAAGACAGGATTTAAAACTTTCCGTCAGGAAGTCTGGATTGATGGTGCCAGAGGGTCAAAGCAAAAACACACACAAAAATATGAACTGACAGCCGAAAAGAATGGCCTGGTTAATGTAAGGAGCCAGCCTCAAAGAAGGGTAATTAGAAAGAGGCCAGGACCACAGCAAAAAAGCAGCATCCTGACACCAAAGAATAGAAGTGGGGCTACATACACGTCTCCTGAGGGCTCATTGTAATGTGTTTCCTGCATCCTTCAGGCTCCTTCCTTTTATGTGCAGGGCCAGAGCTACCTAACAGTGTGGCAGGCTCATAACCACCGCAGCGAGTGCTCTGGAGCCTCCGATCCAGATTGTTAAAGGGGCAAAAAGGAGCAGGTCATTATATCTGCTGAAACAAACARCTCCCGAGGCAGAAGCTGACCATGAAGGAGGCCAGCAGGTTGCAGAAGAGGTTACACTTCAGAGGCAACAGCTGTCTGAGAAAATCCCAAAGCCATTAAAGATCCAGACAATTTCCTACCATCGGTTTAGCTGAGCTCTCTCCACCGCATCAGGCTGCAAAAGCAACCTGGGAGTCCCCAGTCAGGCCACACTCCCATCGYAGACAGTGAGTGTCATGTCAGCGTTGTTTGGGGATTGGATTTAATTTCTCCCCGCGGCGAGTTTTGCCTCGTTTCGTTACACTACGACAATTAGTTCCTGCTTTCTGCACTTACACCCCATTCTGCTTTTGTCGACAGTGCTGCAACGAGGCCCTTATGCCCAAGCAGCCGCAGCCGGAATCGCGGCACCTCAGTTGTTCTGACAATCAGGGAACTTATTTAGGTACCTAATTACTGCCCAGGAAGCCTGACGGTACGGGAGAAAAACCTCAGCGCACGTGTCCCTCCTCCGTACTTACCCAAGCTGTCTGTTGGAAGGGGGAGCCTGGGTAATGACAGAGGTTGGGGAAGGCAGCGTAGGGTGGAGCGGGTCGTAACCCAAGTGTAGCGGCAGCGAGCCYGGACGCACGATGGTTGGAGTAGGCGTAGAAATGATTACAGGCTTGGAGGTGATCTCCTGAAGAGGATCAACAGACAAAAGGAGACACGCTGTTACTTATTAGCTTCATAATCACCTGGCTGTCGCTTCCTTCTGACGGCTTAAAAGCGGTTTAGTGAAAATTAAGGCACCTTTGCCACAGAAACTGAGGCACGGAGGGGAGCGACTTACCCAACGCCACACTGATTTGATGTCAGTGCAGGGAACGGGACACAGAAATTCAGACTCCCGCTGCCTGCAGCAGCCACTGGGAAATAATCCCCCTCTCCGAAATACCGCTCCAGCCCCAGCTAGCGTCTCTAGAGTGGGAAGTTATTCAGATAGAGGCTGTGTCACCTGGACTAATCTGCCCTGAATCACCAGCCAGCCCCCCCAGGACACAGGGAGCCGGTCTCGGAGAAGATGCGTTACTTGTTTGGCGCTTTTGCCCTGCCCAGAAAAGCACCGCCGGGGTTACCAGCAAGGCTTTCTGTGGTAGCCAGATCCACGTGGAGACTTAAGGGCAACAAACGTGTTTTAGCRAACAAGCTTTTCTTTCTCTTTCTAAAATGAGGGGAACCTGACAAGCCCAAGTCAGGCCTTGGCATCTAAGTGGAGAAAAAGCTTGTTCTCATCCAGAGAAAGAGAGACCAACACCTCCGCAGGGCACGGTCAGGGAGACCTACCTTCTCCTTGTTCTGTGGCGACTGTGGGTTGGAYGCAGGGCTGTCCGGCGGGGAAGAGTCCACCTCCACCGGCTCTTCCTCCTTTATCTTGATGTCTGGGGTGGAGGGCAGAGACATGTCCAGGGCTCCGGCACTCTACAGGAAAACCAGACATGGATTGAAAGGACAATTAGCTCATATTGTTTGTGAAACATTCGGCTGCTCCCAGAGGAAGAGCTACAGCTCTGAGCTCTTGCCAAATTATTATTATTTATTTGTACTGAAGTAGCATCTGGGAGCCCGAGGCGGAGAGCGGTGCCGCGCCGCGCCGGCCCCGTCCAAACAGAGACGGAGGCCTAGGAAAGACGGTCTCTGCCCCAGATGGCACCATTTTGTGGTTTCTCAGTAACACACACACACAATTCTTTCCATGGGCTAGTGTTTTGGGGTGGKTTTTTTTTTCATAAAAGGGCTCTGCTAAGGAGAACAGGTAACAAAGCCAAATGCCTGCGAGTTACAGAAGGCACTTTCATTCACAGAAGAGCTGTAAAGCATTGTATAAATCAGCCTGAATTATTTTATTACCCGATTATCAAAAGCAAACAAAGAGCCATGCAAGTTATTAAATATCTATGAGCGCCCCATTAAAATAAAACCCAACCATATGCCTGAACCTGGCAACTTGCCACCACCCTGGGTTCCAGCAGTGCCACGTGCCCCATTTTAACCAGTTAATGACTTGCTGGGGACGGGAAAAGGGCAGGGTGACAACAAGGGAGGGGGACTAAACTGAGTGGCCACCTCTCCCCTCCCCAGACGTGGAGAAAGAGAAGACCTGGGAGAAGATGGCGTAGGGGAGCACCGGAGGAGCACGCAGCGGAGCGAGACTCTGACCGCAGGACGCCGCATTCAGCTGGGCTCCAACAGACCCCGCAAATCACCTGGTCCCTCCCTCCGTCCGGGGCAGGAGAAACTCTCCCTAAATCAGTCCTGACGGCTGTTTGTCCAACCCGCTCTCCCTCCCTCCACAATCAATCCCAGCGCTTTCCTTCACTCGCCCGACTGCCGACAGTTTGTCCTAGCGTCTAACCCAAACCTCCTCTTTTGCTGCATTTTAAGTCCTCTGAAGGGAGGGAAAAATTGCGGCAAGAGGGTAAATCCGGGCATCTACGGATGCTCTCGCTGCTGTCGAGTGGGGTGCGGCTCCAGCGCCTCCGCTCTGCACTGATTTACGCAGGAGCTTTGCTTGCGGTACGGGCAGTAACCATTTACCTGCCCTCTTAAGCAGCGACGTTGCACTGGGAATCACAAAGGAGAAGGGATTAACAGGCAGGAAAGTTTCAAACCACTTAAAGTGCCTCCAGGGAAGCTCCTGCTGTGCCTATGTTTTTAATTAACATGCTGGTGTCGAGACCACCCTTGGAACTGGAGGACAAAACACAAGAGCAGCGACGCAGCCAAATGCTGAAAGCATCTCAGAAATGCAGCAGGCAGCTCTGGCCAGGTTCGGTGAGTGACAAGCCATCTGGGCCCGGGGACCTCGCCTGTGCAGAGATTTTCYAGGAGGGATAATGCTTTCCCTAACGCCTGAAACCACCCCCAGCTTCACGCCGCCCCGTTCGCCTGGCTGCCGGCAGAAATATTTAGACTGCAGTCATCCTAAAGCAAAAAAAAACCCGAAAACATCTAACAGGCTAAGGACCTTAGCTGCAGCTATTAGGTAGCGCAGCCCAGGAGACGGGTGGTCTTACATATAAACCAACTGGCTAGACTGCGGGCTGCTCAACCATTTATACGTAAAACCACAAACGAAAAGCTACCTTCTCCCAGCGCTGGGGGTCTGGGCTGCAGAGAACAAAAGGCAGGGAATTCGGAGCATAAAATGCCACGCAGCCCCGACAAGGCCCTGCAGCATACCAATGAGAGAGATCAATTTATGCTTTAAAGAGCCCTGTTATTAGGAGAGCGGGTGAAAGACAGTTTTCAGKTTTAATTCTGAATTCCTCCGTTCCCCATCTCGGTGAAGATTTACGCGGCTGTGCTCCTGCAGTTTATTTCCGAGCAGCGCCGCTGACTGTGAGCGTATGTACATACATATATCAATTTAGTAAATGTATGTGCCAGTCTAAGAGCCCAATACGCATCTGCTGCTCCTCAGATCCTGGAAAGGGGGGGGAGAAAATGTCCTTAATTAGCTGCTATCTGACGAGATCCCGTTGTCCTTCAGACCCTTGCGCTCCCGAGGTTGGCAGGGGCAGCCTGAATCGATACCGCTTGCATATGAGGGAGCTCTTTGTTAGAAAAAGCCTCACTCCTCCACGGAGCCCCTCTCTCTATTTGCATGTACCATGAAACCGTGCAAATACTGAAGGCACGCGGCTGAGCTCGGTCTCTTCCCTGCCGACTGTACCTTAAAGGCATCATCGTTAAGGATCTTGATCCCCAAGGAGGCTCTGAGTGAATTTTTGCTCAGATCCTGAGCACTTAACAGAGTCCTGCTCTTTTCCTGCATCTCATTCCCAAGGTGCGAGGTATTTCGGGTACTGCCTTTTTTTTTTTTTTTTTTTTTTTCTTTTTTGAAATGAAAAGCCAAAGGAATAATAAACCATTAAAATCCACTCTCACCAGGCCTCAGATTGCAGGATGGCCAGCCAAAGTCACCCGAGTTAAAAAAATAAAGTCCCATGTAAGCCAGCATATTAAATCCGAGACCACACTTAGTTACCCTACAACATATGCCTTTCATCAGAACGGCACCGTCCCCCCTCCAGCCCCCACGACAGGCACCCSGCTCAGTTTTACGGCAACGGTGGCCTTTGCCTCTTGCCTTTTTCTCGTCATCCTCCGCGGCTTTCTTGAACTCGTGCTCAAAGGAGCTGGCCAGTTCATTGAAGAGTCCCACTTCTTCGCAGTTCTTCAAGAACCTAGTTGGGGTCGGAGTCTGATCTGTTTGGGGGTAACACCAAGCACCGGTTAAAGAGAGGCTAGAGAATTCGTTTTAACCACCTTAGTCCGCCCCAGGGACTCCTAGCAAACGTGGCCTCTGTTTTGTGAAAGTCTGGATGCTTTTCTGCTAAGGTGTGTGTCCTGTTTGCAAAGCAAGTGACAATTCAGAAAGGGGAAAATAATTCGTTGACTTTGTTTCTCTGGTAAATGCTGTTTAAAAAATGAAATCATTGCAGTGAGAGGCATGCAGTGACTTCTGTGAAATTCCTGCCTCTGGATCATGTCCTGCCCCTCCCACCCCAGGGTTTTGCTTGTCCTTATCTGAATTGCTGCTGCAAGAAAGAAAGATAGTGGGGTTTGATCTCCCTGAAACAGCAGATCTTAAAAATAGTGGAGTGATGAGAGGGGAAACGGCTGATCGGAGCGGCTCCACCGCTGATGTGGAATAGAGCTGGGCAGAGTCGCTTCCCTCCCTGTGCTGGCTCCGTACATTAATGCGTGTCCTAGGACAGACGGCTACGTGGGAGTGCTAATAATTACCACCACTGTCCAAAGCAATCCCTCTGGGGCCCGTTTTCCACCATATTAACACRTTGAGTCATGATCTCTCTGGCCATCACCCAGGCTATAAAGCAGAAAGAAATCTCCCGGCTCCCAGTGAGCCTCGTTTTTCTGCGTGACGTTAGGTCAGGAGTCCAGGTACTAGCGGGAGCCCGGCACGAGCACATTACACCGAAAGAATCCATCTGGCAGAAAACTACATAGATTTTTAAGCACAAAGGGGATCCCTGGGATAGTTTAGCCTGACCTCCTGCATAAAACATCGGCTGTTTGGCACGGATGCTCCCCGTTTGAGCGCAGTAGCTGTGCTGGAGCTGAAGTGTCTACAGAAAACATCCCGTTTGGTTTCAAACCGGCCAGCGGTGGAGAGTCTCCCGCAGCCTYCAGGAAGCGGCTCCGGCGATTACTTCACTTTGCTGCCGCAGAACTACACTTTCTTTCCAGCCTGACTTCAAACCCTACCTATTGGTTTTGTTAATAAAGCGAAGGCCTCCTCTGAGCACACTTCGGTTCCCCCCAGATCTCTCTTGATTAAASCAAGGAACTTTGTCAACTCAAGATCTCAGCAGGAGGCTGTTTTTCCAGTGCTTTAATGGCTCTCAGGGCTCTTTTCAGACCATTCCCCATTTAGCAATGTCCTTCCGAGCTGCACACGCCAGCCCGGGGCCCAAATCTCCAGCAGAAGTTTTCACAAAGCCACAAAGCAAAGCCGTATAACCTCTCTCGTCCTACCCTTCCCCAATTTGTACCTCCAGGAATTGCAGCAGCTCTTCCACCCACAGCATCACCCCAGAAGTGCACGTTCCCATTTAAATAAGTCTCTCCGCTGCCAGCTATAACTGGCAGAGAGAGAACAATTCTTTACGACTCTTTAGCTTAACCGCAGAGTTACGGCAAGAGACGTACGCTGAATTCTCCTGCTCATTAACACACGGGCTGCTGCCCTGGACTCAGCACAAAGCAAGAGGGARGGAGAGAACAAGAAAACCCAGAGACAAAATGGGGGCTTAAAAAAAAAAAAGGACATTAGGAATGTAGGGCAATAACGCCCTAGATCTCACTGCTCAAAGCCAGCATGCTTTATAGCCCGCGCAAACCCCCCGGCAGCTCTATCTGCCATCAAGATCTCAGCCAGGGAAAGCCTGTGTTAAATAGGCTGGTCTTGCACTGACCACAGTTAAATAAGTTTGGGTTTTTTTTTGCTTTGTGGCTTACCTCGGAGCAACCCACTGAGCATCAGCCCAGAGGAGCGGGGAGAGGGGGCTAGACCCACCCTCGCTGCTGTTCCTTATGCTAAAACTGAAGTCTTTCATCCCACCCACGGTTTTACCCGGGAGAGTTTGGGCACGGGAGGAATATACGCCTCTGGCAGCAGCAAAGATAAGGACTTTTAATGCTGCATCCCTGGTAGAGCAAGTGGGACTTCAGCTGGAGATAGGACCGTACCCCATTTCTGCTCCCCCATCACCGCCTGGCCAATTTACACCCTGGGTTTATTAAGCAATAGCTAACCCTCCCGCTGTGCACCTTGTTTAGAAAGGGGGTGAACTGAAGGAAAAACGACCTTTAAGAATCTGAGGTTTCTTTCAGCCCCTGCCCCAAATTCTTCGCCAGCAACTCCCATTAGCCTGATCCCATTTGAAATTAATTCTCCCTCTGGGAGCCTGTTTCGTCTCTGCGAGCCCTCCCCTGGGAGAAGCTTTTTGCCCTTCCAGCAAAGGCTGCGCGAGCTCTCTTACAATCCTACCCACAGCTACAATTAACTTGAAGGCTTTAAGAAACCAACTGAATTGCTATTTTGTACGTCAACGCCGAATTTGGGCTGGAGAGGAACCTGGGAAAAGGGTGCCAGGCTCTTGCAGCAGATGCTTCGTTTCCCCTTATGAACTCTCAAGGCTTCAGAAAGCATCTCCTCCTCTCTTCTTGTTCTCAGCAACAGCCTTTTCATCCAGCGGTAACACAAACCTCACGCCCTTTTAAGAAGCCCGAACGAAAGGGGACTGACAAGGCAGGAGAGTTATCTGTAAGCGGCAATGATCTGCTCCCAGACAACAATATACATGGGTTTTTTTTTTCCCCCAATGTTATAAAGGCTGCATTGACCGTGTGCTGCCAGAGCGCCTCATTCGGGCTCTGTAAATGCACTCTCGGCAGTAGCCAGTRCACTCGATGGCGTTTTAATTTATTAACTGCTAGCCTAAAAGCTCAAGAAAATTGACACCTGGGCTGAGGAGAGGAAGCTGGGTTTGTCAGATTTTGTTCATCGTCCTCAAAGCACATGCAGAAACGAGAAAGACCTTTTGTCCATAAATCTTCCAGTCTTAATAAAAAGGGTGAGAGCTAAAAAAAAAAAAAAAACCAAAAAAAAAAAAACCCACAAAACCTGATACTACCATAAAAAAGAAAAAAAATAGAAACTTGGAAGCCTCTGGCTTTCCTTTCCTCCTGATTAAATGCAGATCACAAGAGCTTTTTATGGGAGGTAGAGACGTTTTTCAGTGCATCTGGTCCCTGGTATTAATCTTGCAGTCATGCTATATTAATGTGCACCGTTTTCAGAGCTGGCCTGGATTGAACACCACATACCTGCTATGATGACTGAGTCAGTTCGAGCAGGGCCGAATTTCAATGTCATCTCATGCTTGTGTTTATGAACCGCCAGGTGGTCCTCGTTTGTAAACCTCTGAAATGAAACAATTTAGAAAATCGTGAATAAATGCATTTTGTGTTTTACGGGTACATCCTGCAGCAGGGTGGGGGAGAGAGCCGCCCGGAGAGCAACTGTAACACAATCGCTGCCGAGCGTTAAGCAAAACCAGAGCGGGACAGATTGTTTGAGAAGCGGTGTGTGAACACATTGCTCAAAATGAAAAAGCCATTACGTGGGGCTTCTGGGGAACGGGGGACAAATATTTTTAATAATCCATTTTTTTAAGCGGCGGGGCCACGCGGTGGCTGCAACCGACCTCGGAAATGCAAATCCGCCCCGCTCGGYGAGATGCGCCGCTTTATTGCTGGCTAATGGAGGGATGAATTAGGCGCTATTAGGGGTCAGGCAACTTTTTTTGGACGGCGTACGACSAGAGCTGGCACCCGCCCGGCAATTCAGGCCGTGGCTTTACGGAGCAGGACGGGGGCGGTTGCCCGACGTCCCTGCCCGTGGCTCTTTGTGCTGGCACGGAGCAGCCCGAGGCACGGCTGCCGTTGAACCCCGCGGGGGCTGCGTTTCACGTAAAGACGCTGTCTGAAATTCCACCTGCGGGAGAATTACGGGATAAAAACCTACCCGGGATGGCTTTAGGGATGTGCCGGGTGGGGGCTCGCATCCACCCCGGGGCTGGGTGCATGGGGCCATCGTTGACACCCAGACAAAAGGGCAGCATCGCCCGCCGCGGGGCTGCTGCCAACGGCTGCGCCAGCCCCAAGGCTCGAGATGGAGGAAAGCGGGGGGAGAGGCAGGGACGGGGTTAAAGCAAATAATCATAAAGACCCGAGGATGGATTGCGCCTCTCCTAATAGACTGCGACAAACCGAGCGGCTGAGGGCATTGCACGGGCCGTACCGCAGGATTTTTATGCAGCCAGGAGCCCGTGCAGCATCGGGCTTGTTGTTTCTAGAAAGAGCTGCTGCTGCAGCAAAGGATTTCTGCCCTTTTCCCCTTCCTTTTTTCTCTCTCTTTAAACCAACCAACAAACCAACCAAGCCAAAGCCACCTGTTTCTGCGCATTAGCTCAAGCGTGACACCCGGGGTTCGCTCGCTCTTTCCGATGCTTATTTACGACTCAATTTTTTTTTTTTTTTTTATCGAGCAAAGCTGCGTTTTCCAGGCTGGAAGCGGCCGCGGCGCCTTCCCGGGAGCCGTGCGGCAGGGGGGACGTTAGCAGAGGCAAGGGACGGCGCTGCCGAGACAACGGGCGCATCCGCACGCGTCCCATCGATCTTCCCCCTCGGCGCAATAACAAGCGTATTATGCAAAGCGTCCTTCAAAGACGTTGTATCGGAAGGTGCTTTTGATGGTGACTCGTAACCGGGGCTCAAATTAAAAGAAATTAGAGCTGGTGGGTCTTAACACAGTTGCAGGGAGAAAAYCAAAAAGATTTTTTGCCCGCGTAACTCCGGGCACACACACTCTGGCTTTCCCAGCCACCGCTCCCCGATCTGGTCCGTAACTAAACCTTAAATAAAATTTCTCAACGGTTTTCCTAAAGATACACGTGTTCTGGGTTTCTTTCCCCCCCCGCAGCTTCCGAAACCCTCAGCTCTGCTCCAGCCCAAACGTGACTCATTTCCAAAGAGCATTACAAATCTCGGCGACGCCAAAATGCCGCCGAACAAAGGAGACACGAGCGAACAGCCGCCGTTTATCCGAGGGAGACAAAATTTGCAGCATCGTTTTGCATCTCACCGTAAAGCGCTGGTGGAAGGGGGGACCRGGGAGAAAGGGTGGGCACCGGCACTTTGTCATATTTCTGGCCCAAAACCACCCTGGCTTTTAACGTACTCGGCTGCCAACATCGCTCGCGCCTCGCGACGCGGTGACGAGCCGTTAGCGGAGGAAAATAGGTGGGTTACGGTAAGCGGAGAAAAATAAATCAGTTTTTTTGTGAGGACAGAGGAGCAGCCGGTTTCAGATGAATATTTAGCAGGCAGGCGGCCGCTGTTCTAGCGGYGTCTCGAAACACTAAACATGCAGAGACAGTAAAAAAAAAGGAAAAGGATGAAAATTCCCAATTCTCCGACTCCGTTTTGTACCGGGTAAAGAAAYGGGAGATTTTTAGGTCAATGAGGGAAGCAGCAAGAGGACAAGGCAGGGAAGGGGGTGACATTTCTCTGCCCCCCCCATGCTCTCCCCGCCAGCCCCAGCTCCACAAGGGGCACGTTTCAGCCCGGCCTCGGTACCTCTGAATTTATTTTAATCTTTCATTTTGCTCCATCGCAGGATTTTTTTTTTTTTTTTTWMMWTTTTTTTTTTCCTAGGGCACTTTTCCTGCTTTCGGTGTGCGTTACAGCTCTATTTAACATCTTTATGTGGTCTCACTAGCTTGGGAGCTCTCTCTTTCTCTGCACAGAAATGCTCACAGACACAATATATCTTTCTACATACATTTCCAAACGCCGAAACCTAGAGGCCGAGTCTGGCACTTCAGTTCTAAATCATGTCATTTTACACAGAGAAGAAAGCAGGGGGGGAGAAAGGGGGAAGAGTAGGGGAGGGGGGGGGAAATCGAATGAGTTAAAGCCACAGCACTGGCTTTAATATTTAATCTCCTTCCATCAGCAGCTGACATATAGCAGTGTTATTTCAGCCTGCTATTTTGCGGGTGTCTGAATTAAAAAGAAGATGTAGACTGTAAACTCTCTGGGGCGAGGGACAGGCGCTGGGATAACGCCGCTGCCTCCGCGCCGCACATCGGCTCCGAAAAGTGGCAGCGACCCTTCATGCTGCAACGGCGAAGGGCTGCATAAAATAAGTTTAAACACCGCASGCAGCCCCGATTTCTGCTTTTCTCTCCCCCCACGACGGCCCTACGGCTGCCTTTGGTGCAGGGGACGGAGCAGGGGGATGGCATTTGGGGTTTGGGTAAACACGGGGCTGGGYTTATTTACTCCAGAGACGGTAACAGCTTTTTGGAGAAAAACATTTGAGGCAAACTAAGGCTGGCCAGTCTGCATTCTTTACCCAACAGGCTGTGACAGCTCAATGAATAAATGTGCTCATTTAAAAAATCTTTATTTAATAGGACACAATACTTCCAGCTGGACCAACGCGCCATCTCCATTAGAGCAACAGCCAGAGAATAAATGCAGTAGGCTGACGCCTGGATCTTTAGTCAGAGGGAGATTTTTCCATCGGATTAAATAAGCACAACATGAAAAACAGGGGGTTGCTCAGGGTTTTTCCTTGCTTTTGTAAAGGCTACAACTGCGTTGGATGCAAAAGGAGGGTCAGATGAGCACTGAACCCACCGCATCCAACCCTCCAGCCGTGCAGGAGCCCAGGCGCTCGCTGGCTCTCCCAGCAGCTCCAGCGCACAAGCTGCACGGCTATTTTTTAACCTTGACAGTAATTTTCAGAGAACATAAACACCGGCTGCGCACCGAGCCAGTCGCCTGGCCAAAATGCAGTTTTAATATAGACCAAGTGTAGGCTGCAACAGCACCAACGGTTCCACGGGCACACGCTTGTAAAAAGGAGACTTCACCTTGCCGAAAAGCACAAGCCCTGGTACAGCCTCACCAGACCTGAAAGGGGTGAGGAGCCAAACCTGTCTCCATCAAGCTCATCACACGGCTGAATTAATATGGGGAAATCAATATGGGGAAGCCAAAACGCTGCTCCAACCTTAACTCCAGCACAGCGGCGTGTTATTCTGCCCACRGACACCACGGTACCGCCGTGACATGGCTGAAACACCTGGATACCAGGGGAAACAAAAGAAATCAGCACGTGTCTTGCAACTGCAGTGCTAGAGGTAAAGGACTGCACTAAGCCTCCGGCATGGACAAGCTGAGCTCAAAGTCACCGACTTTAAAAGGAGCCACAACAGGTTTCACTTCCAAACTCCGTCCGGTTGCTGTGATACCCTACAGCGAGCGATCGCGGTGCGATCAGCCCAGGACGAGGGGGCCGGGGGATGTCCTGGGGTCTGCCTTGCTCTCCCGGCACCGCCTCGGCCAAGGGACACCTACTTCCTTCGTTTGGGGACCTCCCGGCGGGCAGGACACCCACACGAGCCAGGAGACSCAAGGCCAACGCCACGGGAAGATGCTGGACCTCCCGCAGGCATCCCAGCCCACCCCGCGTCCGACGCGGCACAGCCTCCCCGCGCTTCCCGGCTGCAGCAAGACCCGCTGCCTACGCCCCATCCATACATCTCGCCGTGACAGGGCTCAGATRGATTTCTAGCCGCGTGGCAGGCTGGATAGATATTCCCTGTTCGCTCGGCACAACTGCAGAGGTAACTAATGCAGGGTCACGGATGCCCCCAAGGGCTGGGTGCCCAAAGGTTAGCTGTTACGGCTGTGAGTGATGTGACCCCCCAGTTCTTGCGCAGATCTGGGCTCCATCTCACCCATTTCCCATCTGAGCAATGACAACGATAATTCCCTCCCTTGCAGAGAGGCTGTAAGGATTAATTCGCTAATGTGCATAAAGTGCCCCGATACTGGAGTGATTCATAGATTTTAAAGGCCGGGGGGACCATTACAATTATCTGCCCGGGACCACGTGAATCCTCAGATGGGCCCATTTCCATAGGAAAGGAGGCGTCACGAGACGACGAAGAGATAACGCCGCAAAGACTTGTTGGTTTGAAAGAATGCAACAATAGCACGGCCAAGCTGTCTTATTTTTACCCTTACAAGAGACGACATGCAAAGATTTAGGACCCGTTTCCTCTTGTAGGGTTCCCCATAAGGCGGGGCACACGGGGCCAGGTTTCAGAAGAGCTCGGAGCCCAGTCGCTCCCACTGGAAAGCTCGTGGCTACGTTTCCGAAAGCAGCCAAGGCTCCGAGTCGGTGCAGCTCGAAGGTGGCCGCGGCAGCTATGGTTACCGAGCGCTTCTGGAAAGCTGGTTTCAGTGGCAGCATCCTTCCGCTAGAGGAGGGAAGAGACAGCACCTCCGCGAGCCTGAACGAGGATAAACGAGAAGAAGAGTGAAGGTTTATGAGCGATCAGCTCAAGAACAAAAAAACCCAGATCGTGTATGGCACGTATAGGTATTCAGAGAGCTTTGCCGCTCCCGCTCGAGCACAAAGCCTTTTGCAGGAGGGGGAGCGGCTGCTCGGTGGGCTGCAAGCGCAGCGCAGGCTTTAYGCCGAGAACGCCCCTGAGCCAAGGTCATTTCACCCCAGCCCGTGTSGGGGAGAAACTAAAGCCTGAAAGAGGGGCGAGAGGTAAATCTCCACGGCCGCCTCAGCCGGGGGATGTCAGCTCAGCATCTGCTTCAGGGCTTTGCTTTGTCACTGCCGCAGCAGGGCCGTTCCTYGCGTTGCAGCAGGATGCTCGTCTGCAAAATGTTCGGGTGCTAAGTGCCCGGTGCCCTTCCCAAGTTGGAAGCGGCAGGAAAAGCTTATTTCTACTCACTCAGGTSCTGTGAAAACCAGAAAGGCCACAGCCAGCTCAACCACTTCGGAGAGGAGAGGGCTTGGATGCATTTTGTGCAATGCCCCCCTGCAGCTCTCCCCCCGCCCCAAAACTGCATCGAGATTAAACCTTGAAATGTTATTTTTGGCTCAGGCAACTCCAGGGACCCATGTGGCTATGCCTTTTACTTTAAAAATCCGCTTACATCCTGCCCTGTGATTAATTCACGTTCCTTTCCTTGTTTAAAAAAAAAGAAAGAATAAGAATAATAATCAGAAACTTCAGCCTGTTCACAGGCAGCATTCAGTGCTGGTGTTAGGAAGCCACGACCAAACAGCCAAAAAGCCCTTTAACAAGCACTTTGTTTGGGATGAACGTTGTGCAAACCACAAAAATTCGCCTTTTTTTTTTTTTTAATTTCCTCAGAGAGAACCATCTGCCTTCAGATTTTGTTTTTCTGGGGGACTGGGTGTTTTGTTTTTAAGCTATTTATCACAGAGCAGTGCTGCACAGCAGCATCTTCCCTGTGTCATATAATCTGCCCTCTAAATGCCGACGGGCTCCACGTCAGGCTTCTCCCAGCTCCAGCGAGCCGCGGGAGAGCAGCAGCAAGGTTAAGATGCCAACGCGTGACACAGGACACTTYGGTTTCCCCGAGATCAGCACCTGGGAGGTGAGAGATGAGTTATGTTTTTTATAAGGCAGCGAGGACCAGGCCAGAGGGAGCAGATTTTTATGGGCAGCTCAGTATTCGGTTCCTACCAAATCACTGGTAATTAGTGCCGAGATACTCAGGTTGCTCCGCAAACTTCCCTGCCATTTAAACAAAGAGTTAACCAGGTTCTGGAGCCCGTCCCATCCATCCCGTTCCTCCTTGGCCAGAAGGGCAGAGCATTTAACTCGGAGTAGGTAAATAATTTAATTTACATTTCTATAGCTTCACTTATCCCAGAGGGCTTCTCATACACATGCCCCTCCGCTGAAATGCAGGTGTTTCAGCAGGGGGGAAGGCAGCAACCATCTGGCCTACAGCACACCACGTAGCGGTGAGGAGGGAAGCATTCGGCCAAGGACATACGGGGCAAACTCTTTAATAAACTCTGTATTCAACTTTTCTTTCTTTCTTTTTTTTTTTTTTTTTAATTTTAATAAAGTCTCATATGGTAGACACAGCCTCTCCTTCATCTCCAGCACACCCAAGTTCAGCATCAGCATGTCTGGGTGCAGACAAAAAACAACTGCCAACCCTCCGGAGCAGCCAGCAGCCGACCTGCTTGGCCAGGAAGGCATTCATCCCAGCTGGATTTAACCTGGGTTGGACACCGGGTGCTTCAGCTATCAAACCCAAACCTCTAGCCACCGAGGAATTTCTCTGCAGCACATCAAAGGACCATGAACCAACCTTCTCTCCTGCTTAAAAAGGGGCATATGTAGAATAACAGCAGATGGTTGAGGTGGTTTATGGAGCACCTGGGAGGAACGCAGCCCCTTGTTTTGCCCAAAGTACACCCGGTCCCACAGAGGAGGAGCCCTCAGCGCCTCGTAGGCACAGCTCCTCCGGGACGGCCGCTGGAATTACAGCCCAAACCCCGGGATGCAGACCTAAGCTGGGAAAAATCAGGCTCCTAAATCTCCAACTGGTCTACACGACGCGAGAACAGGCAGGGTTTTCTAAGACACCGATACCCTCCTCCTCTGCCAGAGCGATGCCCAAGGGGGACGGACACCGGGAGGAGTCAGTCCGCTCCTCCCGAGCTCTCTGTCCGCAGGCATCGGCTGCTCCATCCCRTCGGCATCGGCTGCTCCATCCCGTCGGCAGCAGAACTCTGCAGCCAGACGCAGACGAGCGATGCGGGGACCTGCCTGCAGTCGCACAAAGCCTGCGGCGCTCGGCTAGAACCTGGAAATGCAGTAATTATTTACTTCCACACGGTGGAGCATTTTTAGCCTTGTTTCGATAGAAGTGAAGGTTATTAAAATACATGTATTAATTACCGCTGCCACATAACTTAAGAGGAGAGGCACAGCGGTAATTAACGGAGGTGAGCGAGGGGGTGGAGTTGCAGAGCGTCAGCAACTCCACAGCTTGTGCTATGGATACGCGCCTGCCCCATGGGAACCCCCAGATAGCTCCAGTGTGGATGTGAATCATTATTACGTCCCCGGCTCGAATCCCAGCAGCACCACAGGTTTTCAGTGTGACCTTGGGCAAGCCATCAATTCTTCCCCTACCTACCAGACAGAGCAAATAAAAAGGGAAAAGGCACCATACTTCACGAGGGCGTTAGGAGAGGAAGCCGACCGCGCATGCAAGTACCAGGAGCCATGTGAGAAGCACTGCAGAGGAAAAAAAAAAAAAAAAAAAAGTATTAACAAAGGCAATTACAGCTGTGTTTCCCTAACCGTATTTCAAGCGCGGGGCGCTCGGTGATTCATTAGGAGCTCGGCATCTCTTCCCGTCACAAGAGCTGGGGAATAGAGACCAAGGAAAACGGGCAGAGGTACGGCGGAGGGCAGGGAGCTCGGGCTAAGTGAAATTCCTGCCCTGCCCTACCGCAGAGAGCCGCTCGGGCTGAGCAGTTTAGGAAATTATGTGGCATTGAGGGAGGAAAGGGGTGAATTACGCAGCCGTGCTGYTGTGCTATTCGTGGGGCCCTGCCCTCATGCAATGCGGAGAAAGAATCGTGAGCCCCTGGTGCTGGTGGTAGAAAAGAAAGGGTAAAAAAGAGAAAAAAACCCTACCCCCCCCCCCAAAGACTTCAGATCTACCACAGAAACCCAATCTGGGCTCCTGCCTTCCCCTGCAAGCCTCTGCTGTTTACCAAATGAGTCACCCTTCCTGCCTTGAACGCTTGACAGCTCCTGAATGAATAATCTGGGAGCAAAGACTTTCTCGGCAAACAAACAGCATCGGCAGCAAGTCCCGCGCGACGCATGCATGCGAGAGATAATTTATAGAGTGAAAAGAAAAGAATAACAGGAAACTCCTTCTCTGCATACCCCGAGAAACAAGAATGTATGTGTAAAAATAATTAAATCCGAACTGGAGTCGATTAATTTGTCTACAGGGCTAAGGATTTGTGCTTTGGGAGGCTGCACGGGGATCTTAAAAAGTCTCTGGACGGCGGCCAAGCCTGTCAATACCGCACGGGCGAGGAGAGGCTTTGGCAGCAGGTGCCGGAGCACACGCAGCTCCGGCAGCGCCGCGGTACAAACCACTCCGGCTTCCCCGCTCCCTGCCAAACCATACCTCGCAGCCGAGGGCTCGGCCTCGTCGGCAACGCAGCCTTTAAGCCCGGGGTGACAAGGGGGGTGTCTCGCAGCCCGCACGTCCCTGCACCCGGCGGGGACGTTGCGATGCTCCCCCAGCAAGGCAGCGCTGCTGGCACCGGGGAGGCGAGCTTTGGAATGTAGGTAAAGGGAAAGCGAGTGGTTTGAGCCAGCAGAACTGAGCCAAAACCTGGACTCGGACGTCTCCCTCGGAGCTGAGCTACCCAACGCAGTCGTGTCTGAGCAAGGGTTCTGCCGTCGGGTCCTTGAGCGTTGCAGGGAGCTGCCGTGCCCACGCGCCGGACGGCGATATCTCCCTTTCTGTACTTACCTTGGGAAGAGCATAAGAGAAAGCTGTGCTGGGAAAGCAGGACTCCAGCAGCGGRCTCTGCTCCGACCAGCCGATCCCTTAACTCCAATCCAACCCCCTTACGGTCATTTCCAAAGCAAATTCTCAAGGGCCGAGGGAGCGGAGGTTAAATTCGGTCTCATCCGAGAGGTTTGGTGGTTGTCCTCTCGGAAGATGCCCTGCACCAGGCTAACACGATCCTCTCCGCTGCACTATTGTTTCAGGGCTACAAGAAAGCCGATCCTAAAAAAAAAAAAGTTAGCTCCAATGGAAAAAAGCACTCATTGTGCCAGTATGCTGCAGCTTGAAAAAGTCGCCGTGACTCAGCCTTGACCTTTGAACAACACTACAATTAGAAAAAGGATGCCATGGTCCCCATTCAGTTTTTTAATGCACTGCAAGGTTGATTTCCTTCAATTCATTTGCAATATTGGGTGCGCGCCCACCCATTCATGGTGTGCGAGCCTCTCCTTACAGGCTTCGTCGCCTGAAAAAAGGGGTGTTTTTTGTGGTCCTGAGCTAGGATCTCTCCCGGGGAAGCTCCAACAGCAACAGTCTGGAGAGGGCATCACGTTAAATGAAGACAGAATTCAAGTGGCTTAGAGGTTTGGGTTTTTTCCCCCTTTAATGTTGGCATTTGCTAGTTAGAGGGAACAAGCTATAAGGAAGTGTAGTCCCAGGTAACCGGAGGCGCGTGAGCGTGACTTAAATACACTCGCGCAGCCTAAAAATGGGGAGGGTAATTGAGGGCGGTAGACGGGGTATCATCAAGTGGAGAGCGTCAAAACACAGGAGGCAAATTGAGATTTACGGATCCTTGGCCACCTTGAGAAGTGACTGGGGCATTTTGGAAACGAGCCGTAGAAATAAGAGGGGTCTGGCCCCCTTCGTCTACACCAAGAGGTACGAGCGCCCTGCTCAGAAGAGACGGCTTCGGCCAGCTCCCATTTCCGCCGATGTCCCAGTGCAAGACGTGAAATGAGAGACCGAGGAATTCACCAAACCCCCGCAGCGACTCCCGCGAGGCCAGAGCCGGTCCTGCCCTCGCATCCCTTCCACCCCTCCCTACTTACGGAGCTCCCAGATCTTATCTGAGGGCATGATTTCCCCCCACGACCAACCCATTCTGTAGCTCCCTCCATCTTCTTTATTCCAAGGAGCCTTAAAGCACCAACAGCTTTCCAGCACCTCTCACCAACACCACCGAGGAAAACGCTTCCTTTCTTTGTGCCTCTCCACCCCTTTCACCCGGAGATTTTGGCCAACCTGCAGAGCCCCTTCGTTCTTTTTCTACGCCTGCTTTCTAGACACAGACGCAAAACTAGGTCCTGCATTCTATACAGACCATGATTGCCTGTGATAAGTTGTCAGGTGTCAGCGCACCGCGGTAATTAAGCTTTTAAAAGGAGATAGGCAGCAGCAGAAAAAAAAATTCCGGGCGTTTGACTATTTTTGCCTCTTGGAAGAGCCACCTGTTTTATCGTAACAGGTAGATTTATGGGCATATTAACGCGGCGCTGCTGCTCCCACCCTGATGAGGTTCTCAGTGACCCTCTTCTCTCTCGAGATTTACGATTTCTCAGAGCAGACTATTGCAGAGGGGTCTAACTCCAAGCTCTTCGCCTGACTCCATCCTGCACCTAGAGTGCCGGGAGATCTCCCGCACCAAGGATCTGGATCCTTCCCCCAACTGTCTTTCAAAAGGTGCCAAGTTTTCCCCAGCAAGTCGGGTCAGGTTTACGGGGAAGCAAGTCTCCTCGCTCTTCTCACATTCGTTTCCAAGCGCCTCGCAACGCCTGCCATTACAGGAGCTCGCGACGGGGAGGTTTCAGCTGTCTACACAACAGGATTACGTTCCAGGAGCGCATCAGCACGCTCCCAGCTCTCCGGCGCTTGCCTGGGTACTTACTGACCCGACAAAATCCCCAGCAAAAGCCTTTCTGCGTCTGAAGTGGACTCCCCAGCTGCAAATTCGCACCAGCCCAGGGCTCTCGCTCGCTTCTAATTGCCTCCTTAGCCACTCCTGGCTAATGGTAAACCCTTTTAACATTACTTTCCACCTGCAGCCCTTAATAAAAATTAAGTGGATAAACTCTTAAGTGCAAGAGAAATCAGACAAGATAGAGCCAAGCATAACGCAAGCAGCTTTCCCATAAGCTTTTCCCCACGTTGTTTGATCTACAGCCCTCCTCCCCAGCCCCGTCTGTGCTCCCAGCCTCGCGAGCAGAGATTACCCCCGCTGAGGTGCCAACTGGGTGATGATTCAGCGATGTAGAAATATACAGCTGAGGTCACCAAAATCGCTTTACTCGCATCCTTAGGGTCTTAACAATTTTTCCGCCTACGTTATGGGCTGCAGATAATAAAATTTCACATGCAGTCAAAGTAAAATGCATTTAAATTTTCTTCTAAAGCTTACAAACGTTTGAGGTTTATAGCAAACATCACACAAGCCTCTTAAAAGGGAGACAAGCTAACACAGCAATCGCAAATTGTTTTTAATACCTAAAACGTGCGCAGGAAACACCTCCCCCAGCCACAGAAACAAAAGCTTGGATTAATACCCCCGTGAGTAGGTGAATTAGCAGATTTTACAAGTGCAGGAGCCAGAATTAAGATGTCGACAGCGATGCTGYGCAATGAAGAGCTCGCACCTGTACCTTCAGCACTGCAAGTATCTGGTAACGCATCGCACAGCGACTTTGCAGATGCCTGGGGTAGCAGAAGCAGTGGGGAAGGCAGGAGTCTCGCAACAAAAGCAGCAAAAAAAAGAACCAGCAAGATACACAGGAGCAAGACATCAGTGGAATGATCTGCTCCTTACTTTTAAGCCTAGCTTAGATTGCTTAAAATCCAGTCCTTTGAATATTTATTCTTATAAATGAGCATTTTTGAGACTGAACCACTCGTCTCCCTGTCTGAAGCCCACGTTAAAGGGGTAGAAGCAGATAAACATGACAGGTGATGCTTTGGATTCTTGTCAATTATTCTAGTGACCATAAAACCCTCCCCATCTATCCCCCCCAATAAACCCCGCTTCTCTGCCTAAAAGCAGCGACTGACACAGCTACACAAGACGCATTTACCCTTTATAAATAACCCGAAGAAGTTTAGAAGCCAAAAATCTTTAACTGCCCCAAAGACAGACTGATTCAACATTTTGCAAGAACTTCATTTTATGAAATGGTTTAATTTAGCAGGCTTTACTGCTGAGATTAATTTATAGCTTGTTTTGCACTGCTGCAAAACTCTCCCACCCCATTCCCTATACACACACAATTCTTTATTGTCTAGATGTTTACTCTCAGGGGGAATTTTAGGACTTTAATGTTTTTATTGTTTTAATCCGGCATATAAAAAAATTATTTGAGCAAAACAGCTGGTACAAGTGCTTGGAAAGTGGTGGTGCAGTTTCTCAGCTTGCATCATTAAGCAGGTGTTAAATAAACACGATGCCACGCTCCTCCCGAGATTTACCACGGCAGGAGATTTGCAGGGGATCTTTTAAGAACGGCAGCTGATCTCCTGCACGGACTTTTGCTTTTCTGCCAACACACCCAGGACCTGCTTTAGCCTAAATTCCTCCAGACAGTACCACTAACCCAGGGAAGGGGTGAACCACGGCAAAGAAAAAAGATCCCCGCTTGCTMCCTTCTGTACACAAAGGGGATTTCTGCAGATCGGCCACGTGCCCTCTTCTTTATGCACAGAGAAGAAAAAGCCCAAAAGGTACTTTTTTTTCTTTCCGACGCGCACACGCCAGTCCTTTGTGCGGCTACAGCATCGCAACCCCCCCAGCGGCAGGGTACCGCAGTGTTTGCCCGGCGAATCCATCAGTCCTTTACAAACCTCGCGTTCCCTCCCGCCTCAAAAGAGCTACTAGAAATAAATGTATTTATTGTGAGTTTTTACACCCCAACCCAAGGACTGACTCTTTAAGGAAGGTTCTCATGAAAAGCAGCAACCACTGAGAGAAGTGTCAGCGAAAAACCCCCTAAAGCTTAAAAAAAGCATGACTAGAAATCACTTCTATGAATAGCTCCGCTTTCATTCTCTGATCTCACACGAAATCTCTAGAAAGGACCTGAAATATTATGGCTTAAAGGGTTTTTTTTCCCCACCCTGCTCTCCAGCAATGAGATGCTCGGGGGGKTTTCTCCCCGCCAAGTGCCCAAGGACACGGCATCTCCTGCTCGCCCGTGCTCCGGCATCACCAGAGCCGCATCCGTCGCCCGACGTGCTGCTCTGCGCCAGCAGCCGGCCCGGCTGCCGCAGAGGGGCGGAGCGGGCTCCGCCATCCAACAATGCTCCAGCCCGGCKAGCATCTTTGGGAGAAAAAGAGAGGATTTTAGCTACCTTTCCAATTACCAAGAGCCGTCCCTAGCTGCCTCCTCTTGCCTTTGCAAAGCCCAGTTGTGTCTTTCTGGGATTAGAGAACTGAACAGGGGCAGCGGGCTCATGAAAAAAAAACCACCCTGGTTATTTAGATATTGAAATAAACCCAGGTCACAGGCTTGTTGGTTACTAATAACTCTGTGCAGGGTCTAAGGAGCCGAAGAAAAACATGCCTGTCTTTCTCCTTGTGACCCAAAGCAGCCTCCTCAGCATCGTTTCTGCTGGGGAAGGAGATGGAAGTCCCAGGCCGAGTCCCCCCCTACTTGTTTTTTTTGTCCTTAAGCGACAGCTTGGCTGGATTTTATATAAGAAGTTTACAGAATATCCTGCGAACTCACGCACCTTTTTGAAAATTAAACATATCTGTGATGGCACGATAACGAGGCCTTTGTCAAAGCTACGCACTGCATCCGCACTTGGGGAATAAGTTATCTGTTCATGCAGTAAAATACAAAGCATTCATAATTCTCTCAGAGATTAGCAGACAGGTAGCAAGTGAGGCTTTGAACAACAACAACAACAAAAAAATCCACAAAACCAAACAGCCTTGTCTTCAAAAGACTGTTTTTAACATAAGGAAATATTTTACCAGCCAAGAAAAAAACCCAGAGCTCAAAAGAGGCAGGAAAAATTCAACACTAAGCGTAAGGCAGGCTTTGATTGTACCTTAAGATCTCTCTCTCCTTTCCTAACCAACCCTCCTCCCTCTAAAACCTCCAAACCCAGTGCCCTATTTCTCATTTGCTTTACGAGGGATGGCGGCTGCCATACAGCGCGGATGAAAAACAGGTTTTGCAGTTCTTGAGATAAGATCACATGAGGTTAAACTCACAAGCCACGGTCAACATGGCAACACTCGCAGGTTCGCACTCGGCTGCAAGAACATGCAGCCACCGGCAGCTTTCTGCTCCTATTAAGCTCGAGACCACAAGCTAGCTTTTAGATCAGTCTAATTTCAAGTTAATAAAAGAGCCTGGCTCAATTTATGGCTTCGTGCTAGCAGCACACGCAGTTTGCATTTTTGATATAGAGCAAGAGCTTTAGGTAAGGACTGGGCTGAGATTAGTTCGTTCCAAGCAGAAACTCCATGGTTGTGAAACTCCCTTAAATCAAAAAGGGAAGAAACCATTCCCTGCAAGTGCACGGCCATGTTCCTTTGTGGGTATTTCTGCAGCCCTGATCATGTTCCCAAGAAAGGGGAAACCCTCCCTCCTCGCCCCCGCCACTGCAGAAAGCGGAAACCGTCCCATGATCAGGGAACGATGAGGATACGGCTCAGGTGAAAAAAAAAAAAAAAAACAAAAAAACAAAACAAAATAAAAAACACAAAAAATCCAAACCAGAAATTTAAATCATTCGAAACCTGGCAGCGTCTGAGAAACTCCAGACCCGGTTCGATGGGCTTTGCTGGCCTGCGAGCGGCACGACCRACTGGTGCCGCAGGTGCGCGAGGTGCACGGGGGGCTCTCCCCGCGAGAGGGGAGGCGAGAACGGCCATACCCTCTTCGAAACAGCAAACCCCGAGTAAAGCACACGCATCGAGGGGTACCCTGCAAAACCCACACCCTCCGGCGCCGGGCAGAGGCCACTTTTCAAGCAGGGGATGCTCTCCTACATCGACGTCCAGAGTAACGACTGCTGCTGACTTTCCTTCCTGCTGCCCTCAAACAGCCCCAATAAATGGGGACTGGTAGCCACGATATGTTCATATTCATATAAATATATATGTAGATATACATATATGACTTTATATAGGAACATACCCTGGCGTGCGCGCTCTCTCTCTCTCTCTATATATATATATATTTATAGTTGCTGAGTCTGCAAGGCACCCATCGAAAAGCAGATGGCTTAACAGTCCAGCTTTCCCTGGAAATAACGCTTGATGCCCCGCAGCGCTGCTCCGCGCCCTTCCTCCGCAACGAGGAAGGTTAAACGAAGTTTTAAGCGGCTCCAAAGAAAACCGTGCCGCTGCCGCCGAGCTCTCAGCCCCCGTCTCGCTGGCAGGGGGGGCTCCCTTCGCCCGGGAGACCAGGAACGCACCTTCCCCAGCGCCGCAGCTCGGCGGTAGGTGCAGTTCTGATGTGATTTGTGACCGGTTGAAGAATCCTTTGGGACAAGAGGTGCTCCAAAAGGGCAATTAGATCTATTAGCGGCTATTCTATTGCCACATGAAACAGGTTTACTGGTTGTGTGCCGCCTCATATACTCCATTTTTACGCCAAAATGAACAAGTATGCTAATGAAGCGATTGGAGAGCGTGCCTGATACGGCGGTGGCGGACGGCGAGCCGGCGCTTTGCAGCACGGCTCATCCTCCGATAGCGTTTTCTTTGACAGGACCTGCATTAAAGCTGGCTTCTGCATATTTTAAGGCGTTATTAGGTATTCTGCAGCCTGGGCACAGCATCTCTAAGACCATAGAGGGGAAAACCATGCAGCTATTTCTTCAAATCCAGAGGTGCTATTTCTTCATTTTAATTGCTGCAGCAGCCGATATAGCTAAGAAATCCTAACGAGGGCTTGTTCTAGAACAGGCATTCACCGGAACAGAAATGTAAAAGCTATTGCCAAACCTCACTGCAACTCCAGAGCAAGAAGCCAGAGTCACAGCCCCGATGTTTCTGAGAAAATCCTAATTAGAAAGGAACTAACATAAGTTGAAGTTACTTATCTCCTCTACGTACACGTTACACCAATTCGTGCTAGTAAGCAATTACTTCACAAAAAAAAAAAAAACCCACAGATATATTTCATC
Source organism: Oceanodroma leucorhoa (assembly GCA_030449065.1). Taxonomy (NCBI): domain Eukaryota; kingdom Metazoa; phylum Chordata; class Aves; order Procellariiformes; genus Oceanodroma; species Oceanodroma leucorhoa. The sequence continues at coordinate 304,649 of JASVER010000248.1, read as the reverse complement.
AACCAGATCTGGGAGGTTTCTAGTGAAATATGCAGCAGAGCCTTATCAAGCATGTCCGCTGCGGCTTCCAGTGGACCTTTTGCCAGTCAAATTCTAGCACTGCACGCGCAGTACGCACAGGATGAGGACACTGCGACAGCCTAAAATACGCATCTAATAACAGTTTTTGGATAAATTTTGCTTCAATGTCTGCCCTTTCAAACAGCCCCCTCTCAGAATGGCCTTAGGGGTGGATGTCCCAGCTTATGGCTGTCCAGGCGTAGGAGGGAAAAGCTGCTCTTACACACCCAGCCCTTCACACGTGGCTGCAGAAGGGAGAACAGCTCCTGTGGCTCCCACGAAGGAGGAGAAGGAGGGCTAGCGACAGCGTATGCACGTACAAGTGTGCTTGTAGCATCGCAGAGTTTCACCTACAAACATTCCCAATTTCCAGGTTACATTCCTTTCTACCTAGTGTCGCCTTCCGATGAAGACTTTTTTAAAAAAAAAAACCTATACAAAACACATCACCCCAAACAGATTAAAGGTGAAGAGCTCACGGGTCTCTGCCTTCTGCTATCAGCATCCCCGGTAACAAAGGCTGTCCTGAGAAGGTATTTGGCAGCAGGGTTAAAGCCGGGAAGCTTATTCACCTGCAAAAGAACAGCAGAGAGCAAGAAAGCCAGCAAGAAAACGGAGRGGACCCCATGCAGTAACCGTGACTCTCCCCCTGCTAGTTCCACTTTCAAGGCGGCCATATGGCAGCTCAGGAATCGGGTGTTGCAACAACCCCCTGCATCTGTGGCACTGCAGCAACCATCCGGGGGGTATTTTTAAACAGCAGCATTTCACGGGGCTGGGGGGGGGSGGGGGGGAGAAAGGCAGCAAAATAAGAGGAATTAGCAAGTCCGAGAAAAGGGGGGCAGGGATGAAAACCAAGCCCCACGCTGGGGGGGGGTGCGACAGCTGCACAGCACCATCCTGCCCCGTGGCACCGGGCCACAGCCTGGCACGAAGAAAAAGAGGGAGGACTGCGGTCCGGAGCTGCGACAGCGAGCGTACCCCTGCGGGAGGGTGGTGGGGGGGAGAAGCCTGCGCAAAGCCCTTGCAAAAGAAAAGCCTTTTCTTTTTCCCGCGAGGCCGGCTCTCCCAGCCGCCGCTCTGCAGCACCGGGAGCTTCCAGCTTCATCGCGGCCAGGGCGGCTGCTCCGTCCGCAGCTTTCCAAAGTGCCCTGGAAGGCCGTCGGCACGTGCCGAGAACGCCAAAGCAGCCATGGGGCTAAAAGCACAACTCCTAATTAATACCTAATCAGCCAGAGGGGACGCAAACATGTTTTCCTGCAAAGAATGAACCACCGGCGTTTCACGTTATTAAAAGTTGAGTCTTTGGCAGAGGCTTACGCGGCAGTTTCTTCCCRGAGCCGCAGGATTTGCGCGGAGGTCCAGCGAGTCCTTTGGCATCCAGGCTTTTATTTAGAAAAGGGGAATTTGGAAAGCTGTCCAGACCCATTTCCATTTGACAGACAAGTGTCTGTGTCGGTTCAGCACTGCACACGTGCTTCAAATGCAAAGCAGAGCTGGCATTCTCAGAACTGGCAATGAATCCCAGCCATAGGAATGATAAAGATTTTAACTTACAGGAAATGCTGCTATTAAATAATATTTAAGTCTTAATTATATTTTAAAACAGCCATTTTATAAAAAAAGAAGTTCTATTATAGTGCTTTTGTAGTTAAAGGTCTGTCAACATTTCCATTTTAAACCTTCATTTCTAGGGGGTTTATAATTTGGTCATAAAAATTCATTCTAGACTGGAACTTGGCATACAGGGGCTCAGCCTAGGAGCAATATTTTTTATTATCCAATTTGGTTTAAATTGGTTTGGCCGTTTTTTAAGTTATAGGAGTGTAAAAAATAAACGTTTACTGGTTTCAGATGCCTTCTCAAGCTTATTATTATTCAAAATTAGCTTTCTCCTCCCCACCTCCAAAAATACCTTCAGCAAGAGGTGGGAGATATCATTTTACTCTGCTGACAACACATGAGTTACAAGTCAAATTAATTCACTTCTTTTGATGCTAACAACCTAAAGAGTTACTATAACCAACCACTACTTTTACGCGGACCCATTACATACTGTAAACGCTTAGAGATTTGTGTAGCATCTGCCATTTTGTGCTTGATGTACAGGTACTGCAGCTGTAAAGGCCTTAATTTGAAATAAATAATTAACTCTGGAAACCTGCATTCCTGGAAAATAATAGAAGACCTTTAACCAAGATGTTTCTCTGTAGAATTTTATTTCAGCTGTGGCAGCTTCAAATAAAAAGCTGCAGATGTGAAGCAAGCAGGCGCACACAGCTAGGAATTCCTCGCCACAGAGCTTCAGACGTTTCCTTCAATTTAAAAACCAGAAAAGAAACTCTAGTTTATGGCTCAGCTCTTCAAATCACTTGGGTGCAGTAGGGACACAACATATACGTGACTTTGCATGCTAACTACAGRCAAGGGGTATCTGTGCCCAAGCATAACAAAAAGCTCGGAGAAGGATTTTATTCTCACTCCATCGTTAACATCCACAATTTTTCATTTTAATATTTGACTGGTAGAGGGGGGCGTCAGCCGCAGCTCGACCCCAACGGGGAACGATCCTTTCGGGCACACAGGGGAAGTCTTTGTACTGCCTGGGGCCACCTGCAAGGGCTGGCGGGCGGATGGGAACTGCTTCCCATGGGATCCAGCCCTTTGCTTGGGTCCCCCGGTGACACGCGGCATCCAGACCCACGGCATCGTGGTGGCCGGGTCACCTGGGGGCCCCCGGAGCCGRGACCCGATGTCGATCGTGCCACATAACCCTGGAAAGGGCAGTTGCAAGTCCTGCTCTTGGCTTGCCACTCCGACTTCGGTGACTGACATTGCCCGCCCCGCTCCACAGAAGCCATTCTCCTGATTAATAAGGCTCAGATTTCCAAAGACATAACAGCTCCTACCTCRTTAAATCAGTGGGTGTTAGGAGTCTGAATTCTTTAGGAAAAACACCCTGCGCCTGTGTCCAAGTCCAGTCCCACTCAGTTACCGGTGCCAGGACAGTAACAATTTCTACTGGAGGACAGGGTGTCGTAACTCTGCTTAATAACCATTTAAATTCCTGTTTGCTCTAACAGCAGGTAGCCAATTGGGCTGAAGTTTCTCAAAGATTCGATTTTAATTCTCTGAATTTCTTAGGCACTTTGTCTGGCTTCCCTTCATAAGCTTCAGGAACAAAGTCTCAAGGGGCAGACCCTAAGGAGGCTGTTAAATCAACACACAAGTATTTCTTTCTGTACATGCTCATATTCAAACCGAACACGTTCGTGTCCTGCGCACGCGTGGTCCTGGCCGGGGCTGGCAGCAAGCTCCAGCAGGGCTGAGACATCCCTTTGGAGTAAAAGTGGCTCCTGGCAGCTTCGAGACAAGGAATATTTTCTTACCTTTTGCTTTAGCCCGTAACTGGAAGGAGAAAAGGAYGGTAACAAAGCAAACCTTTGAAAACATAGCGAAAGAAAGATGCTCTGTTGTAAAGCAAACAGGCATGGGCACTTTCTTCCTCTCACCTCTGGGCTGCTCTACACACCTACCTACTTGCTTCACTATATTATTCTGCCTCTTTTAATCACAATAGCTTGTCTTGAACGATCTGCTTCCACTGAGGACATGCAGCCTCCGACTGACCTGCAGAGAGACAGGCACAAGACTCATTCCTCGGTACTGGTGGAGCTGGTCCCTACCTGAAAATGGGATGAAGATATATGGGTACAAATTGCAGCTCGGGCTGCCGGCAGCGATAACTSCGCGGCTGGAAATCCCACGACAAACCTCCAAGCGCCCAAGGCACCGTGCGCGTCCTGGGCCACTTGAAAGTTTGAACCGTGACAAGGAGAGCTCGCCGCTTCTTGGAAAGAGAAGAGGGCCATTTTTCCCTCTCTACACCAGGACTCATATAAAAGGAATAATCTATATTCGTTTGGATTATACAAGCTACAAAACACACCTTAGCTTCAGTTCCACATTTAAGCAATCGCAGAAGCCATTTGTTGCCTCGTATATTACAAAGTGATAGAGATTTAAGGGATAATGGTCATGGCGGCAGAGTATACAAAGCAATAAACTGCTTTTGAGGTTGGTTAAATGCCAAGTGATGCTGAGGCCTCAATGCCATAAACATTATTTCTATTATATGACAAGATAAGAGGATACAATAAACCACAAAGAAGAAAAATCATTTTCTGGCCTCATGAAAGTTCTGGGCTTCACGTTTCTCGGACACTGCATGAGCATCACCTCAGTGGCATGGGTTTAAGGGGAATAAATTGTTAAATTAAGGGTGGGTTTAAAAACCAAACGATTGTTTGAGGAAATGGCCTGTATAACTGTAGCGCTGGAATTAGGACCTGAGTGATGATTCGTGTCACTTATAAAAAGTGAAATGGTGTGGAGTGGGGAGGCAGGGGCTAGGGAGAGTCTTGGTCCCAGTAGAATATATTCAATATTATGGCCCCTCCATTAGTTTGGGCAACAGGAGTGGACAAAACAGTTTTATTAATAAAGATGTTCCTCCGTTACGACACTTCATAAAGCCTCAAGCATCCAGCGCTCCCGAAGCCTTCAGGAGAGGAGCAGAAGAGGCACGACCGTCGGAGAGGCACGTCTATCCACCAACCTACACTTCACGCTGCCAGCCTGCCTGYGCAGATCAGCCATCAGGCACCCTGAGAAGGGTTTAAGGCAGTTTTATAAGGGAGGATATAAAGCCGGAGATCGAGCGACTTCCCTCTGCCACCACTAGCCCGTAGTAATGAAGCAGCACCAGAGCATCCGAAGCCCCCGCCTTCCTTCCAGACCTTTGCTCTAGATGCCTTAGACAGGACGGCCAAAGTTTTAATTACCTTGTGTTAATGAGTCAGAGCTGTCTCATTATGCAGACTTAGTTAATACCTTTCAACTTTAATGGCAATGCTAAAGTTTACAGCTAACACTTGGTTGCGCTGAGGCTGCCTTTCATCACTCCGTATGTTTTAAATGGGATGAGAAGATTTTAATAATGATTAGCAGCACACACCACCCCCAGATTAGTTTCACTTAACAGATTCAATGAAAGCCTTACTTGAGGCATTGCTCTACGTCTTCTGCAGACATTTCGGAGGCAGGGGCCCGCCTTTACCTCCCTCCTCGCCTTCAGGCCGTGGCACGGGGAGGGGGCCATGTCCCCGCTGAAGAATTAGCTCTTCTCCCACTACGCAGAGAGGTCCAGGGGGAAGGGGGTCAGGGAAAAATGTGTCACCTGTCCTCTTAGAGAAGAAACTAGATCGATGACCTTGAGAAGAATCTTTTTTAAAAGCAGTATATGCGGCACATTTAGCAGTCAGCTGTGTCACAGCAGACTCACTGTTGGGAAGTGATCGCGTACAGAATCCAAAAATAACACCCATTAAAGACCTAGCAACCAAAACATGTTTACATACCCACTGAAAGCCCACTAGCTGTGATGATATGGGGGGTACAGCAAGATCTGCTCATCTATTTTCGGTGGCCATTCCCTCTTCCCCCTCCTCACTTCCCCGAAAAGTTAGCTTTACAGCCTTTTTGTACATAGGAACAGTGAAGGAAAAGGAGGAAAAAAGGGCATACAGCATAAAAGGCGGGGCTGGTACCAGCTACAGAGGGAAAGCAGCAGCTAATGGTTCAAAGAAATTACACCGGGAAGCAAAATAATTTTTTTTTTCCTTTAAACTAAAGGGGGAAAATCACCACTGGCTTCWCAGTAATTGTCTCCAGTCTCCTGTTCAAATTAGTTTGGCTCTGTTCTCCCTTCTCCTTCTCCCGTGACCTCCCATGCTACTGCACGTCTCAACGCAGCGTTTGCAAGAGGCAGATCACTAATTTTAGCGAACGGAAAAGGACTGGGCAATTTGTCTCCATGCCCGCTGCCCCAGCTGACAGCGAAACCCAGAAGCCCATCCCAATTTACTCAGGACCAAAGCAGCCTGTTCCCGTGCAGCGGGAACAGCCCACCGAAACCAAAGTGCACCCCTCAAACAGGGGAATACCCAAGAGAGCAGGAATCTGCCGGGATAAAAACATGCCAGTGGATTGGGCACGGGATCAAAGGTTTAGAAATGAGAGAAAGGAACGGAGACGCCGGAGCCACGGCAGCGAACGGACCCCRTGAGCCAGGCGTTATCCCAACAATGTTGACTCTGATAACCAAAGAGGCTCAACAGCCACCGTCACCTTCCCATTCAAATGGCTTCTTTCCTAAGCAAAATGCACCCAAGGGTCTTAAAGAATCAGAAAAAAAGGCTGAATCCTGCAAGGAAGTCTCCCTCTCCAGTGCCGGCCAGAGTCTGGCTTGGTTTCGAGCTGGGAAAAAGCTTCTTGTGCTGTAAGCAATAACACAGCACTGCTTGGGCATGCATTTGTGTGCCTGGGTGAAAAAAATCAGATTACCTTCCAGAAAGCTCGAAACTCTGGATCGTACAGACTCTGATGGGAGCCGTAGGCGCTCGGCACCTGTGGGAAGGTCAGGACGTTTCTGTAGCAGATCACACAGAGCTGACTGCCCCTTTTCGTCCCCTATGTTTGAAGRCAAAGGTCTCGATCTTCAGGAATGAAGGAATGAACTGAGATAGGTGCTGCCACCTCTGACCCTCATTAAGGCTTCACTTTAACACGAGTCCGCACGAAGAAGCCATTTCTGATGGGATGATCCACGGTGGCTTGTCAAGGGTCAGGGTTTAGTGCCAAAAGGCAGCACAAACTGCTGGGGAAACAATGCAGCACGTGCTTCAGAGGTCAAGCCCTGCAGACAGCTGCTGGCCACCATCAGCCTCCCCAACTTCAAATTCGGATTTATTTTTAATATTCAAAGCTACCAATTGCCCTACCCTGTCCAGCTCATCGCAACGATCCAATTTTACTCCACTTGCCCCAGAAAGCACAGCTCCCCGAACATTAATTTTAGCTGATGATCCTTCTACGACGGTCTGTACGGCTCTCGGGTACCGCTGTACTTCCACAGCAGCACTGCTGCGTTAGCGGTGAGCACAATTTGTAAAGGCTCTTAAAAACCTTCAACGTGAAGCTGATGCACAGAATAGAGGACAAAAAAATGCACGTAAGACACCAGGACTTACAGGGAGAGGCTCGGAGCTCCATGTAGCTAGTTAGTCCRAAGGGCTGCTAGGGGGTGACTTGATCGGTCAGTAAACACCTACAGACATCAGAAATTTGATAGGAAGGATCTTCTGTCTAATAAACAAAAATTAACAAGATCCACAGCCTGGAAGCTGCAGCTGAACAGGTTTAGACTGGAAATAAGGCATAATTTTTCCTTACCAGCAAGAGCAATTAACTATTAGAACAACTTAACCAAGGGCTGTGGTGAATTTTCCATCACTGGAAATATTTTAAATCAAGCTTGGATCATCATTATTTAATACATGCTCTGGTTTGAACAGGTATTGAAGGACGTTCTAGGAAACTGTGCATGAGGTCAGGTTAGATCACAATGAATCATACCGGTATGAATTACCCGGATTCTAACATTTCAATATTAACATGAAGAATTGTCAGAATTACCCATAAGCAGCAGTCTGGAACAGCGAAAGGAGGAAGCAACCACCTTTATATGTCATTTGTGGGAGATTGTGGGAGATTAAATTTAAATACATTGTTGTTTGCCTTAATTGCTTGTTTGAATCCGATTTTAAGGTTGTATGATTGAAGTCCTCACATCATTAAGTGCTCAAATACAGCTAATACATTTTATAAATGACTTGCACAATTTCACAGGCAAAGAAGTTCAAGATAAAAAGCAGCCTACAAAAAAAAAAAAAAAAGAAAAGAAAAAAAGAGGACGAACACCTGCAAGTGGATAGAAAATGCTTCAGATGAGACTAGTGCTAGAATGACCAAAACACTGAGAAGCCCCAACTGTGTATTTTTAAAGACCCCCCCCAGTCCCCAAGAGTTACCAGATGAGATTTTTTGACCCATTTCTGCACTATAAAAATAAATGCATCACAGAATTCACATGCGGTCTCAAAGGACATGCCCTGGGGATGCAGAATTATCTTCCATTTCAATTGAGAGACCCACAAGAGGCATTAAGATATTAAATACACTGAAGAACTGGAGGGGGGAACAGGACAGGGGGAATACCCTGGGATCGGCTAGAGCTCCCAAACACGTCACAGCCATAATAGTTTGGCAACCCGACATCCAACGGTTGCAGCCAGGAAAACAAAGTGTGCGCGCATCACTTAATATCTAATTAAAAGCCACAATTCCCCCGCCCCCCGCCCCCCTCCCCCTGGAAAAAGCATCTTAGCATTTCGAGGTTCAAACRCTTGAGAACAGACAAACCCAATTCTCCCTGGACTCCGCGCAGGGCTGTACTCCCACAGAAGCCCCTGTTTCTAATAGCTCCCATTAAAATAGCCCCAGCAGTAATTGCACAATCCCCCCCCCGTTTCTCCCATTAATGCGGCGTGATTGCAAAACTAAGCAAAATGCAATGGAAAGGTGCCTTCCCAGGCAGGCGAGCCTACGAGAAAGGTTGTATGACTGAAAAGGGGATGTGACTCATTCAAAGCAATAATCGTTTGCCCTAGGAAAGCAAGCAAAAGTTTTGCAAAGCCGTAGCCAACTCTAGGACGCTGTCCGTGGAGGAAAAATTCACAATGGGTCTTTTTTTTTTTTTTTGGAATCCCAAAATAGACTATGGCAGTTTGGGGTTCGCATAACACAAACCATCAACTGTCACATTCTCAGCTGCTTTACAGAATATGCTATAGCAGCTAACTCATCCCGACAGAGAACGAGTATCTGTCCTTTGGTTAAATAGCCTTGAAGGAAGATGAGCAATGTTATCAGAAAACATTAACAGGAGATCAGCATGTTTTCTCTGGGCTGTGTGGGTCTCACGGAAAACACCAGCAGAATAACAATATGCCACAAAGCAAGGCAGATTTCATTACTTTGGAGTGCCTGCACTTGCTCATAACCTGGATTTACACACTGCAAATCCTCTGATCTGATTACCTCCAGTGATCACGTAAAACACCGGCTTTAAACTCTTTGCCTCAGTGATAAAACAGCCACTTTGATTCACAACGACACATTCACAATAAAGTATACTGTAAACGTACCTGTCCACAGCCGGGGGCATTGCACACAAACGGCCTGTCGTCTCCCATATTTCATGCAGCTGAGCTAAGCTGAGGAGAAAGGAGAGAAGAGGAAATTGTTAAATAAGCTAAAAAAATTAAAAATATCAAGAGCAGAAGCTGCCCTTTGCAGGGCTGTAATTAATCAACGCTGTGCTCGCAGGGAAGGAGGATCTCTTTGTGCCCTGGACATAACCAGGGAAGAGAAATTAATCCAACCCAAGTTTAAATAAGACTTTGGAGGGCCCAGTCGATTTTTCACATACGAAGAGAGAGCACTGCATGGCAGCTCGAAGAGCTCGTTGGGAACCGTGACAGCGAGACGGCGCGGGCCGGTGGGTAGGAAAGGAGCGGGAGTTTTCCCCACCTGGGCTCCCACCAAGGCCCACCACCGATTCTCTGGGGGGCCAAGGGGCTTTCTGCACCTCAGTGTCACCACCTGCGAGRCGGGGACGACGCTCAGCTCGTGGAAAGGACCGCCTGGCGCAGCAAAGCCCTACGAAACATCCCCCAGGCGGAGGGTGTCGAGGAAGGGCCCAGCCCGCTTCCCCCTCCCTTAGTGTTTACAGCAGAAAACACAGACACATAAGCAAAGACAGTGACAATCTACAGGAAAAAAAAAAAAAAAGTGCAAGCAAGAAGCGAGCAAATAAATCCAAGTCCTCTCTATGTACAAGTTATATTTTCAATGGGAGAGAACTAAAATTTGTCATTTAATTAATTAAGGGATTATAGGAGTGGTGCTCCGTTTTACAAGGCAATAATCTGGCTCCCTAGTGGGTAAACTACAAGGCTGATGGCAGGGGTAGTTTATCACAGATTATAGCCAAGGATAACAAAACACTCAGTCCTATTATGCTACAAGTGAAGCTATTCTTATTAATAAAAAATAAGAGTAAATAAAGTAACCCCCACCACCTCAAATTCAAGAAATAATGGTTCCCTCCACCCACTGATATTTTTATAGCAGGATTTTAAAAAGCTATAATAAAGCAAATGCTATCTCTTCAGGGGGTTTACTGTGCGAACATGTTCTGGCTGTTCATGTTGCTTCCAGCATCTCTTCCTCCAAGTTCGGCACTTGGCTTCGGCGACGCATGTCAGCTTGCTACAGCCAAGAGCAGAAATGAAACCAGAACGCGGCCAAAACGCGCTCATGAAGACACAGGCTCCTTTAGTTAGCTTTTTGCATTTCTAACCATTAACACACGCACGCACACACACACACTGAGCAGCAGCAAGAGGGTGGGGAGACTTGTTATTTTTAGGAGCTATATGAGAAAGTGCTCCAAGAACGCAACTTAGCAGGAGAGGGTGAACGCATGTGCTACAGAAAAAGTCCCCTTTTGCTTTTATTGAAAAGACACAGAAATCAATTATTGTTTAATATGAAAAGAAGATTATTTTTCTATTACCATGTGCTAGGGCAGCGTGCAGCTAAAACGGGTGGCTACAAGAGGTGGAATTCCCCTCCCCAAGCACTGGCTCAGCCGCAGCACACAACAGCAAAACCCAAAAGCTATGAGAAAGTAGCTGCCAGTTCTTCTCCCACAAAAAGGGGAGAGACATYCACAACACTAGACTGCGTTTGGATTTATTAAGTAAAACTCCAGGGCCTATGCAAACACAAACTCACAAAGGATAAATAACCCTCTCACAAATGGAATGGGCGGGCAGCCAAAATACTCCCTAGCATAGGACAAGCATAATAATAAAGGCAATAAAAATGGCCGGGAACGTCCACCCACCACAGCAGCCCCCCAGAAAAGCCCACAGAAGTGAAACGGGGCTTGCAGAACTAGAGAACGGCACGGCAGGCGACGACCGGAGCTCTGTATCGGAACATTAAATCCTGGCGAAGGTTAGCCCTGAGGTGACATGGGCGCAGATGACAGCAAGACGAGTCTGAGTGAGGACACTTAAAAAAAGATAGCACTCTTCGTACCATCCTTCTGAACTTCCACCAAAGCTCCAAACTGGGAACTCGAGAAACCAAAATACTGACGCATCGCTCCTGCCTGCTAAACAAACGGGGATCTCACCTCCATTTCTCCACAACCAACTCATCCTCCTCCAAGAGGCATCTCCTTCAAGCCCCGAAGCAGCTGACTTGCATCTGCTGCATCCTAACAGCGGACATACGAGCTGCTGTCACGACCTGCTCTCAAGGCACAGAGAAGCCYAGCCTTCCTCAGGAAGTTTTAACATGCAAAAGTAGTCTCTAGCAAGGAGGGATGAAGAGGTCAAACCTTCYTGGAATACCAAACCACTGCTCAGATCAATCCCTGACACTGCAAAGAAAAGAAGCACAAAACTGATTAACGCTTTTTATCACCTGCACTTGAGGTCCAAAAATATTGCACCGAAACCTTCCAGTTAGCTGCACGAAAAGCTACAGCTCTGAATGAGTCAAGACMCGGGTCTTAGTCCTTCATCCCCCACTCCTAGCAGAGGGCAGCCCCTACTCTTTCTGTAAGAAAATAATAAGAGAAATCAGACCAGACACAAAGGAAACATCAGCTCTATGACTACYGGAGTTGTTTTACCATCACCTTTGCAGTATGGCAGCTGGTAAGACTATGATACCAGGACACAGACCAAATAAAAGTCAACARTTGCTGTCTTGGGCAGCCTGGACTTTGTTTTTCCCCCTCCCAACAGTCTTACTTTGCCCCTGTCTTCCTTGCCCGTAAGAGACAAGGGTCTGTCCCACAGCTCTCAGGACAGCCAAGGCTCCCGGGAGCTGCAGTCTGTGTCGTCTATCAAGCTGAAGGTAGACACAAGAGTCCTTCGTTCCAGATTTCTTAATCCGTATTTAGTCGATGGTTTGTGCACATTTTGACAATTTGGTTACCTAAAGCGAGGGGCACAAGTTTGCACTCACGGGGGCTCACGGGTTCGCGTTTGAACGGCACTTTGACGACGTAAATACCACCAGGAATGACCGTACCTAGAGCTGGCAAGGTAAGCGTGTGGCCATACGAGAGCCCGAAAGCTCCTCTCGAGTCCTCCCAGCCAGGTACGCTGGTGACCTGGTCCACAAAGGGAGCCTGGGGCATCACTTTTTACAGCCTGTTCTCAAACCAACCACAAAAATCAGAAGTCCTCTGCCAGTCCAGCACCACGTCCAGCGATTACCAAGTGATTAAGCAGCTCCAAGTCAAGAGACRGCAGCAAAGTCACAAAACTTTGAAGGACAGTTGTAATGCCCCTTGCTGTCAAAGTCAGGCTGGTGCTGGAAGTGTTTGAAGACTGTTTAAATCAGCCTCGTGCGTTTGAACTCGGTTGCGTGGGATGAGGTTGGGGATGTGTTTATTCCATCAACAAACAAATCTTATTGTTAAACATGCAGCATAATTATTATGGAGGGAGACTGCTGTATTTCACAGGGCAGCCAACCCTATGCTTTTTTAATTAACWCAGGTCAGAGATCTGTCCTTACTGCTATCACTTAAGCAGCTTGCTGCCTTTGCCAATATGAAGAACTTCGGGGTCTCTCTACCTCATATTTATGCTTCCGATGCATATAAAAAGCTATTTGAGAAATTAAAGAAATGGATCAGCTGTCACTCCCGGGGCTTTGATAACACTAACTGAAACAGAGAGCAGGAAAACAAAACAAAAACCCAATGGCATTTCAGGCTGCCTGCCAGCTACTCCTGATGGCATAACAAGCAGCTCTATTAAAAAAAAAATCGGGACCAACACACTGCAAAAACCTCAGTTTACTCGATCTAGCAAAGTGTCAGGAGGATTCACTCATTCTTTAAAGAAAGATTTAGCTGCTCGTTCACTACAGAATATGACTGGTATGTACATACATGTGCTCAGATTTATATCACATTTAGTCAGGATAAATTGCTTCAATAAATTCTATTCTTAAGAACAGGCAGAATAAGCAGATGATTGGATACTGAGAACACATTCTCATTCCTCTTCCTGCAGCCGCGGGACAGTATTTCACTGTTTTGATGATTTTTAGCATGTTGGAAACAGCAAGGGGAAGCGAAGAAATGCAGACAGATTACTGAAGCGTGCTTCAAAGTTCTGTCAGCACAGACCTGACAAGCAGCTGCCGTCTCATGGAAAACAGAAAAGACATTTTCAACTAAAATAGACTGCGCTCCCCAAGTCTGTATGTGTTTTTCTCTCTCTCTTGCCTTATTAACTCATGCAAATAACCTATAGGCTGTCTGCAAAAAGAAGTAAACCCAAAGCCACACGTCGCAGCAGTCTCGAGTGTGTGTTGTGCTGATAATCAGGCACCCCTTGGAGTCTGCACAGGGTATTTAAGAGTACAAATTTTCTGAAGACTCGCTTGTGTAGAGCAGTGCTCTCAACAGGAGCAACTCCTCTGGAGCACGCCCAGCATGCAGAAAACAGAATAAACACGAGCTTTGCATCCAAAGGTGCATTTGCTCTGCAGTGAATCTCATTCCCGCCTTCAACCGCAACTTCAGCTCCTCGCCAAAGCAACCGCGGCACCGCAAGATGTTTGCAAAGCCGGACAAGCGTAGCCGGGACAACAGCCACCCTTCACCGTTTCTCCAGCACTGCTTATCCAAGGGCGTCAGCGCTGACACAGCAAGGACGACTTTTTCCCGAAGTTTATCTCGTTCCCGATTTGTTAGGGACATCGCCTCTTCCTACTTCCGGCACGGAGATAAAATGAGAAATATTATGTGGAGTGGTTCAGCGCATGCCAGGACGCTGGGCTACCATCGAGCTGACACAGGAGGCGCGTGTTGTGATGGCATCCGAGRGACGAGGGGCTCTTCTGGGAACAAAGTGAGGCAGAGCCCCAGAGCAACCTTCACCCAAGYGCTGTTCCCAGCTCCGTCACTGCCTCGTGCCGTGATCTTGGGCGACCCACTGAAGATTGCTTTGCAGCTAGAGAAAATGAACCCTCTAGAGATTAAATGCACACCCACATCGGCTTCACTTATTCAATGGCTGCATGAATTGCATTTGTAGGGTATGAAGATATTTAAAGTTTTGGTTCCCCAAGGAATTCGTGCGCAAAGCCTTTTATTAGTTCAGGTCCTTAGCTGGGAGGGATCGCATGCGTTTTTAAAGGAAAAAGTAATCAAGTCACAGCTGATGCGTAATAAAGTTAAGTATTTTGCCGCGTGTGCTATGAGGCAGCGTGTTTTCTCTTTAAAACAAGAGAACATTTTGGGCAGCCTGAGGCCTTACTGATAGCAGAGGGCTTCTATTAAGTTCAGAAGAACTACAAGACATTGTTTTGGAGACGATTATTGGTCTGATGAAGAAAGAATTGGAGACAATCTACTTTACTTTGAGGCTTTGGAAAATCTGAGTCAAGAGTGTGAACATGGTGGTGCAGACGCCACATCAATTTTGTGTGCAATACACCAAGCACGCTGCAGATTGCTTAATAAATAATTCAGTCAGCAGACCCACCTGAAACTTGCTGGAAGAATTCCCTTGTGAAGAGTCAAGAGAATTAAAAAAAAGAAAAGCTTCAAACAAATCAAAATATCAAATTAGCACCTGCAGAACTCAAACCATAGAAAATCCCCTTAGAACCATGGAGGCTCATAAATGAAAGATCTATCACGAGCTGAACCTGGGCACAAGAGCTTGCTCTCAGCGATGAAGAAGGTGGCAATTCCCCCCTATAAACGACATTAGGAGACCTACAGGCTTTGATACAGCTGCACCGAAGAGGAGACTACTTACCGCTTTTGGACTGTTTTGTCCTCTCAAAGTTTAAACCTAAAAGAAGAAGGTGCTCTCCATGTTTCAGAATATATACCTATTACCTGAGATCAAATATATTTAGAACTATGTTTTAACTAACCTGTTTGCAATGCCTGGTGTAGGCAGGATCAACTGTAATCCAARGTAGCTGTGGAGGATCCCTAATCTAGGCAAGCCCCTGCGAAGGGAAGGCAGACAGATGGAAGTGAAGAGCACCAGCACCAGTGCCAGCACAGGAAGAGATTACACACCACGAYGTTCRCTGTGCCTCCTTCTACACGATGGAAAGAGGAGAGAAGGGTCTTCCCAAAGAGCTGTGTAAGGCCCCAGTTGGAGCTGGATAAGCCTTTGCCAATTTAGTGATGACAAAGCATATTGTTATTCGGCGGAGATGCATAAACCTCCCACTACTACCATTTTAGGGACGTAAAGCTCCACGTACTTTTCAAGTGGGTGCTTTGGAAGTTGCTTTGCTATTATTCTTCCCTATGACTCTTCACAGAAGTCCGCCAGGAAGCAAGAGAGTGCAAATGAGTTGCTGGGATTGGGAAGCAGAAAGGGGGGTCCAGTCTAGGACCTTCTACTTGAGAGTCTTTTTTGTATACATCTCATTTCCCCCAGCACAGGCCCTCCCTCTCTTGCACACAATTCTCCCCAGTCTAATAGGAAAGTTCTGCCTTTTCCCACCATTACCACTGAATTTCTCAATCATCCCTTTYCCCCCACCAACATCCACGCACGCACACACACACCTTAGTCATCCCAATCCCTACCGCCTCCCTGGATAAGGGCATTAGCTGGCAGGTACATTAAACACTAACAAAATGTATGATTTTAAACTTGGCAATGAACCACAATCTAGGTGTGAAGCTCTAGAGAGGTTAAAAGAGATGCCCAGATTCATATATAGACAGGATGATGTTGTCATCTTTAAAATTAAAATACGTATTTTACCCATCTAAACAGGCTCTTGATACCTGCAAGAGCTGGAGGGGAAAAGGCTGCAGGTCCCCAATGAAAGCTGAAGCCTCCCCTTCCCGTCCAGATGACCTGAACTGCCCATCCGATCCTCTGTTTATGACGAAGAGCTTGACTAGGACACTGGTCTGGGGATAAGCTGGTTTTGCTTACCTCAATAATCAAAATTTCCACTTATTTAAAAGTTTAATTCTTCCTGCAGATATTGAAGTCAGCCCATATGCTACTTTCCCCCTGGTGTATCAGTCCATAAACCGAAGTGGTCCCAAAGCATGTTAACTAACCCATTAAGAAAAAACTAATCCCGTTATCCTAGTCTAGACAGACACCTAGGGGTAATATTTTAACTCCCTTAAAAGGAATTAGACATATTACATGCATCAACAACAGCAATGAAAGACCAGCCTTCCTGAAAAGGATTTCCCCCAGGACGCGTGTTGGCACCTCACGGAATCCATTTTAAAAACTTCCATTTGGAAACAGCGTAGGAAGTGAAGGATACAGGATACACATTTTCAAAAGCACATTTGGCATTTATGGATCCTTTCATCCGAGATGCTCTATAGCCTTTCAAATGCACTATTTTAGCTTTACAGAGGAAAAGAGTTTCCGAGTCTGCCTGTAGCCACAGGACAAGTCRTGGTTTTGGTTGGCAGCGTCAGCCTGATGCCACAGAAAGGGCCACAGTCAGACTCTTAATTGTCTTTAGTATTGTTACCCAGAACCACACTTTCACAAGCGCACGTTACTACAAATATCCCACGCCCTAGTGGTAAGTACACGCGATTGCCCTAATACGCGTCAGGATCCAGGTACAAGCGGCATGGGTTGTGTGTTTGTGAAGCTTTTACGGACCCGTTCCAGCTGAATTACTGACAAGTAGCTGAGGTCTGGAAGCAGTCTCAAGCCAAGATTTGTAAATCTGAGTCATGCCTCTTCTGGTTTGCGAAAGTCATGAGCAACTGGCTCCTCATCCCCTCCRAGGACGCTGCTGGGTCCCTCCTATGTCCGGCTGCCTCCGACGGTGGCCCAACATCTCCTGYGCCCAACACTGGGACCCTCACACAGCTCCCACCAACTGGAAAACACTTTTATTTCTGGATCACCTCAAATCTCCATCAAAAAAAAAAAAAAACCTTTTCCTTAAACCTCAGAGTTAAAGATCGAAGAAACTCCCAGGTCATTAACTCTGCCGAACGTTGGGGGATAGAGTTGGTATGAAAAATGCTCTAAAAATAAGGCTCTATTGTTGTACTTGCATGTGACTATTGTTATTGCAGGAATGCTTGTGCCCAACACTCTTGCATCTGTGCCTTGCAAGACAAGCTGAAATACTTCAGATCCCAACGAACGCTTGGGCGTACGCAAAAATTGTTCTGCTTCGAGTTTGCCAGCACAGCTCCCCTCTCCAGCACGACTGCGCTTACTAATATACCAGTGCAAGCACATTTATGGTTTATTCCCATAAATCATAAGGATAAACTTTACATTAATATGACCACAAAATTAAAGCTAGAGGTTGCACCAACTATGAAACAAAACCAAAAGAGCTGCAGAGCAACCTCCTAAAAATAGGCTTAAATTAGAACAGAAAACAAAAGCAAACTGCACGCTCTGCTGACAGAAGTCTCCCTCYGCTAAGATTTACTCGCCTAGGAAGACCCGAGTGAAGAATGAGCTGCAAAATGAGTTAGAAGAAAGAAAATTGCTAGAGATAGGGACACCAAGAGAAAGGACCTATCTAGGGAACCGACTGTAAGTGGAGATTGTGAGTGAAAGGCGCGGTGTAGAAACAAAAGGGCTGTTAGTTTCCAGGAGATGAACAGATGCCTGCAGGTACGATCAAGCCTCCCTCGCTCTAGATTCTGCCTGCGCATGAGTTCACCTACGGTTATTTTTCAGATTCCAGTAAAAGGCTAGTGTCTCCCATCGCGCTCTCTTGCCCCTCAGATTTGCAGCCTCCAAAAGAACAAACAACCGCTTGAGCACTGCACTGCAAAAAGGGACAGTTTGGGGAATCTCAGCATCAGTTTTAAAAGTCTGCCAAGAGTTACGGCAATGACGGAAGGAGGGGTGGCGAGGAAAAGCAGACAAATCACATCGGGTAACTGCGTTGGTGCCTTGGTGTCAGGATCAGCGCCGACACCGCGGCGACCGTGGCACCCAGCGCCCCAAAAAGGCTCTTACCAGGGGCTCTAGGACGAGGGAGTTCATCTGAGACAGGCGATGCTATCTGCGAGCAAAAAGAGTACCCAGATGGTTCGGCGCACTGCAGGACACGTACTGGCACACAGATTCTAACTGTTTTACTCTCCAAAATGAAAAAGCACCCTTCACACTCAGATGCAAAACCCATCACAAACACCAGCCTCAGGCGTGCAGGAACAAGTCCAAGCAAAGGTGCAGCTAAAGGCAAGATGTCTTTCTGCCAACAGGCAATACAGAAAACCTGTTTGCAATTGTCCCGGGCTATTAAATAGGGCAAAGAGTTTACAAGAAGGGTGGAGGAACCAGGGAGGGCTGCGGCTTTTGTAGGAAAATGAGAGTACTTAGCTGACAGCAGGAGCAAAGGCAGAACTGGCTCAGAAACGGTGTTGTTCTAATAATCCCCACATTTACCGAAAAAAGAGAAAGATGTCTTCCCACAGAAGGCTTCGTCACCTGGGATTATTGCGAGGTACAGCCTGGGTACTACTACACCTACGGCAGGCAAAGCTTGTTTTCTCCTTGATCAAGTCACTGTGTTCCTCGCTCCTCTTCTACTTTTGGCACGCCAGTTTAATGCAAAAGGTAAAACAGAGCTAGGAGTTAACTTTTTATGAGACTGAGCTACATGGGATTAATTCTCAGAGACTAATGAGTCGCAAGGCCATCCCAGATCAATTTGGGTAACTTTGTTGAGACCTGGGAGCCATGCCAAGAGCATTAACAACCAGAGCCGCGATACAAACAAGCCTATTCAAACACAAATAGYGCTCAAGACACTAGACCAAGCCCCAAGGACAGGCAGTACACTGCTACTGGGAAGAAGAGATAAAACCACAATAAACTAGATTATTATAGATGGCTGCACAGAATCTGTGCTGTAGCATACATCTTACTACAGGAGAATATACAAGATCGCAGGCAGGCTCGAGACGGAATCCGTAATTGCCACTGGGAGCTGGAGCTGGTTGCAATCAAAAACCAAACTGCTTTTTGGTAAGTAGGAGGGAAAGAAAATCAGACTAAGGCAGCCATTTCTACTCCACTAGCCAAAAGAGAAGGAAGTATAAGGCACTGCCCCAAGCTCTCAAAAATAGTAAGAGATTTCCCACTAAAATGCAAGGAAGGAAACATGTTGCTTTGAGACCGTTCCAGGAAAGGCTCTTTATTATTTTTCTAAGTGCAGTCATTAACAGCTCTCTGCCTCGAGCTTCCTGACCATCGAAATGAATATTCAGCACACAGTGCTCTGAATAGGTTGGGATCAGCAGGGTCACAGAGGCAGCAGCAAGAGGCAGCTGCACCCAGARAACGCACGGAGGGGAGCCCAGTCCTCCAGCAGCACTTGGCTGGGGTTTAGCGTCGGCATTCCCCACGCTACCCTGGATTAATGTACAATACCGCAGTGATGATTCGGGGCACCATAATCCATCGTAAAGTGGGGTAAAAACGAATAGGTCAAGTTCTTCCTTAAAAAAACGCCAAGAAAACAAGCCACTTTAACATTTAGGCTTCCTTGTCGCAGGGTTAGCTCTACAAGACAGAGGTCTAGGTGCCCAACCTGCTTTTAGGTGCTTTGTAAAGTCAATTTGGCACCTAATTTCCACTGGTGAATGACTGCCTACGMTCAAACTAAATTAGGTGCCTGCAGGGACGTAGGAACAGAGCTTGTTCTGCACCTTTGGGATCCCAGATCTCTGTTTGGCTATCGCCAGCTATTATACACCCAAAGACATTGCGAAAGATTTTACGTTGTACAGGGAGAGGCCACCACCGAGCTTAGTGAAAATGCGCAGGYTGCTGTTAGTCCTAGGCTTTGACTTTAAAAGTTATTTTGGGGTGTGAGGGAAGGAGTGAGAATGTTTGCTTTGTAACCAAAAAGCTACAACAGAGCTTAAAATTGTCATCTGGGAAAGAAGGCCAAAAGTCGATGCTATAAAATCTGCTTTAGAGGCATAACACCCTTATGCTTTATAAGCTTGATAAAGCAAACCCAACTGTATAAACTGGAATATTGGCAAGGAACTTGCTTGAAGTAAATCTCCAACAGACATACAGTATTTAACARGTCATTACGAGTTAACCTACAGCGCAGGGTGAAAGCAAAGTCCAACCACTTACCATCTGACTGTACCTTTCTGAGTGTTCAGCGCTGCTCTCAAGCTCGTAGAAGATCCCCTATCCACAAGAGCATCCCCAAATAGTTGGGACACTAGCGCCTGGATACCATCAGAGATGCACTACACCTTCGCTTCTCGCTTGCAAGTGCCTTAAAACAGCCCTGGAGCTTCACCACGCCAGCAAGCTGCAGTTGCCGCTATCAGAAGAACSACGTTTCCTACCAGGCATGACATTTGGCCCTAAAGTGACTTAAAAAGCAGCTCTCCTCAGCTTGCACAGGAGCAAATGAACAGCCCGGCTGCAAAGAATACRTCCATGGGCTTTGGGAAAAGGGTCAAACCTCACATGAAGCAACAGCCRCCAACAAGAGTCGCTCTCCTCCTCTCAGCGCGTGAGCGATGGGATAGGGAGGCATTGTCAGCGTCCTGTCAAACGTAAAACAAACTCCAGCAATAGGAATAACAGGGGCCCCAAACCGGCGCATCAGCCATGAGAGACTGAGACCAGAAAAGCTTTTCCCCTGCAGTCAGAGCAACAAACCCCCTCGGCTGAGAGCTCCAGGCRGCCAGGCGGCTTTTCCCAGCACAGCTTCCACCAGTCCTCCCAACTACACAACTTACCCTGTTTATAACCCTCTTATAAACAGTAACGAGTTTACCGTTACCATAACAAAAAGTGTAATTTGTTAACATTGCCTCCACGTTAGGGTCTGGCAGGATAAAAACCATTATAGAAGCTCCATTGTCCAAGAGCCTCCTCGCACTGGCCAGCCTCCAGATCAGATCTGGCCTGGCCTCCGACTTCGGAGCAAGGTGTTAGAGAAAGTCTGGTGTCATCTTGGCACGGCTGGGCCCCAGCCGAGCCACGGGGCTGCCCGCACATCACAGGCAGCACAAAGGGAAGGATATTGGTTTGGGTTTTTTTTAATCTATGCAGAACACCATGGCGAAAAAAGCAAGTGAGACCAACCGCGAGAAGCTCGAGTGATCTGGAACCRTCTTCAGGAGGTCCTTGTGCTCTCTAACATCGAGCTGAGGGACACCGGTGTGCAGATGCCTTGTGAGGACTTCTCAGGTTTGGTGTTTTCGAGGTGCGAGGAGGTCAGATTTCATCGCACTCACAGCACGCATCCTACTGCTCCTCCTTTCACGGTCAGATTCCTCACAGAGAAGTAGCTGCTGCTCTTCAAATACCTACTTCAACTAATCCTTGCCAAACATCACCGAAGCAGCCGTAGCTTGGCAAAACATGCTTTAACGCAGGCAAGGTTTCTCTAGTTAGGTGCCAAGTATCAGATTTCTAATATGAAAAGGCATCTGTCCAAAGGGTTTCGAAGCCTTTGATGAACACGAGACAAAATCCAACATAAACCAGCAAGTCAGCAACTTCCCCAGGCAAGAAGATGGAGAAAGACCATCTCTAAATCATCATCCGATTACTCATATGCCAAAGTTGTGCTTCCACTCCCAATTTCTGGAGAAAAGACGGACTCTACAGGATGTCCCTAAGGTATTTACACAAAGGCACAAGGGAGAGACCAAACTGCAAGACCCCGACAGCAGACAGAGCAGGACTCGCTGGCAGCACCTAGACGGGGTATTTGATGGGAGCACCTAGCCAGCTCCCATCAAAAACAGCATCCCACCTCAACGCTGCAGCGAGCAGCAAGGCCCCAGGCATSGTTTATCATCAACTGGTTGCTCCAGGACCTCCTCCAAAACAGGAGGAACTTCATGGAAGTCCCCGAGCCTCTCCACTGAGGTCAGACAAGCCTCCACTTAATTCCCACCGTTGCTGTCACCTCCAAGATCAGAGCAGACACCGCGTCTTTGGCTAGACCCAGAGGTCCGTCTGTCACCAGGAGCAAGGTAACAACCTAAGCGTGAGCCCAGGGTGACAACAGGCGAGAGAGCACTTGTACCCAACCCTAGCCAAAGCAACACGGCACGAACCCTCCCCGCAATCTCAAGCAAAAAGCTTTTCTTTCCTCCTTCACACCACAATCAAGTGAACCCTTGCAGCCCACAGAAAAAGAGGCTCTAAGCAGAGATCACCAGATAGGAAATTTTTCTTCCAACAGGCTTGAATTTGTAGCACGACGGCACACTGAGTAAACAGACACCGAAAGGCAGGCTCCAAGACGCACGCAGGCAGCCTCCGGATCTCGGCACTACAGCGCTCGGGTCGCCTCGCGCTTCTTCATTAGCGGTGATACATCTTCAGCTATATACGTCTTCACAGCAGGGACAACATATTGCGAGAGATCTACTACAGGAGAAAGAAATAATTCAAGTTTAAGAAAGGGAGGAAAAACCTAAGAGACCCACTGCTTCTTACTGGGTAGAGATAATTACAAGAAAGCCACGACAAGCCTTAGAGAATGCATTATTTTACCTAGGAAATGCCTAAGTGACCTAGAAACTGGAGTCCCATTTCCTGAAATTATTTAGCYGCTTAAGAGCCCTTGTTTCAATGAAAGTGAGAAAAAAAGCTGCTGAAAATGGGACATAAGAGCCCAAGTCAAGCTTGAACATATTTTCCCCACAATGGTGCGTGAATAGTTTTAAAGGAAGATCAAAGTCAAGGCTGCACAGAGTTAAGAACAGGAAAGCGTCTTAGGTAAGCGACTACCTATGGATAAAACTCTTGTCAATGAATTAAAATAACTGAAATAGCACCAGTGGGACAGGGGACAGAAAGGCACGACGCTCTTGTATGTACGCGTGGTCATAAAGTAAAAATATTTTGTCCCACCTGTTATTATTTACATCACATGTGGGCATTTTTATTTATTTAGCATTCAAAGGCACACACATTTTACGGCATCATTATTTGATATGCGAGCCCTAAAATCAGAGGGGAGCAAGAAATATTCCAAATATAAGCAACGTCTAGAAACCCGGTACATTATTGTGAGTTGTTTAACTAGAACTGCATTCTGCCTTCGGAATGATTGCGTTTTAGTGGTGAACAAAGCAATGATTTCCTATATATGGTTTACATAATTCAAAACGTGAAATTTTACATAGATGAAGGATACAGCGTCCTAAACGTGGATCATACAAACGGGCGCTCTATATGCGTTAAAAATAGAGCGCTTTCCAAAAACCAGGGAAAGGCAGCGTGGGGTAGAAAGATGAAAAACATCCACACGAAGAAGAGCGAGCATCCCTCAGGAAATTTCTCACCACCTCCACCAGACAACGTACTTGCTCATTAAAACGCTGCCAACACGCTCAGGATTATGTTAAAAAAAAAAAAAAAAAAAAAAATCACGTTTCGTCATGTTGGCTTTGCACATGGCTTGGTCAGAGTGAGGATCTGGATGATGAGCAATGCTCACTCTTACATAAACTCTCCAGGTTTGTAACAGTGCACTCTGCCATATAAAGACTTCTAATCCGATTAAGGTTGTAGATAAACTTCCTCAGCRCCGTTTTCATACAGTAAACCTACCCCGCGCCGCGGGATGCTCGGCTAAGTCTCTGCCTTCACGTTTTCGGCACCCAGCGGTTAATCCCAGGAGATCAGGCACCCAGCTGCTGTCACCCCTGGTGACAATCTGCCTTTGGATCTCATCTCCCTCTGCTGCTCCTCCTCCGGCTCTATTTTACCAACACTCAAAAAWATAAGGGAATATTCCTACCGCAGGAACAGCGGAAGAATGGCCTGTGAACAGCTGCCAAGCCCACCTTCAGATCCTGCTGCAATGAGAACAGCACGAGGTAGAAGAAAACTTTACTTTTCACTGCAAGGAGATTAATTGGCAAAGCTTTCCCTCCCCACACACGACCTACTTCAACTTCACCACCAGCAGTTCAACCTCACTTCCAAAACTTCTAAGGATTTCCAGCATCTTCAGCCGTGGACACGACCAGCTGTACCTCTAGAAACAAGTCTATTTTAAATGCCGGCTGTTTTAAATAACTGCAAGCATCAACTGCTTAGCGATTTGAAGATTTGTTCCCTTCACCTCACCAGACTCAGCACCAACAAGAGCTTTTTGGCAGAAAACCCAAAAGCCATGTTCTGCTCCAAGTCTGGTTTACTCACTTTGGAAGCAGTTAAAGGATATAAGACAGCTCGGTACGGTTAGTTACACAGGTATAAATACACTCATTTGGGCATTGCTTATTCCCTAGCACTGCCAAGTCCACGTCTAGCCAAGTCCTTGATACACTGAAGTCTGTGAAAGACTGCTTTTTTATTATTCTTATTTTAAATAGTAACAATGGTATTCAGAACGAGGGCTCTGCCAGCCAGGGCTGAAAACATTCTCCTTAAGCACAAGAAAAGGAAGCTGTGCAAGAGCTCTGCTAACAGCAGCCCTGCAAGCGTGGCAGCGCATCCCCAAAAGGCAGGGAAGCGGCRAACTTCGCAGCTTTACACACTTTTGAACTCCAGGCACAACACGCATTTCGTACTAAAGGAGTTCAAACACCTCTTCTTCGGGAGAAGGGGAGGAAAACGCCTTYGTACAGCTTCTCCTTTAGGATTTATTTGGTAGCCGTGCCTCACAAAGAGAGCTCAGAAGCCAGGCTGGCTCTGCAGAGCGTGCACGGAGAAATACCCCCAGTGGGTAGCGCAGCCCGTAGCTGGCAGAGCAGCTTTGTTTATTCGTGAAGCAGCTTGCAACGGCTGGCACCGCGTCTCCTCCGCCGCCGCTTTATTCTCTCGCGCGAGGGTGGGACGGCAGAGCGGCATTCCAGACCGCTGCAGGCTCTCCGCGGGCCGGCTCGCTCCCGCGACGAGAGCGGCAGCGCCGTTCGCGATCCCCGCGCTGCTCCCTGTGAGCCAAACGTGTTGCTTTTTGTGGGGGGAAACTTCAATAAACGGCTGCTGTCGCCTGGGAACTCAGCTCTGCGCTTGTCCCGATGCGGYCCCCGCTCACGTACAGCAGCAAAAGGGAGACGTGGAGGTCGGAAGATTCATCCCGGCCAGCTCGGCCTCTCACCGCCACCCCAACAAAGCGTGCAAAGAGCTTAGAGGGAAGCGGTGCAAGCCCCAAATCCCGCTCCACTAAATAATTAGCCAGCATTAAAATGAGGTTTAGCCTGAACGAAACCGCATTGTGTTGGAGTTGGTTAAGGCACTGAATTTACGATGTTTCAAAAACAAATGTCAAACTTTGGCATGCATTAAAATACAGCGTGTGCTATATAAAGGCTACTGTACGGCTGACTTCTRCATCAGCATGTGCCCCACCAGGTGTATCAGGGAGGTGGGGGAAAAAAAAAAAAGGCAAAAACCTCTTGGAAGATTATGAAATTAACTTCAGAGAAGCAATTAAGCCAAACTCCCACAAGCCAAGACTAATTGCAGCAAAACACGTTGTAAATATCAGCTCTAAAGAGGGAGAACAACCCCAAGTGCCTGARTATCAACAAGCAGGTTGGAGAGGAACCTGTGCGGGTACCACCACCTCCAAGGGCTGTAAATTAGGAAATCCCGGTGTCCTCCAACGCGCGTGCRCTCCAGGGCCCGGGCGTGCGCATGGTTGGGAGGAGGGCTGAGGCCACAGATACAGCTCGGCCAGCCTCAAACTCCTGCTCCTGCCGGCAGAGCAAGGCTGCGCACAGGTTAAGCCTTAACTTCTCGGATCTGGGCAAAGCCATTCAAAGAAGCGGAGAAGGAGCAGAATTACGAGATTCGCTGAGGACTTCAAGTGACGTGATGCAGGAATCCGTCAGTCAGACAAAAAGATGTGACATATTGCGACGTGAAGGCTGAGCACTAGCCGGCTGATTAAAACCTCAGTTTTATATTCAAAAGGAAGCGAGGCTATAAATGTGCTTTTGATTTAGTCTCTATAGGCAGCTTCCTACGTACCTCTACACCAAACAGAAACCGTTTCTAGCTCCCCAGGGAAACCCAGTCCCCTTGCTTACATCTCTGCTCAGCCTACACTACTCAGCATTCACCCACTGTATTACCAGTTCCTTGAAACCAAAACCAAGAAACAGAGTTACTTTAAAAGGGGAGGGGGGGAGGAAATATTAATAAAGAAGTTACAGGAAGCAACAGGTCCTCAATCCTGAAGGTCTGTTACAAAAAAATACTTTCTCCCAGCACTGGAAAGCCCTCTTAAAATGCATCGTAGTTGGGTGCTAAATGACTAGGGAAGAACGGTTTTGGAAATCTGGCCTCAATTCTCGGTACTAGGAACGTAAAAATAAAAGAAGAAGAAGAAGAAAAAAAAGGCCCCAAGAAATTCAGAAGGATAAATAAAACCAAACAGAATGTGAAAAAGCATCACATGTGATGCAGCAGAAAATGAGTCCAAAACAAAATCCAACCCAGAGATCTTCTACTAACACATGCTGCAAAAAACACCACATGCACCGTGAGGCCTGCCAGAAGCTGAGCGTATTTTACTAAGCCATTTTAAAAGCGTTTCCACCACAAAGAGGCAGCGACCGGCTCTGGGCGAGGATGTGTCCTGGTTGCCCTGATCCCCGCTGCACACCCTCAGAAGAGCTCCAGTTCCTCCYGGCTGCCTCATCAGGTGAAATTGGTGGACCCTGCAAGCAGGCTCCTGCGTTTTCAAGGAGGACGGAAGGAGGATTCGGTTTCTTCTCCACCTCTCACACCTATCCACTCACGCTTCCTCTCTCAAACTTCCCCATCTTTCCAAACAGGTGAGGGAAATGTCCTGCCTGCCCCATGCCACGTCCACAAACCGACTTTTAGCCATCCTGAGAACCTCCTCCACAGGCAGCGTCTCCTCCAGTCAGGCTCCGAGGGGTTTTGGAAGAGATGGGAATAAAGACATTAATAAGAAGTTTGATTTTATTTTTTAAGCCACRTTCTTTTATTTTTGCCATCTTCCTRCACGGCGTATCTACGCAATCACCATYGTAGTCGCGCCACACGGATTGTACGGCGCTTCCAAGTTAACTCGGACTAACAACAGTCCCATCAATCAGCTTAAAAAGGGTAACACCACTTACAACCTACCACGGTGGGCTGAGTGTCTAACAGCGGGACTCAGCAAGGCTCAACAGCAAGTTCATTTTCACCTGACATCTTCGTAAATCACACAGAGAAAAAAAAAAAATCAGAGCACTAAATACATACGGTGGGAAATGCTGGAGAAGACTGGAAAATAAGGAACCTTGAGAAAACAGAAATACGAGCAGGAATAAGTAGCAATTAATGTTAGAAATACCCTTCAACAGGGGAAAGTTAAGTTAGAGTGAAAGACAAATTGCAGGGCGAAGGTTTAACATATTCACAAAGTTTGTGTAAAGCTTTTCCTTCTTATAAGCTGAGCAGACAGCGAGCGAGGAGGGAAAGTCCCGATCTCCAGCACTCTGATGCAAACCACGTTCAACTCCAAGCTATTCGGTATCAGAAGGATATTGGCAAATTGGAAGGCATTCAGGAAAATATAGTTAAGCAGCTGGAGGGATTGATTTACAAGGAAAGATTAAAATAACTAGATGCCTAGTTTGGCTAAGCGGTAAGTAAGGTGGACATGATAATTTTTTACAGTTAGTTGACATGCAAGTGCCAAAAGGGAGAGGAAGTGTTTAACATACTACAATTAGGTATAACCAAAGGATTGGCACGCAGTTAAGGAAATTCATGGCTGCGTTAAAGTTCTCAAAGCAGTGAGGTCTATCGGATACTAAAATAGTCTCCCACTTCTCAATTCCCAACCGACTTCTAGGCTCAGAAATAAAACACTCTTCTGAGAAAAGCCCATCCCGGCCGCAGGTAATCGTTACAAACCTCGCAGGTCGATTGCTGACTAGCTGCTTCCACCAGCCGAACCCACTCCTTTTTTGTTTGTTTGTTTTTAACACTAAGAGCAAACAAGCACTCCGGCACTCTCCAGCCGCAAAGTGATTACAGTTGGCAACAGTAATTACCCGGCTCATGTCACAGAAGGTGAATATGATCTCTCGCTTTAAGGAAACAAGGAGCAAGGATGTTAACCCTACTCGTTTTCCAAACGGGAATCTGGCTGTTGAATCCACCTCCCGCAAACTTCTCCTCCACATTCAAACAGTGCAGTTATTCTTAGTCTCCGCTGAGAAAACCCCAATCCAAAAAAACTGTCCAACAAAGCCAGTGGTTCAGAACTGCTGCTGAATTCCTCTCCAGAAATGACTGCATTTTAGTGACAACTATTTTTAAAGCAGTTTGCAAAGAACTAGACAACCCCTTCAGACTGTGCCCTTCAACACTGCTGGCGGAAGAAAGTCCCTGCCCAACAAGCACTGTAGTGAGGCAAAATAAATTGGGAAGTCCGCTGAAGTGTTAATGACACTTTTATGTTGTCCTCCTGAACATTAAATTGAAATGTTGTCAAAGAGGGACCTGAGCAGGGAAAGAAGTGATAACTTCGTAAAGAAAGATAACGATGGGACTCAGTGAAGAAGAGGCAACAGAGGCAAGAAAGAGCAAAACGGGGAAAGCTGAGCAAGAACAAGGAGTTTTTGTCGTCCCACACATTTCACCTCACACCTGAGCCAGCCGATCTCTTTTCCTTAGTAAGGTTGAGGGACTCCATACCAAGGCTTCTGGCAGTAGGAACAAACCAGCTTTGAGACGTGACCCGGGCTGTGCTTGCAAAGTCAGAGCTACTGAGAGGCAACAGATTTGACAGCACCAGCAGCAGATGAGCGAGAGCACGGTGAAACCTCACCGCTTCAACAAGCTCTCAGAAGTTTGAGCTCTGAAAGTCCCCCAGTGACAATTAACCACCGTTTCAGACTTCCGAAGAAACTACTTAATTCTCTGATTTCTGCTGTTTGCATGTCTTCCTTCACTCAGTGCTGTGGGAGTCACTGATCCCCCTGGGACCAGTGGGGGTGGGATGGGGCTGAGAGCCCCCCACCTCCCAACACCCTGCAGACCCACAGCCATTCACCAGCCTACACCCTGTTCCCCACCTCACCCCCACGGGCACCTACAACCTCTCCACAGCCCTTCTACATCTGCTTGCCACTGGGAGCCCCCCACACATAGGCCCGGATCCTCCCCAGCTGCCCCAAAAGAGTCACGAGCCACCACACTAAGCCCAAACCCCTCTTCATCCAGAGGACAGAGTCCCAATTAAAGGGGTTCCCCCAGCACCTGCATCTCAGGGAGTCCCGTCCCCCCCCCCAGGATCCCCTCTAACCCCTGAGGTCCCCATATCTGCCCTCCCCCAGGACACTCCATGGCTCTTCCGTGTCCCCCAGGACCTGCACGCCAAAGGGTCTTCCATATCTACAACCTCCGAAGACACCCCCCCCCAAACCCTCTCTCATCTTCTAAAGCTCCCCCACCCCTCAACTCCCCCCCATCCACAGTCCCTCAAGACTCCCCAGTCCTGGGCTCACCCCCCAGAATCCCACTGCAAGACCCCCCTCCCTTTAAAGCCCCCCATATTTGCAA
>JASVER010000248.1:247027-260889 GCA_030449065.1 Oceanodroma leucorhoa | reverse complement strand
GTGTGCACACAAGTATATGTGTGTGTGCACACGGGCATACGTGTGTGTGCACATGGGCATCGTGTGTGTGTGCACACGGGCATGTGTGTTTGCACATGGGCATCATGTATGCGTGCACATGGGCATATGCGTGTGCATCCTTGTGTGCACACGTACATATATGTGCCTGCGTGTGTACGCCAGCACAGGCACTCGGGTACATGCGTGCAAGCCTACACGTGGGTGTGCGTGTGCAGGCGTGCATCTGGGCGCCCGTGTGCGTGTTTGGGGAGCGCATGTGCGCGCGTGTGCGCAGGGGGGTGCATGTCCATGGGTTGGGGGGGTGCAGGCGTGGGTGTGCATATATACACAGGTATGCGCGTGTGCACGTATGTACGTGCGTGCGCAGGCACCTGTGTGCATGCGTGTGCGTGTGTGTGCAAGCGTGCGTGTGTCTGCAGGTACTAACGTGTGTGCAGGCAGGTGAGCGCGCGTGCACGGGCGTGCCCAGGTTGGCTGCGTGCATGTGTGTGTCTGTACACACGCACACGCGTGTGCACGCATCTGCCCTCACAATTTACGACCCCTTCTCCTCCTCCCGGGAGCTCGGGGGTGCACGTGGGGGGCCCGCACGACGCTCACCCCGGGCAAGCCAAAAAAACCKGTATTTTTCCCAAAATTTTCCCCAAATTTTCCCCTATTTCTTCCCAGCAGAGCTGTGCTCCTCTTATTTTTTTTGGGGGGGAAAAGGGTTTTGGGGGATCCCTTTGCCAGTGCTGCTCTCAGAGCGTGGGGGGCGGCGGAGGGGGGGTGGGGGCTCGGCTCTTTCTTCCTCGGCTGCTCTCTGCACTGCACCACGACGCTACGGAAAATAATATCCCCGCAGCGGCGAGCGGGAGAACATAAAAAAAAAAAGATGGGAAAAAAAACCGAGAAGCGAGGGAGGGGAGGGGGAGGAAGAGACGGGAAAGGTCGTCCGCTTCGGGCAAAGCCATTTGGGGACGAGTCGGGTCCTTCCCTTAGCCTTACCGTGACCCCCGCTTTTTTCCACGCACCCCCCTCATCCTGCAGCTGGGAACCCCGGCAGAGCCCCAAAACTGCCCCCGCAGAATCCAGCCCCTTATAAATACCCCCCCCCAATGGACCAGACCCGGTTTTGGGTGCCATGGGGTGCCCACAGCCGGGTGTCGGGGTGCTGGCGTCGGGGGGAGCTTCGTTAGGGGCCTCAATTACAGCAGCCGAGYGAGGAGCAGTGATTTATAGGCACAAAGCTCCCCCCCCCCCGCTCCGTGAACCTGCGACAAAAGACTTGGAAGGGGGGGGGAAATCAATCCGGCGTCTTTTCTCCCAATATTTTCTGCCGTTCCTTTGTTCTCCTAACGAAGGTCTTGAAACGAGCGTCTCTGCAGGGACGGGCAGTGCCCCGCCTGCGAGGTCTTCATCTTTTCCCGTGGTTTTCAGTATTTTCGCCTTCTCCTTAAGGGTTTCCACTTAAACCAGTGGTTTTTTTCGCCCGTTGTCCCCCCTCTGGACCCCCGATCCCCAGCAGCGTGATGGGGGTGGAGAGAAGATGGGGGTTGATGAGCCCAGGGATGGGTGGTGGGTTGTGGGATGGGTGGGGAGCAACAGGATGGGGTGGTGGGTCATGGGATGGGGTGGTGGGACATGTGGTGGGGCAGTGGGACATGGGATGGGGTGGTGGGACATGGGATGGGGTGGTGGGACATGGGACCGGGTGGTGGGACACAGGATGGGGTGGTGGGTCATGTGGTGGGTCATAAGATGGGGTGGTGGGACATAGGATGGGGTGGTGGGTCGTCGGATGGAGTGGTGGGTTGTGGGATGGGTGGGGAGCAATGGGACATGGGGTGGTGGGTCACGGGGTGGGAAAATGGGTGATGGGATGGGACGTATGGAGAGCCAGGGGATGGGACGGGGTGAGATAGGGTGGGACAGGGTGGGGTGGGATGGGATGCAGGATTCCAGGATGGGAAGGAGAACCACAGGCCAGTGCAGTGGGTCACGGGATGGGGCTGTGTCACGGGATGGGACACAGGCACCCATGGGTGTCTCCCAGGGAGGTGGCACAGGATGGGACCTGGAGCACCCAGGGGTGCTCATGGAAAGTGATGCAGGATGGGAGGCTCTGGGGGGCTCAGGGGGGACCAGAGCACCCAGGGGTGCTGGGGGGAAGCGTTGCAGGAGAGGGGCACTGCAGGGACCCGGGGCACCCAGGGGTGCTCAGGTGGCACCCAAGGACCCAGCGCAGGGCAGAGCCTTGGCAGCCGGGTCTCCTGGGCTGGAGTCAGTCCCCTGGGCGGGGGGGGACGGGGGGGGAGAAGGATCCAACAATTCCCATTTTCGGGACAATTGCTCCACCCTCCGGGCTCGTCCAGGAACGCAGCGAGGCGGCCGGCCCCCCCTCCCCCCCCCCACCTCTGGGACCACCCCAGGGCCTGCCACCCACCCGGGGGGGGTGTCCACGGGGGGGCCGAGGGCTCGGCGAGGCTCCCCAACATCCCACATCCCCCCAAAAACCCCAGTGACCCGAAGGACAGCACAACCCCTTCACCACCCGACCGCAGTGGATTCTCTGATGTCTAATAAAGGTTGTGCTTGCTGGGCTATTCCCCACAGGGTCACACCGGCTCTTTGCCTAATTCCCCCCAAATTTAGCCAAACGGGTGAACTCTGCATTTCCCCCCCCCCCCTCAAATTTGCTTGAGAAAAGCCAAAAAAAGGCAAAAAACTTATTAAGGGGGGGAAAAAGCAGAGCTTTAGGTCAGGGGGTTGCAGCGGGGCTGGCTGGGTCACACACTGACCCCCCTCCTGCTGCCACCCCCAGCCTTGCCTCCGCATTGGGGTACCCCAAAATGGGGGGCAGAGGCTTTGCCGCCCCCATGGCAGCGTTTTGGGGGAGCGGTGAGTTCCTGGGTCYCGCGGCCACCCCGGCGCTGCCTCTGAAAGCCGACCGCGTTCAAAGCGAGCTGGGAAATGGGATTCGTTCCACCAGCCCCGGCAACAAAAGGAGGGGAAAAGAGCCGCCAAAAGCTGCTGGAAAATGAATATTTAAAAGAGAAGGAAACCCATTAAAACGGCTTCATTTTTATTCCCATTACAGCCCATTAAATCAASGCCGGGGCAGGCAGAGGCAGGGCGGCTGCGGGAGGCGAAGGGGGGGACAGCCCTGCACTGGGAGGGGGGACAAATTCGGCCACCAGCTCTGCCCTGGGGACACCCGCGGCAAGGCGGCTCCTCCAGCACCTCCCTCCCTCCCGTGCCTCAGTTTCCCCATGTGCAAACCCAGGGGAGGACGCCCAGCTCCCTCCATCTCTCCCTGTTTTCCCACCCGGAGGGGAAATTCAGTGGGGATGAAGCTGCCTCGGAGTTGGGAGCTGCATTTTGGGGCTGGAAATGGCTCCCCAAAACCCCGATAACATCAAGGCCACGAGGCCGTGGCGCTGCCTGAACCCCAAACCCGATAAAACCAGAGCTCCCYGGGTACCACCAGCTCCGCGGCCGCTTTTATGGTGCCGAACATCAGGACTTTGGGTAACACAGGCAGGTCGTAAAGCCGCCGTGAGCAGAGCTGCAAAATGGCTGGGGACACCCATTTTGGGTAGAAAACGGGCAAAATAGGGAGCGATGCCCACCTCGCTGCCTCACCCTTCCCTGCGGGAAAGCTGCCCGGAGGGGTTTATCCTCCGGGGATGCTGCGGGGATCCGCTCCAGCCTGAACCCCGTTTCTCATCCCTGGGGTGGGGGACACCCAAGGTCACGGTCACGGTTGTGAGGGGGACCCAGGCGCCGGGGGCTGCCCTTGGGTCTCTGTCTGTCACCCAGCGCGTGGCACGTCCTTGCCTGTCCCCCTGAATCCTTGCGGGGTACCACGGGGACCACTTTCCAGCTGAACGGCCGCCACGTTSGCCAGGGATGCTTGGAAAGTTGAAGAGCAGCCGAGGGAAGGTTTCCATGGCAACGGCCAAAAAAAAAAAATCTCCATTTCTCCATTTGGGGGTAAAGGCTGTCATTTGTATGCAGGCGGGCGCGCGGCGCCTTTGAAATTCAAGCAGAAAATCAAAAAGGCGAAGGCAGGAGCGTAGCTGCCGGGTGATTATGCGGGAGGTGGGAGAGCGGCGCGGCCCCGCTGTTATTTAGTGCCGTCTCCGGCGAGGAGGACAGGGATGGGGACAGGGATGGGGACAGGGATGGGGACGGGGATGGGGACGGGGATGGGGACAGGGATGGGGACAGCAAGGAGGTGTGAGGGGTCCAGGGCTGGTGTGGGAGCGCTTGAGGCCAAGGTGAAGGAGACGGTTGCCGGGGAGGACGGAGATGCACAAAGAAGTGCCCGAGGAGAGAGAAATCCTTCTGGCTGTCTGTCCTTCCTATCCCACCTGTCCTTCCTACCCATGTATCCTATCTATCTATCTATCTATCTATCTATCTATCTATCTATCTATCTATCTTTCTCTCCTTTCTCTCCACCTGTCCTTATCCATACAGCCTTCCCATCCCTGTATCCTTCCTATCTATCCTTCCTACCCACGTCTGTCCTTTCTATCTGTCTGTCTGTCCTTTCTATCCATCTATCCTTCCTACGCATCCATCTACCCTTCATATCTATCTATCCATCCTTTCTATCCATCTATTTATCCTTTCTGTCTGTCTATCCTTTCCATCTGTCTACCTGACCCTTCCCTCCATCCATCCTCTCTATCCATCTAGCCTACCCAGCCGTCTGTCTGTCCTTTCCATCCGTTTATCCACCTTTTCTGCCTGTCCTTCCTATCCATCCCTCTGCCCTTCCTATCCATCCCTCTGTCCTTCCCACCCATCCCTCTGTCCTTCCCACCCATCCCTCCGTCCTTCCCACCCATCCCTCTGTCCTTCCCACCCATCCCTCCGTCCTTCCCACCCATCCCTCCGTCCTTCCCACCCATCCCTCCGTCCTTCCTATCCTCTCCATCCATCCTATCCACCTATCCTTCCTGTCTGTCTGTCCTCCCGCTCTGTCTGTCCTTTCCATCCATCCATCCCCTCTCCATCTGCCCTCCCTCCCCCTCCATCCCTCCGGTTTGTGCTCTCCCCTCCCCGTACACCCCAGGCCAGCACTAGGGGTGCCCCCATGGGCCCCCACCAGCACCCATAGGAGTCCTGAGGGTGGTTTCCCCCTTTGGGTTGCAAAATCCAGATTATGGCCCTGGGGGTGGGGCTGAGCCTCCCAGTCCCCCATCCTTATCCCAGTAGCACTGAGCCTCCCAGTCCCCCCCATCCTTATCCCAGTAGGGCTGGGCCTCCCAGTCCCCCCCATCCTTATCCCAGTGGCACTGAACCTCCCAGTCCCCCAATCCTTATCCCAGTGGGTTTGTCCCATCCCAGTTTCTGACCAGTCTCCTGCAGGTTCAGTGAGCTGAACTGGCTGGAGCAGGGACTGGGGGGGGACAGACACAGCCCAGACCCGGACACACRGACCTGTATTAATCCCTCCATCCCCCAGCGATGCCGGGACAGGGACCAAACCCCACCCGGGGGGTTGGCGATGCCTGAGACACCCCCCCCCAGGGGTGCACGGGTGCTTTGCAGGGGGTGACACCCAGCTGGGATGTCCCCAGATGTCCCCTGCGCTTCCAGCCCCGGGGATCGGGAGACGCACCGGCACGGCCGTGATTTACTAACGGCGGCTCCTCGGGAGACGTCCGCCTCCTACCAGGGCTTTGTTCCACGCGGGCGCTGCAGTCCTTTGTCCGCGCCGCGCTCCCAAAACCGGGTTTTTTAACCTTTTTTCTCCTTCTTCCCACGACGGTTTTCCTTTTCCCACAGCTTTCCCAGGGAAACGGGAATGGGGACAACAGGGACACGGGGGATGCGAAGCACCGGGATCGGGGTTTCCCCTTGGTTTTAAGGCTTGGGATATCGTGGGGAGGCAGCCCAGACGCCACGGTGAGGGGCGCCTGCCGCCTCCACCCCCCCCAATTCACGTCTCTTCCTTCACTCCCCCCAGAACAAATGTGTGATAAGATCAATTTGGGTTAAAAACACCCCAAAATGCAGCAGAGAAGAGCTTCTGAATGGGTGCTTGGCCAAAATGCCCGTGGAGCAGCCCCCGCACCCCGGCCAGGCGCCGTGGGATGGGYGAGAGACCCCGATTCCCCCCGAGGCTTCGGATTTAATCACATTTCGCCCAAACCAGGAGGCAGCAGCTCCTCGGAGGCTTCTTTCTCCCCCGCAATCCACTGTCTCCCACGGGTGCTCCCCAGGCGCGGGCGAGGCCTGGATGAGGCAAGATGGATTTTGGGCAGGGTGCCCAGTTCCATCCCCCGGGACCGGGATTTCCCAGCAGATCCTCCCTCCTCCGGGACGGGATGCTCCATTTTCTCCCCCAAAAAAACAACCTTATTTCCTTGTACCAACTCCTTTCCAGCATCTCCCGCAGCGACGCTCCCGGGGAAGACGCCAAGATCAAAAAACCCAGGAGGATGACGGCGAAATAACATTTTTTTCCGTCATTTTTCAACTATTTTTTCCCTCCACCTCATTTTTGAGCATGGGTGTTTGTGTTGGAAGCACCGCTTCCCATAAAGAAGACTTATTTTTGGTGAATAAACCCCAAATTTGGCSACTTTCAGCTTCATGGTGGAACATTTGGGAAAATTTGGCCGCGGGTCCAGGTCTGGTTACAGCAGCCTTGACCCTTGCGGTGTATTTTCAGCCCCAAAATCTACATTTTCTGTTGATAGAAAGAGAATCAAAGGACATTTTTGGGTCCTAAATTTTGCCCCAGTGGCTTTTGAAGTCTCTCAGGGTCCGGCTGCTGGTTTTTGGGTTATTTTTCCATGCTTAAAAATCCCCATTGCAAATGGCTTTACATTCCTCAGCCTGGAAAATCACCAAAAATCCCAAATATTCACCCAAAAGTGTATTTTCTCCAGCCGTTTTTTTTAGCTGGTGTTTCTGCTCCTCGCGACAAGAAGAGGTGAAACCTTTTGCCGATGGGAGCGGGGTGGAGGCTGGCTCTGTCCCTCTAATATATCATTTTTATTTCCTGTTGTAACTGACAAATTGTTCTGTATTTTATATCGGATCCCTCCAGGCAAAGGGGCTGCGGGATGTGCTTTTTTTTTTTTTTTTGGTATTACCTGGGAAAAAAAAAAAAAAAAAAAAGCCGTAAAATCAAAAAAAAAAATAAAAAAAAAGTTAAAATAGTCCGAAAGAACAGATACGGTGGTAATGAGCACCGCAGAGATGCTCTATAAACCTGAGCAAGGCTGCAGGGATGGGGAAGGAGGGGGAATAAAAAGCCACCGGGCAGAAATCCCCCCCCTCAAACCCCGTTATCGCCTCCAAAAAACGCTGGGGATATTTTCGGCCCCCCACACTGCGCCCAATTACCATCAGCAGGTGCAAACGCACCCAAAAACCCACTTATTTCCCCATAAACCAGCACCGCTCGCTGCATCATTTCAGCCAGCAAAAGAAAAAAACCCCTCCTCGGGGAAAAAAAACTGATTTTTTTTTTTTCAAAGCAAAGCTTTGATTATTCTCCTTAAAACGCCGTTTCCGTCAGGATTTTAATTGTCTTTGAAAAGGTCAGGCGACGCTCCTTCCCGCAGGTTTCATTTCGCTTTATTTATTTGCCCCTGGAGAAGAACCGCGTTGGCCACGTTCCGCTTGAAAATCCGCCGCTTTTGAAAAAAAATCATGTTAATAAAATTAAAAAGAAATGACAAAAAAGAGTTGGGKTTTTTTTTCTAGCCTGTAACCCTCCTATGGCTCTTGCTGATCTTTGCTGCCAGGGGCTGGTTGGCTCCGGGCTCCCTGCGACGCTCCCCCGGGGTAATTTTTTCCCCTATATCTATGGGTTTTGCCCCATTTTATGGAGATTTGTGGGATTTTGTGCACCTGATTTAATCGCAGGGGGTTTAATCAAAGCGCAAACCCATCCCCATCCATCCAGTCCGGTGCCACCCTTGGACACGTGGACGCCATGGGATGGACGGACAAACCGGCTCTTTCCCATCGCCCTGCTCAGGAGTGACCCAAAATCCCTGAGGATTGCCCCATTTTGCATTTTGTGCTCCTTTTCGTGCAATTCCAACTGTCGGCTCAGCCGCCGCGTCCTGGGGCGTCATTTGGGGTGAAACTTGCCCTTTTGGGGACCGGGAGGTGGCAGAAATGGGGTTTTGGTGGCCACCGCTCTGCTTTCAGTAGCCACATAGCAGTGACGAACCCTACAGAGGGACACCCATATATCCAAGAGCCACTGAGATCCTTGCAGGGGGCATTTTTGGGTGGAAACCCATCATTTTCCAGCCAAATCCCCAGGGAAAAGGAGCAAACCCCCGTTTCCCAATGCCCCGCGGCCGCAAGATGCTCCACGATGCTGCAGACCTCGGTGGGCTTTTCCCCCCCCTTGCCGCGTCCACCTTGCAAATCTCCTTATTTTTATGGGTTATTCGATCCGTTCGGAGCGTTTCTGGCTTGTTTATAAATATCCTCGTCTATAAATAGCTGCGTGGGGAGAAAGGAGCCGTTAGCCCAGGGCTCTTCAATCAGGCCGGGGAGCTGCAGGTAAATAAATTCAAGTAGGAAATGAGATGCTCCTCRCCGGCGGGGCGATGGCATCCTGGCGAATATGGATTCACCGGACGTAGAAGCTTCTTATTTGAGATAAAGTGGCTGCGCTGAGAAATGTCACCCATGGGAGGGTCATTCCCCTGGGGACCCCGGTGGCAGCGGCTGGGGAAGGGGACGGTGGCCGTGCGTGGTGGCAGTGGCAGAGGGACGTCCCCGTTTACCCCAGGGTTGGCTGCTGCAGGGTGGYTTGCCTGGGGCAAAAAAGCAATTAAATGGTTGTATGGAGGGAAAATTAATAATCAGTAATTAAATGCAACCTGTGGGGCTGCGTGAATACGGACGCAGGGACCCCAAATCGGTGGAGAAACAGCCCTGCGTCCCTCCAGACACCCCAAAAGGGGCCGTCGGCTGAATTAATGCCCCTTTTCCAGCCTGGCATCCCCCCTCAGCCACTCTTCCCTGGTCTGAAGTCGCTCCCCCGGGGTCAAGCCTCTCCCCAGAGCTTTATTTCTTTGGGGGAAAATCTCTATGAGATGAGGCAGAGCTGAACTGCTGAAAATTTGGGGGTGCCGAAACGCCGTGCCGAAGCCCCCRGGGTTGAGCAACATTTTTGCAATTCAGCTTTTTCCTTCCCCCAGCTTGCAAAGGGGCTTTGGGGGCGGGGGGGGCAGACCCAGCACGTCATTCGGAGCCGATGAGGTTTTGGGGGTGAACCCCTTCCCCTCCCCAGCCCCGTTTTCTCCCTGGGCTGGGAGCGGCAGCCCCGGCTCTGCGGCAGCGCCGATGGATCCCGGTTTTCCAGCCCGTCTTCGACAGGGGGAGCGTTATGTCCGCGCATCCGCAGCCCTGCGTGGCCCTGCTCGCAGCGGGGATGCCGCCGGCATCCCGCGACCGTCGGCGCCCACGGCACCCCTGTGGCACCCAGCACCCTGGGGTCCTCCTGGWCCCCCGCTCTCCCTCCCAGCTCTTATTTCAGACCATTTCTTAATACTTTGAGCAAGCGTTCTTGCGGGTAGCTCATCCTTCACCAAAATCAAACCCAATTTGGCCAATTCGGTGTTAATAGCAGGGAAAAAAAGCTCTAAATTATCCCAAACGAGGCAGCTGGGAAAAGGGGAGACATTGCACCCATGTCCTCTGCAGAGGGCRGGAGCACAACCTCATATTAGACACTAGAGAAGCCAAGCAGAAGGCAGCGAGCCCCAGGGAGGCAATCCCAGCCGACGGCGCTTTGCAACCCGGCCGAATCCTGCCTCAGGCACTCTCCGAAGGGCCAAATCCCGCAAAATCCTCCGCCGTTTGCAGAGGAGCATCGCTGACGGACGCAGGGCCCGGCTGCTTTGGGTGGAGGAAAGACAAGAAAAGGGAGGGGGAAATAAAAATTAAAAAGATTGAAATCCCCCCTGCCGGTCTCTGTGCTGACAGTGGGGAAAAAAAAAAAAGACAGAACCCACACCCCCCCCGACTAATTATATTTTATTTGCTGATCAAAAGGAAAACGGCTCGCTGGAGGCAAGGAGGGAGCRGGGTTTGTAAGGGCTTTCGGTGGAAAAGGCGGCGTCTGAAGGTTTGCATAATCCGCGAGGGTTTTACCTCTCCAGGGTGCATTTTCTGGGCAGCCGCCTCCCGTCTGGGCTCCGCTAGTCCCAGCTTGTTGCCTCGCCGGCGTTTCGGGCTCCGCGGCGGGTTGGGCTCCTTTGTACGCCTTCCAAAACCGGCCGGGCCGAGGGTAAACCCGCGAGGGCAGACGGGGAAACGCTGGGGCGGGAGGCGAGCGGCCGTGGGCGCTGGTTGGGTTTGTGCGGGGCTGGGGGGGTTGCGGAGAGACCGCGGGGCCGGTGCGGGACCTTCCTGGGTTTGCTTTTGTATGGGGGAACATCCCTGCCTCGGTTTTGCTTTTGCACGGAGGGAGCATCTCTTGCTGGGTTTTGCACCACAGGAACATCCCCGCCTTGATTTTGCTCTTGCACCGCGGGAGCATCCCCGTCGCAACTTGATTTTTGCATCGGGGGGAACATCCCAGCCTTGGTTTTGCTTTTGCGTGGGGGGACCAGCCGTGTCGCAGCTTTGCTTTTGCACCACAGGAGCCTCCTCCCCRTCTCGGTTTTGCTCTTGCACCACCGGACATCCCCATCCCAGCTACACTTTTGCACTGGGGGRACATCCCAGCCTTGGTTTTGCTTCTGCACCAAGGGAYCAGCCACGTTGCAGCTTCGCTTTTGCACCGGGGGAACCTCRTCTTGGCTTTGCTCTTGCACCAGGAGAGCATCCCCACCTCGGCTTTGCTTTTGCACCGCAGGAGCATCCCCATCTTGGTTTTGGTTTTGCTCCACCGGTGCGTCCCCATCTCAGCTTCGCTTTTGCACCGCGGCAGCATCCCCACCTTGGCTTTGCTCTTGCAACCACCAGTGCAAAGCCCAGCAAAGACCTCACCCTGATTCTGCACCAACCTCTCCACGAGCTCCGCTGGGCGATTCTTTGCAAGAATTGCACGGGGATGCCAAAGGGGAAAAAAAAAAAAAAAAAAAATTGAGAAAAAATGTGGGGAGAGCACATTTCTCCTCGTGCTCCATCCCCAGCGGAGCCGGGGCGAGCCGGGCGCAGCGGGCGGCTGTAGCCTGGGCGGCTCGGCCTGTTGCGGCTTGTTCCCTGCATATTTTACGGATGCGTCGGTGAGATTCTGCCTCCCTTTGGGGCTCCGCGAGGCTCCAGAGGCTGCAAAGCAATTACCCCCTCCTCGCTCCCGCGATTTCAGCATTCCTGCTAAAAGACGGCCCCAAATTTCCCTGCCTGCCCCAAGCGGGGCCAGATCCTGCCTCCATCCTCCACCCCGTTGGCAGYTGGGATGGAGCCCCGCTGCATCGGGCAGGCAGGAGAAGTCCTGTGGCTTGCTTTTTTTTTGCATGAAAATGAAGAAAAACTTTAAATAACGATGAAAATAAACCCGCCAGGGGCCAACGCGCGCCCGAGCCGCGGCCGCGCAATCACCCCCRCGTTAACCTGTAATTAACGCCGTGATGAAATCCAAACAGGTTTCGCTCCGTGGAAAGTCCGTCTCGTCTTCCAGTAAACTCTATCTTGGTTTAATTGGCTCTAATTTGCATGAAAACAATTATCGGCCGCGTTTTGCCTCTGGAAAGGTTGGGAAAGTTATGGAAGTGTCTGGAAAAAAAGAGATTCGTGAATCACCGGCATCGGCAGCCGCGTTGCAACTGGGGAGAGCCGGAGCCTTTGTGTCTTGGGGTGTAAAGCTTGAAATGTCCCTTGAGGTCAGAAAGGGAAGGGGGAGGATGAGGTTTGTCTGGAGAGAGAGTCAAGGGTTGGTTTTGGGGGGGGAAATAGGTGCCCTGATGCGCCGGCGATGGGCTGGGGGATGGGGAAGCATCGCCATAGCGGGTTGGGATGGATCAACCCAGAGCAAAAACACTCCCTCAAACCCCACGTCACCTTAGAGGGGAAAAATTGGGGTGAAAGAGCCTAAAATCAGGGTTCACCYGAGTGCCCGGGGTGCCCAGCACCGGCGGGTGCATCCCCAGCCCRTTCCCAGCCCAGCTGCACCCTCCAGATACAGAATCAATCCTTGCAATCAAAGCAAATTTTTCCTCTTTTTTTTTCCTTTCTTGTTTTTTAAAGCCAAAAAAAGCACCGTGCACGGTGCAAAAAAAAAAACAAAACCAAAAAACCAAAAAACAACAACAAAAAATCCCCCTTGAGTATCCCATCGGCATCCGCCAGGATTTCGGGGGCTCGGGGCGGGCGCCCACGGGAGCTCGGCCACATGGCAGCGTTTAGGCGAGAGCCGTAAATCACGGCCAGCTGCTGAGTGGGGAAAGCAGAGGAAAAACCCCACGGCGGCTGCGGTTGGAGCCGCCTCGTGCTCGAGGCCTCCCGGGGCGGGGATGCCTCGGCGTGCCCCATGTGTCCCCAGTTTGGGGACGCACGAGGGACGCGACACCCCCCCCMCCACCACCACCACCTTTGCACGGCTTTTGGGTGGCATTGCACGGGTGGCACATCCAAGCACTCACCCARAAGGTTTTGATTTTGGCGGGGGTATTTTCCGGGAGCTCTTGTTCTGTCCGGTGTTTATTTGGCTCCTAAATAATTTGGGAACATCCCAAATAATTTGCAGCGTCGTGCATCTTGCTATGCGTGCTGTGGTCACTAGATGGGGAGATAACAGCTTAGCATGAGCGCGTGGAGCTGCTGCCTGCTCCTGCCTGGCTGCCGGAGCTCCTCCGGCCCCGCAGAGCTGGGATTTCCAGCCAGGAGCTGGAGATGGATGGGTGCTGCAGCTGCACCCCTGCACTGATGCAATGGGCACCCATCGAGCTCCATCCCAGTATGTCCAGGTCCATTGGTTTGTGATCCAGGGCTTGTCCTGGCCCTGGGGCTACCTGAATCCTGCTGCTCCCGGGGGTGGGAGGTGATGGAGGATCTCCCCAGTCCCTAAACATCTGGCCCAACACCAAAACCCAACGGGAGCAGCTGCAGGAGATGCAATGGGGGCTCCATCAGCAGCGGCGCGGTGCCCTGTGTCCTTCCTCCCCAGGAGGCGAAGAGGATGGCGAAGCCGCTGCACAGCACCCCAGACGGGATGCTCAAACCCAGCATCCCTCCCGCACCCTCCCCTCCCTCCTCATCCCCGTCTCCCCCTTCTCGCGGGCCACGAGGGTGCCCGGATCGGGGCCCCGAGCCCTCCCTGCCATCCACCCGCGGCAGCCGGGAAGCGGCGAATCCTTGGCGGCGAGCGTTGAACAACCCGCTGGAGCCGTATCTTCCCAGTGCCACGAGACTCCTCTCTATCTCGCCTCCCCAGGCATGAGTTATAATGTGCAATAAAAAGAAAATCAGTGCATTGATGCCAGTTAGTGTGACTAATCCAAGACCCAGCCT
The DNA here is from genome assembly GCA_030449065.1 of Oceanodroma leucorhoa. Lineage (NCBI taxonomy): Eukaryota > Metazoa > Chordata > Aves > Procellariiformes > Oceanodroma > Oceanodroma leucorhoa. The sequence goes on along the minus strand of JASVER010000248.1, from coordinate 247,437 downwards.
ATTAACTGGTGAGTGGAGCATCCGTCTTGGCTCTCATTAGAAACTCAGCCAACTACCCAGGGATAAATCTTTCAGCGCATGTGGGAGCGCGGCTCAGTGGTCAGAGCATCCAGGCTACTGGGTTTTGCTCCTGGAGCTGGATTTGGTGCTTTGGAGGAGCCAAAGGGCATTTGGGCTCTCGTTAACTGGGGATGCACAGGGATGGATGGCAATGGGGGGGGCTGGGGGGGGGAGGGGGGAAGCAGGAAGAGCCTCAGGAGGATCCCGTGCAGATGGAGGTGGGGAAGGGAAACTGAGGCACAGAGCAGTTAGCAATCAGGCAGCGCTGGATTGCCTCCCATTGCCAATGGCCTCCCATCACCAACAGCATCCCATCACCAACGGCATCCCACCACCAACGGCATCCCATC
>JASVER010000248.1:213765-246827 GCA_030449065.1 Oceanodroma leucorhoa | reverse complement strand
ACCAACAGAATCCCATCACCAGCAACATCCCATCACCAGCATCATCCCATCACCAACAGAATCCCATCACCAGCAACATCCCATCACCAGCATCACCCCATCACCAGCATCACCCCATCACCAACGGCATCCCATCACCAGCAACATCCCATCGCCAGCATCACCCCATCACCAGCATCATCCCATCAACAATGGTATCCCATCGCCAGCATCACCCCATCACCAGCAACATCCCATCACCAACGGCCTCATCCACCCTTCCCTGAAGGACACGGCGGCTCTGCCGCGGCGCTGCCGCTCCTGCACGTGCCCTTATTTGCTTTATCTTCGGCTCTCTCCATTAATCTCGGCGTGATTTACGGGGATGTGTTATTTATCTTTTTCTCCCTCCTTCGCCAGGCTGGACTGGAAGGTCTACACCTTTTTATAGCGCAATAAAGCCCGCACAATGAAGAGGATTTCGCGAGGTTTTCCAGCCGCGGGGGAGCAAGGGGATGTCGCAGGAGGCGAGYGGCGAGTCAGGGACCTGGGACACTGAGGCCACCCGTGCGAGGAAGCAAGGGCTCGCGGACAGAGGCTTAACCCATCCAAATCACCTGCYGGAGATGTTTGGTAGCATCTTGCAGAAGACTGTGGCTGGCCATGAGAGATGTGGGTCCTCGTGCCTCGGTTTCCCTCCTGGGCATTTGGGTATTGCAGCGTTACTGATGGGGACATCCGTCCATATGCAGGGTCACACGGCGTGGAGACCTCTCAGCCCAGCAATGACCACAGTGGTGTGGCCACAGTGGTCCCCCCTACCCACCCCGAAGCAATGGAGCTTGGGCTGGACCCCCAGATTCACTCCTTTAAATTCAAAAGGCTTCCACAACCCCTTCCCTCCTGCAAAACTCTGCCTCCAAACCCCACCTTGGTCTTGAATTTTAAATAAAAATCCCATTACATTTGCTTCCAGCCCAGCGATGGCACAGACRCTGGCTTCCAGATGACCGGCACTTTACGGGAATACCTCCCTATTAAGCTGCCAGTGCCAGCGCTGCATTGGCCAGGGGCGTTGATTTAAAAGCGCCTTATGGCTGCTTAACATAAAGCGATCGTCTACCGACTTAAGCTAAATCAATAGAAAGCAGGTTCCAATCAATTTGAAAATACCCAGATCCAGGGCCTGGGTGCCGTAAATCAATATCAGAATCAGACGTCGAATTAAACAGGTGCAATCTGGAGGGGAGATGGTGAGTTAAGATTTTCCTGCGTGTTTCTGACTGCTGGCCAAGAGACTGGYCGGGGAGCGCGGATGGTCCCACCTCGCTGTGGCTGCATTGCTCCGGCATTGCCTGGAGAGCGGCTGCAGGGTTTGAAGGCCAACGCAGGGTAGCAGGAGGTAGAAAGGGACCTCTCGTCTCTCCACGTCACCTAAGAGACGAATCTGGGCTCTAGCTGAGGCTCTTTGGTGTGTCACAGTGGGATTGGGCTCAGCTGAGGTTGCAGGGACCAGTGGTGTTGGCTGGAAGGGATCCTGAAGGACTCTCGGCCAACCTTGGATCATTGGAGATGACCATTGAAGACCTCAAGGTTGGAGATGCCAAGGATGGAGTTCKTCTACTTGCCCCAGGGCTCCCATCCTCCTTATCCTATGCAGGCACCTGGGGCTGGGCTAGAGTCAATGGAGAGYGTGAGGACCTTCATGGTGGTTCTTCTGACCTGGCTTCAATGTCACCCCTTCAATGGGATAAGYTGGAGGATGCCCTTGGCTAGACACCACTGCCGAAGATCAAGGAGGTGAGATCCAGCCAATGCATCTTGGGCTTGGATAATGTCCTCTTCTCTCCAGCCTGGAGCAGACCTCGCCATTGGTCTTGAATTGGCCGATTTTGGGAGGTTTTCTGACTCACCTGCACGTCACGGTGGACAGGGAGCCGGCATCCCGCCGCCTGCCACCGGACCTCCTCCTGGAGGACCTAAATCTTTTTTGGAAGCAAGTCGTAAAATCCCAGGCACAGAGGTGTTTTTACAACCCCCCCCCTTCCCACCCGCGGCTGCGGCTGGGGCCGGCGCGGAGCAGTGTCCCCGCGGGGAGCTGGCCCTCGCCTCTTGGCCGGGGCTCATCTGGCATCGCTGCGTGTGAGTAGTCGCCTTGTCAAGGAGCTGGAGCCTCTCCAACCTGATGTTTTTCATTTCGTTGTCAGCTCCTTGCCAGCATCCGGCCTCATTGGCTCTCCGGCAGCGGCTGACTGCGGGGGGAGCGTCCATCGGGTGGGAGAAACCTGCCAGGGTGGGTGGTGGTATCATCCTGATTGCTGCTGAGCACCTCCCAGCCTGGGCTACCCCACTGATCGGTTTCCCCCGTGTGCCATTTTTTTTATTGTTTTTTGCAGAAATACCACCCGGGCAGGCTCTGGAGGTTGAGTYGTGGTTTCTGGATGGTCCCAGAGCACCTCTATGACCACCGAGGACATAGGTAGTTCTTGGTAGGGTGCACACGTGGTGGGACCAAGACGTGCTGGGGGCCGGGGTCGTTGCACACGCATGTTGCRCCACGCRCACGGTCACCTTTGGGTGATCCTTGCTGCTCTTCCCAGCACCAAACACAACAGCGYCGTCAACTCAACGGTGTTGMCTTGGTGGCCACAAGCCATCATCGYGGATTCGGCGACCTGGGGGACCCCACGGGGGTTGTGCCAGCCYCCCGTAACGGGGACGCATCACAGCTCCCCGRCGCAGAACCCGGCTCCTCATCCTCAGCCAAAGAGCAGCCTGGCCAAGCGCCCGCATCTCCCACCTCGTTAACGTCAGGGGGATTAATGGGGTTTTGGTATCGCCCCAAATGCCTTGACCTTGGAGAACCGGCCATTTCACATGGACTTAACGGATAAAATGACGCTTGAGTATTGGCTGGGCGCGGGCTGCCTTATCGCTTTTGCAGGCTGTAGTGTTTGGGGCTATTACAGTAGCATACTGTGCCGCAATCCCTTTATAAGGATGGATGGTTAGATAGAGATAATAAAGCCCAAGAGCATTAAATCTTTGCGAGACACCGGCCACACTGCCTCATCCACCAGGCTGAAAAGGCTATATATGTTTTTCATAATTTGTAATTACTTTTTTACAGTTCTCTCCCATAACTCTGTCCATCATCTGGGTCAAAATATACAATGTGTGTGGGAGTAAGAGTCATAAAAACGTGAAAACAAACAGTTTGTCTTCGGGGAGATTAACGCACAGTTAAAAGACCCATTTTAACACCCTCTCCATGCCGTCAGCCAATTAGCCGATATAATGGGCTCCACTTGATATTTTAGTTTTATTTTATTTCGCAACGATACCAACGCGCTTAATTGTGAACACATGATCCCTAATTGGCGGTGGTGTCATCTTCGAGGTATGCAGCTTATGCAAGAGAGCAGCGATTTGGGGCTAATCCGGAGGGGATTGGGCAAGGGAATTCTCTCTGAAATTCAGCCGCCGGAAAAAGGCATCCTGGGTGGAAAGAAGAGGATCCTGAACGGCGGATGGGGCAGCGCTGGGTCCACGGTAAGTGACAGCGGAGGACGAGCTGCCTTGTGGATTCTCTGATGTCTACAAAGGGTTGAGGGTCCTCCTTTGGGGCTCTTTCTTTYCTGGTTCAATGAAATTCGGTAGATCTGAGCATCGCTGCCTGATCCAGTTGGTATTGGCCTCCAGGTTCAAAGTTATTAGGTGACACACACACTCACATGCGAAGAACAATTGCAGAAATAGCCATTTTTTTACCCCTTCACCTTTTCCCTTTTTCTACTTTTAAAATAAATGACGTCGGAGATGTCTCTTAAAAAAAAAAAACCAGCCCCACAGCCCTCCTGCCCCTCCTTCTGCTCTTTGAGAATCCCTTAAAAAAATTGTAACTGGTTTCCAAACATCCCATTCATGGGAGCTGGAAAGGGGCCACATTTGGCTCCAATGGAGCCGTGTCTTTTCTTGGCTGCAGCCGGAGAGATCTGGGGCAAAATATCATGTGTTTCATTTCTCTGCTGGCTGGAAGGGATGCTGTGATGGAGGGATGGGGGTAGGGAATGACTTTGCCCCGAGAGAGGAAGCCGAAAACCATAACTCCTCGTGAAAGAGATATTTTTGGAAAGTTTGCCTCGGCTGGTGGTGCTGGAATGCGGCTCCTCGCGGCGAGTGACAAGAAGGAATTATGYTGGGACAGAAGATGGCCTTTCTTCGCCCTCCAGCCCAGCTCACATCAGGGCTGACACCCAAGATTTTTTTATTTTTTTTTAGGAGAGGAACGGCTGCGTTTCCCGGGGCCGTCCCACCTCTCCGGCTGCAGGCGATGGGTTTGCTCGGGGACAGCATCGTCCCTCCCAGTTGTCCCGTCCCATGTTGTCCTCTCACAGCAGCCACCCTGCTCCCCCCAGACCCCACCTCCAGCCCCACGTCCCTTCTCTGGCCGTGGAGAACCACTTGCTTCAGTAGATGGGGCCACTGTCGGAGATTTTCCACCCTCTATTCCCTTCGCAGGGGCTTTTTGCTACGAATTGCTTTCTTTGCTTTTGATTAATCCATCAGAGCAGGAAAGCAGCCCCTGAGCAGGAGAGATCCAGGCTTTTTCTCTTAAAAAATAAAAGCTGGTTGCTGGCAGGGGATGGCTCCCTAATGCCTCCCCCACCCCAAGCAGCCCAGGGCCCCCCACCCATGCTGGGAGGACTGGGATGGAGAGAAACGGCCGAGAGGGATCTTTGGGGGATGTYGTGGTCCTTGGGCTCTCCCGTGGCCATCAGATTTGGGGTCCTGGCTTGTTTCTACCCCCACGACATTTAAAAAGATATTTTGGCCCACGGGAACGGCCTGGGGCAGGGCTGGAGGGAGGTTATCCCCGACGRAGGGCTGGGGTTATCCCTGCGAGGGGGGAGAGAGCGTGTGGGGTTTGTAGCTTGGAAAGAAAAGGGGGAAAAAAATGCAGATGGGAAGGGAAGAGGGGAAAAAAAAAAAAAAGAAAGAAAAAAAACCCATTAGGAAAATGAAAGCAACTGATGACTAAATTGCTTTGGTTAAACATCTGCACAGTATTACGGACACGGTGCTGTCTTCAAACCAGACACGCTGCTCCAGCCGCTCTGCTTCGCCTCTCCCAGATTGTGTGAGCCCTCCTCGCCCTCCCGCTCAGCTCTAATGAAAGCAGCAGCTTTTATAAATAGCAGCTGAGAGGTCCTGGATGGGAATTTGCCTGACTTAACAGTCCTCTATTTAGACTAAGYTTTGGCAGCTCCCGCGAAGGGGAATTGAGCGTAAGCCGGCATCCCGGGTGACCCGATCCCGGCCTGTCCGGGCGGTGGGAGATGAGGGTCYGGGGCAGGGGGTCAGGTTGAGTTTCCATCTCAGCAGTTTGGTGGCACCTCTGGCACCTCCCAGCCAGCCACAGCCATGACCCGTGGCCGGGCTTCATCATCTTCAACATCAGAGCCGTGAGAAAAGGTGTATTTGGGGTTGGGTCTCTTCTCCCTTCACCGCCACTGGATGATTTGGTGGGCTGCTGATCAAAYGACCACCTTGATGCCTCCTGAAACTCACCCCAGGCTGAAATCGGGGCCGGTGGMAGGTGAAACCCCCCCGACCGCTCCACGCTTTGGTCCATCTGGATGGATCTTGAGCCGCTCATTCACAACAGGGTCCCCAGCAGCCCCCGCGTGCCCACCCTTGCGGGCGCAGCGAACCCCACCTGCATCCCGCCGGGATTTCGGGAGCACCGCGAGGAAGGACCGCAGCTGCCGGCTCTCCCTGCCGCAGCACAGAGCAGCCCGAACCCCCTGCGGAGGCAGGGATGCTCGGTGGCCAAGCAGCCGCGGGATGAGCCAAGAAACTGTTTATATCCAGCAACTCGAAATCTGGCAACGGCTCCGTCTGCGCAAAACTTTTCACTTGGCTACCAGGCTGTTTTCCATCCTCGGGTTATTTCTCCAGCTCGGTTCATGTTTATAGTGGATTAACCTGCTGTGAGGAGCCTAGGTATTATTTATGGCTAATTATTGGCATTTGGCTGGCTGGGAGGATTGCAGGAATACGATACCGTGGTGCTTACACGGCTTGTTCCAAACTGYGTTCGGCTCCTCCGTCTGAGTGTGCGTGTTTACGATGCCAGCTCACGTTATTTTCATTACCCCCTTTCCACTAATAAACTTTTGGTTGAACCAGACTTGAGAAGAGAAAATTCTTTGCAGAAGATGTTTTGGTGTCTTTCCAAAGAGCCATTGTCAAGAAATCAAGGGCGCAGCCTTACTCCGGGATGTAAGGAGTTCAGCTGCGGTGGATTCGCCGCATTTGCATCATATTAACTCCGGCTGCCGGCTGCCAAACGGCTCGCTCTTTGCATCTGAAAATAATAAGGCTGCGGGAATAATAGTCCTAAAGTGAATTTTTCAAAGCATCTTTTAAAAATACCAAGGCCAGGCTTGTGTTTACACTCAAGGCTTTCTGCACGGCCGGGAGACGCCGTCTGCTTCAAAGGCAGGAAGAGAAAACGTCTTCGGGTCAGAGCTCGACCTGGAGASTTTGTGGAAAGGAGACGAGCAAAAGGTGATGTCCTGCAGATCCCATCCCCGGGACAGGCTGGAAGGGTTTAAATGCAAAAATGCTAATGGCTCGGGAAATTCAGGATGGTTTTACAAACCGGTGGTCAAACGCCGTCCTGAAGTGGCAACAACTTCTTTTGCCGGGCTGGGTGGAAAACCCATCCCTTTTGGCCAGGAGACTGAGAAAAAGGTGATTCAGCCCTTGGGCTGACAGCGAGTCAGCACCAGGCAGCTCCGACGCAGCCGCCTCCACCCAAAATCCCCAAATCCTGCCCCAAAATATGGAGCGATGCTCTGGAAGAGGCGTCCTGCCAACGCAACGTTGGGTGATCCAAGGGGAAAAGGCAGAAGCAGTGAAGCAGGGAACGAGGCTGAGCCTGGGACTGGTTCTGAACTGGTTTTTGAGCCTGGCAGCTGGGGACATGCTGCCCATGGGGCCATGCGGTGKCGAGGAGAGGCAGCAGCAAGAGGCTTGTTGGCTATCATCCTTGGCAGATGGCTCTGCTGTGCCCGCAGCTCCAGCTGGAGACTTTTTCACCATTCATTTTGGGTGAGAAAATGCTCTTTTGCTGACCCATCTCTGTGGACGTGACCGCTCCGACCAAAGGAAAAGCTGCACAAGCCTACAAGCCACCAGAGAATCCACATCAGGGAGCGACACGGGGGACTGAGCAGGAAAGGATTTTTGGGGGCGGGTGGGTTAGCAGGGGACCAGGCTGCTCCCACAGCGTCGCCATCTCCCGTTCAAGCCAGTGGAGGGACACGAGGTCCAGCAAAGGTGACATTTTCGTCCCGACCGAAGCCGGACGTGTCCCGTCACTGCCGGGGACGAGGGTGTCACGGCAGCGACGCGTCTCCTGGACTATTTTTAACCACTCTGGGTTTAAAACCTAGCCTAAAGACCCCGGCGGAGCAGCTAAGCCCTTGCGTGATGCTCAACTCCCAGCCCTGAAGCACCTCCAGATCCAAGCTCCCTGGAAAAGCTTCCCTGCTCTGCGGATGGACGCGAAGGGTGTGTTTTCTAAATTAAAAAAAAAAAAGGCAGGTTTTTAACTGATGTAATTATCCCGCCATAAGTCCTGGCTGCAGCTGGTGGTTCCTCAAGCTTCACTTCCCTGTAGCATCTTCAAAAGCGACAGCGTTAAGCCCTGAAAAAGTTTTCAGGGAATTTCCTCCCATGGTGGCCACCAAACCAGGGCCTTTTGGAGGTCCATCACCTGCACATGGCACGTCCAAGGGGCATCCCCCGGCTTGACGGGCTGCATCCATCGGGAGATGACGGTGGAGCGCTCTTTCCAGGTTATCCCACGTATTTCCYATTTCTCCCCAGCTGCATCACCTGCCTGGAGTAGATCTTTGGGATAAGGTTTTCCCGAGCTCCGGGTGAAGAAAAACTTGATGACCTCCGAGTCCACGCTCGCCTCTGCCAGAAGCTGCTTTTTCTTCCCCACGCATCAGCACAATGAAATACTTTATTGCTGCGCCTTGCTGAGCAATTTTTATTTATTTCTTCAAAATCTTAAATAAACCTGTTTTTTAAAAGTACCTCTGGAACAAGGGAAATGTATTATTATGGTAATTGTCTTGTGCTAATTATACTTATTACTATAATAACCGTTTTGTTGTCACACAAATAAAGTGGATTACATCATTTGTAAGTGCCAGAGGCAAGCGATGGCTCTGGAGGAGCGAGCAGGCGAGTTATGTGGGTTTTCTCCTTGGGCTGGGGTGAGATGGTGCCCAGCTGAGACACCTCCAATTGGGGATCCACATGGAGCCGGCGGATCCGTTGGATGGGGAGGATGGAGCCTCTGCGGATACAAATCTGGTTTTAGGGACGTTGAGAGGTGGGYGGTGAAGGCGAGATGAGGGGAGCTGTCGTTCCTCCGACACTGCCTTCCTGCTGGCCTTGGTCGCCTSCCTTATCCTCGGAAGGATTTTGGGTGCTATCAGGGGTGCGATTGCGAAAGCGCCGTCTCATCCGCCTTTGCGGGGGAGTGAGATGCCACCTCTCCTGCCCGCTCACTGTTGCATCCCTCGGCCGCCCGGGATTTGGGATCCCACCGCCACGGCTTCTCCGGAAAATCCCAGACGCGGTGCCGGGGCTGCGGGTCCGCTCTCCCGCCCGGCACCTTTCCTCGCCCAAAGCCGGGAGCTGCGAATGCCTCGGCGTGTTGCGGCAAGCCGGCTTTGCCTGCGTTACCTACGTGACCGTTTCGGGAGGATGCCGACGGCCGAGCCGGGCTGTGCCCGCATGCGCCGTCCTGCCGACTGCGGGATTTGGGTCTCGCGTGGTTTTGGGGACGAGTTTCACCCGGTTGCCTTCAACCCTGCACCCGCAACCGCCCATCCATACACAACCCCAATATCATCCCCCCTCTCATTTCACCCTTCCCCTTCCAGCCTCATCGCCTACGTAAAAAAAACCTGACCCCCAAACAACCAGGTCCTCATTTTCCAGGGTATTCGGTAAAAGCAGGTGTTTTGCCTTTTTTTTKTGTGTGCGCGCACGTGTGCGTGTGTCTCTCGCCTCCTCTCTCGCGCTGATGGGCCCCTGGAGCTTATTTTACACGAAAGCAACACAGGTTGATGTATTTTTAAATGGCTTGATTTTATCACCCTGCTTAATGATTTGTCGCGTTATTTATTAGACAGTGTGATATCCAGAGGGATTCATCGCATTAACGTATAAATAATGTGGCAAATAGTTCAATAGAGCCATAAAAAAGGGGATTTAGAAATAAATTGACCTATGTTTGCTACATGTAAACGAAGGTGGTGAATGATAATGTGTGTCATGCCCTTAAGCGTGAAAAATGGGGGCCAAGAATAAATCAGAAAGTTTCTTCAGCAGGTAAAACTGCAAAGCAAAAATAAAAATCCCAAATTCTTGGGGGTTTTACCCATCTTGTGTCCCCTGCTCCAGCCACGCCGGTGTTTGGATGTGGCCGTACATCTCCCGYGGGCTCGGAGACGCTGCTCAGCGTCTCGCCGCGAAGGCACGTGGAGCTCCGTCCCCGCCGGGAGGTTTGCAGGATCCGGCACAGAGCCGAAACGTGCTCTCACCTACGCAATAAATAAGACCCCGTGTCCTTATCGACACCCCGCAACGCTGATTAAAGCAATAACCCAACCACTCCGCGTTCCCACGCTGAGTTACGAGTTCACAATATCTCCTGATGTTGGGCAATAATTATTTTTGAATAGGTTTTCCCATCTCCTGAAAAAAACTCTTCCACTGCCGGAGAGTTTTTCCTTCTGCCATGGGGGCCAAATCCAGYGCCGGGGTCATCCGAAATCCCGCAGATCTGCCGGGCCACCAGCCCCAACCCACGCCCAGCTTTGGCACCGTCGCCTGCCAGAACGATATCTGATCTCGGTGTCGGTGCCAAATGATTTTATTCCGCAGCTGTAAGACAGATCGCTATTTTTTTTCTCTTTTACAACGTGCTACGGTTTAATTATTTAACACCATGGGGGTATGTGAGATGACACAGACAGTTGCGAGGGAGAGCGTGCCAAGCTAATTGATGGATGGGCTCGATGAAGGACGGATCGCGGTGCCAAGCAGAAAAGGAACAGGGAATTTTCTACTGGCGTCATGAGGCATCACCAGGAGAGCGGGAGGGAAGAGGTGGGCACCCCCAGGTGGGTCTCGGCACCCCCAGAACCTCTTGGTTGTTGGCACCAGTCCGACCTGGATCCCACGCAATAGCCGGGGTAATTGCAAATGGTGGAGCTCTCTCCTTCGGAACGTGGAGGTTTGCAAACTCCAGGCTCAATTTCCAAAGTTTTGCAAAATCCAAAAATGAAAAAAAAAACCCCTACAAATTCCACCCCAGGAGCCTCCAGCGCAGCCCGAGCATCCCGGGGCTGCCAGGTTTTAGCATCAGACCCCCGGCCGGAGCCAGGCTCTTCTCTTTGCCCGGTGCTGGCTGCAAAACCAGGGCTCCAGCTTTGGCCTCGCTCCCTCTTCCCTTGCCGACGCGGCGGGATCCGAGCTCTAAGCCGGTGAGTCAAACTCACCTCCTCCTCCTCCGCCTCACGCGCACGGAGCCGGCAGCGCTCACGGCCGCGGGCTGGGAACGTCTCCCGAGCTCCGGGTTTAAATGCCCTTGCCTCAGTTTCCCCTGCTCTGGCTCACAAACCCACTGTTGGAGGGCACGAGGAAGCTTATGGATAAGAGGAGATTAATGTTACTCGCACTTCAGAGGAGCTTAAGAGTTGGGCAAGCAAATTTGCTCCTTTTTTTTTGCCAATAGCAGCTCTGTAGGGTGGTTATTGTCTCCCAACCATGTTTCTGGGTCTTGCTGGCGTTAACCCCAGCAGCAAACCCCTTCCTCCCYCGGCTTTGGCATCTTGGGCTCCTTTGCGATATATTTATTAACCTTGTGCACGGGATGGGTTTTCCAGCAGGTAAATGCATCCACTAAGCAAATATTTCTTTCTTTTTTCCCCTCCTGGCTGCCTCCGGCTCTGTCCAGCTCTCAGAGAAAAACAACCCTCAATGGCTAAACCTTCCCAAAACCTGGAAAGAGCTCGAAGATCCCTTCCCGGAGAAGGAGGACAGGATCTTCCAGCTTCCTTCACGAGGAATAAACGCTCATTTTAGTAGCCAATTTGATTCACTTTTCAAGGAACAGGTTTTCATGCTTTGTGCATTTATTTCCTAATTTTATTATGCCATTTAATTAGATCATGCACATTGGTTTTATTGTTAAAACATGTCCTTGTTTTCTTTATAACTGGATTTCATGGCACTACAGGGACATTTAGGAAAATATCACATTCCAGCATCGACCGTCGAAATCAGACCTAGATCTGAACGGAGCTGCCGGGTCGTAAATCTAGTCACAGATGGAAAAAGCGGAATATTATTCACAGCATGCGGAGCGCCAGCGGTTCCAGGAAGGGACGCACACCCCCTCCGAGCCCTTAAATTACAGCCCGAGGAGGGACGAAGCGGAGCAGCAGCTCCCTTGGAAGGACACTGAGAAGTTGTTTGCAGGATTCCTTTTTATGGGCTGACAACGGTCGGGGCTGGCCCCCCGAGATCCCCCATTTCACGGCACCGCGGATGCTACCGAGCTCGCCCTCTYCCCCATCCACCGCTCCCCGAAAGCTTTCTGCTCGCTCCGGGTTTCCTTTGAGGTCCTCTCCTGCCGAGGAGCCGTTTCCCACGTCCCTTGCAAAACCCATGTGCGACCCAACCGGGTTGGATTAACGCGGTTTTTAAGGGGAGTTTGGGAGGAAGGGAGACTTTCCTCGCCGTGGGTCGGAGCAGATGGCTGGAAGAAATGAGGAATGGTTCTGGGAACTTCCCTGGGGATGCCTGAGAAGGGGAAGGAAAAAAAAAGGAAAAAAAAAAAGAGAAATCCACACAACTTAAGACATTTGATCAGATGTTTGGAGGTTGACTACAGGAAACTGAGACCCTGGGGCTTTATCTCCGGGTTCCTGAGGGCTGGGGGCTAGCAGGGGGCTGAAAGGGAGCCGGCTGCAAGCAGAAATCAATTAGTGCTGGGGAGAACTTGAGCCGGTTCAGACGGATCCGTTTGGAGAAGGCACGCAGCGAGCTGGGCTGGGCCGAGCTGCAAATCATCACCGCGCCGGGAATGCACCGGCAGGTCCTCGCTGGGCTGGGACTCGGCAGCCCCGCGGCTGTAATTCATGGCAGAGCGGGGGTCCTGGTCCCATCCTGCTCCCTTTCCTGGCTGTGGACCATGAGGTGGAGGAGCTGCGACCTGAGCTTGCTCCCGTTGGGCACCTAAAGGTCTGGCTGACGGGTGCAATTTGGGGTGGTCCCCCATGGATGGGATGCTGTGCAAAGGGATGTCCTTGTGCACGCCGAAACCAGCCCCGGTCTCGTGGCCGAATCAGGTGAGAGAGGCTTTGGGGCGATCGCTGGATGCCGGGAGATCTCAGCTTCTTGTTTTCTTTCTTCCCAGCTGCCATCACCCAAGGAGAAACAAAGAAAACACGAGGGCTGGTGGATCTAGCAGAGCAAAGCAGAAGACCTGTAGTTGAYGCTGGAGGGATGTGGAGGGGAAAGGAGACCCTGGGGAGGTGACTGCTCATTGGGAAAACACCCCGAGGAAATCACATCCCCTTTCGAAATCAGATGTGGTCTCCAAGGGAGAAGGTTAACCCCGTGCTCTGACACAGAGATGCACGGATCCGTCCGTCCCATGCGGACGGGGAGCACAGTGATCTCGCTAAAGCACTGCTTTCCCTGCAGATCTTTCTCCAAATGATCCATTGCATCGCCCGGGGCCATGCAAAGGTCTCTTTTTTTCAGACTTCARCCCCATCCTTGTGTCTTTTGCCTCTTGGAGCCTGAAAAACCAGAGCCTGAGCTTGGACGTCGCACCATGGCATCAGCACCTCCAGCCAAGGCGCTTGATCCCTCCTAATACTCTTCATCCCCTGCAATACCCAGGGGGGGGGTTTCATTGCACCCACCCTGACACGGGGCCCCCCGCCGCAGCCTTGCCCTCGCCACGGCTGCCACCTCAAGCCAAGAACGGGCAGCTAACGGCACGCACCGGCCCCGGGGAGCCGCCCCCAGCCCCGACCGCCGCGTCCTTTCGCGTCTGCCCAGCCGCGGCTTTTACAGCCCAGCGTAAACCCAGCGGCTCAGGACGTGTCAGCCCTGATTTATACCGGCATAAACGGCAAAAAAAAAAATAAAAAAAATAAAAAAAAACCCTGCCGAGGCGCAGGTACTGAGCTCCGTTACACCGGCAGCAGGCTGAAGGCACCCGCAGCAGCGCCGGTTCAGCTCCAGCCAGGCTGAATTTGGCCCGACTTGTTTAAAATTCCTTTCTCTGCACACGAAACCATTTTCTGCGAAGTTTAGCCTTGGGGAGATTTATTTCCTTGTTAGCTCAAGATTTTCCTATTAGCCCATCTCAAAGAAACATGGCTGCATTTTCTCCAGTGCACCAGCTGTTGTGCGAGATGCAGGTACATATTACAGCCGTCATTAAACGGCCTGTCATTCCTAGCTTTCTAATTACCGTATGAATAGAGAGTAGCACGAACAGAGCGGCCGATTGTTCCACTGTGACTTACAAGGGGAATCAAAAATGGAAGACGCAGCCATCGCGCTTGGGTTTTTTCCCTTCCAAATCTAATCGACAAGGAAATTCGGGTCGGCTTTGGCTGCGAGCGTAGCGCCGTGCCTCGTTTTTCGAGATGGTTTTGCAAAAGGAAAAGCCCCCGGTGTGTTTCCAGTCTCCCCTCTCCTCCATCCTACTTTGGTTGGCTTTAAACATGTAATTTAGCAAAGCAGCACAACCTAAAATGAGGGAGGACAAACATATGGTAAAGTAGATGCAGGGAATATTCCAATAAGCAGTAATATACTGCGAAGATGTGTCCTGCTTGCAGTCAGCAGGTTTTTTTTTTTTGCAGTAATAGCTCCCTCCTTTGTTGCAGGAAGTCATGGTTTAGTTTTGCAGAGAAATGATCTTTTCCAAGCTCTTTTCCGTGCAAAAAAAAAATCAGCATTGCTGTGCCGGGGTCACAAAGAGCCCATCGCGACTGGCAGAGTGTTTAGCATCCAGACACCCTTGATTTGCAGCACCTATTACCGCCATTTTATAGACTGGGAAAGAAATAAAAATAAAAATACAACAAAAGATGGCACAGAGGTACCAAGGGCTGGTCCTGGGAAAGGGAGAGATGAAGCTTCGCTCAAAATGTGATCCAAAAATGAGGTGAGAGACAGCCAGCACGTGGGCTCATGGTGCAGGAGAGATGCCGGCAGCTATCCAAAGGCTTCGGCATCCATTTTGGGAAGGTCTGGAGGAAGAGGTTGCTTGGACGTGGTTTGGATTTCACCTTTGCTAAACCATTCGATGACTGGAGATGTCCCATGATGTCCTTTCTCCTGGAGGTGCCACCTCCGCGTCCGCCGTCTGGACTCGCTGATGTCTAAGGGRGGTTGGGCGCACGGCACAGCCGCGCACGGAGGTGAGATGCCAGAGTAGCCTCCGCCCTCCCCAGCTGCCCAAGTGTGTGAAACTTGTGAGAAATGAGCATTTTGGGGCTCACACCTAATGCAACCCATCCCATCCTTTACAGGGGCAATTCTCCTGATGAAAGGCAAAATGTGAACTCCACAGCATCCTCTTGAAATCGGCACATGAAGGTTTTTGGATCCAAGAGAAGGTCACTTTTAGGGGTCAAAGGAAGCCAAGCAAGCAGACCTCTGTGAAGACATGTCTCATCTCTTCCTCTCCCACATCAGAGAGCAAATTTGGACCCGATGGGGCCACACCAAGGGCCACGTCTCTGCTGGAAAATGGGGCTGCGGTTGGGCACGCACCTAACCAAGGAGCCCCACCAGGATGACAAACATCTGGAGATGCAGCTGCYGTCAGGATGGATTCAGGAAAGCCGAGAGCCCGACCTCTCCAAAGAGGCCAAGGCGAGGAGGAGCGAGCTCGCAAACCGCCCGCTCTCAGGCTGCTCAGGTTTTATAGACCGACCCCGTCCCCTTCCCATTGCGCCAGAAACCCGGCGGCATTCTTGGGATTAACGATTTCCAGACATCCCCGCCTGCAGCCGAGGAGGGGAAGGCACAACACCAGCCAGCGGCCTCGGCTGGAAATCGGGCAGATCTGGAGGAGAAGAGGGTTTTAGGGGGCTGGGGGAACGGGCCAAGAGAGCTGCCTGTGGAGAAGCGGTGTTGCACCTCCCAGTGTCCTCAGATGGGGATACCAAGGGTTTTTCTTGAAGATGCATGAACCCATCTAGGTCTTGGGCGTCCCTGGGTGAAATGGGGTGCTCTGAGATGCAGGTAGAAAACCACCTCATACCTTTYGCCCTTGAGCAACCCCCTCCCCATCACCCCCCAGCCCTTTCTTTAAACAGAGCTGAGCCGTTTCGGACCCCTTCAACCCCATGATTTATCCTCACGCAGCTCAGCAACGAACCCCCAAACCACGGCATCTCCCGCTACCGCACCCCGGCTTCGCGGCACAGCTCTGGACCACTACGRCCGCGCAAAAATGGGTGTTTTCTTCCCTCCCCTCTTTGTTTCTCACCAGCTCCATCTGCCCGACTCCCCACCTGAAGGCAGCGCCGGTCCTCTGTGGCATCTCAACGCGTTGCCATGGAAACTATAATGTCACAACCCGAGGATGATGGCTTGGAGTGGGAAGGGAACAGCAGGAAGCAGTTTCCATGCAAATATCCGTTGCAATAAAAGGCCAATAAATAAACAAGCAAAGGAACTGGGGAGAGTCGAGGAGAAATAGGAGGAGGGGGGAAATATAAAATAAAAAAATGRGATGCTGGCTGGCTCCTGAAGAGCTTGGCAGGCAAATGAGCTTTGTTTTAATTGCAGCTTCATGAGGCACGTTGGCAGAGCRGTGACACCGGGCAGGGGTTAATGAGAGCCCCCATGCCCATATTGGCTCTGAAAGGCAATTAGCACCAGGCCCTAACGAGCTCAGGTGGCATCAGAGCCGTATCGGGCAGGGAGGAGGGGAGGTGGTCTTCTGGGGTGCAGGGACCCCCTTTGCCCCACACGAGGGGCAGTTTGGGGATGYTCTGGGGTGGCCTCACTGACCAAACCCCCCCATTTTTTCCCCAAAAAAGGGTTTGCACAGGCCCTGTGGGGGTTTATATACCCCTGGAGGGGGCAGCATGGGATTGGGTGGGAACATGGGTGGTAGCACAGGATTGGCTGGAATCAGAACTACATGGCAGCATGGGATTGGCTAGAAACAGAGCCAGGTGGCAGCATGGGATTGGCTGGAAGCAGTGCCAGGTGGCAGCATGGGATTGGTCAGGAACACAGATAGCAGAGGGGGATTGGCTGAGAGAGTGGGGAGGGAATGTCCAATGGGGCAGCAGGATCTGGGCAGGATATGGCCCCTGGGATGATGCTGCAGGGGGGGATGCCCTGTGGGAATGGGCAGGGGGCTGGGGTGGGATGTGGTCCCCCCCCCCGGACAACGCTACACGGGGAGATGCTCTGCACCATCCAGTTTGCAAACTGCCCCCCTGCCTGGATGAGTGACACCCCCCCCCCCCGAGCCCCCGAGAACCGCTGGGATGGGGACAAGTACAGGGACAACCACAGGGCTGCCATGCCCCCGTCTCCGCACAAAAATATCCGCTGACCCACAAACCCGTGGCAGCGGGACAACGTAGGAAAACACCCCGGCAGATCCCCAGCTCCCSCATCTTTGGGATGCCCCGAACCCCCATATTTCGGACCCCACCGCAGCGCGGAGCCACCCTGCCCGGCTGCAGCCGCACCGGCGGGGATTAACCCAGCTCCAGCGTGTGTGAGCTTGCAGCATCCCTCCCGACACCGAGCCCTGGCTCCGCTTAACAGCCCAGGAGCCCTCACGTAGGATATCGTGCGAGAAGCTCCCAGCTGTGGGCTGCCGAGGAGAGGGAGGAATGTGAAACGCGGCGGCAGCGAGGGGTGAGGCTGGTCCTGACAGTGGCCGACCTCGAGCAAATCATGGCCCTGTGCCTCAGTTTCCCTGCCCGTAAAGCTGCGATGGCGGTGCTGACACCTTCTTCTGAAGGTCCTGGGGTAGACACGGTCTGTTGAGGACTCATTATCTCCATACCCGTCTTTGGCACCTCGGTGCCATTGTAACCGTGTCCCCCATGGGGGTTTTGTTGGTATAATTATAGTTTGTGTAAGCAGCCACACCTAGAACGGAAATATCTGAGCCTGAACCCAACCTGTGTGTGGGGCAGGTCTTGGATTCACCAAAACCTGGAGCCCCAAGAGGAAAGGAAATGTGGGAGGAACGGAGCGTTTTTTGGTAAAATGGAACCTTTTGGGGCAAACTTGAGTTGCACGCGGTTACTGATTGTGTTTGGGCGGAGAAAAATCAAAGCACAACCCCCCTTCGGTGCCTCCGCAGCTTCTCTTAGCGCTGTGACGGCCGTGGATGCAACACGCTCAGCCCGGCTACCAGGCGCCCAGAGGCCACGGTGATGGGCGCCCTCGGAAAAGCCCRACCAAACGCAGCAGTGATGCCTCAATGGGGCCCTATCCTGCCCGAGCCGCCCAGCCCGGCCCGAGCCAGCCCTGCAGCGAGGCCAGGGCTGTTCTCAGTGCCAAGGTCAGTCCTTTTTGGTGGTATTTTCCGAGTTGGACTGCTGCCTGCTCGCAGTTACGGGCTCCGATGACAGGCGGGCGGCGGACAAAGTCACCTATGAGCATCCACAGTCTGGGGATTTCCTAAACCCGAGATGATATCTGCACCTGCGGGTGAAAGTCCTGCACGGCCGCTCACTCATGCATTTGCCCCGTGGGGTTTGATCCTGAATTAGCATCGCTCCTGGCCCCACCTGCCCTTTCTGGGCTTGCATTTGCTGAGCAGCAACACTTGGGGTGCTGCCACCCCGCTGTCCTGGCCATGAGGGCCACCGCCACCACGGAAGGTGCCCAGGATCTGGCCTCTGCCCTCCCTCCCCCTGGACCGCATGTGTTCTCAAACCTCYGATTCTCTAATTTTCCTTTTAAAAAAACCATTAGGGTTATACAACCACATTAAATGTCTCCTGACGGACAAGAAAGGACACGAATCCAACCTTTCATCATTCCCACCCCCAAATAAATCCAGACAAGGTTCCTTTGTAGCAGCTAAGCTGAGACATCTTAACATTTCCCTGCTAGCAAGCTCCAAGTTTCTTTACTCACCATATATTTCCCCTGACAGTTTGTACAGATACTTAAGACACCATATAATTATCATCACAGCTAAAAGGCAAGGGCTGATTTATTTGTGACAAGCACCACCTTTCCGCGATGACGCCATTGACACTTACACCGAGGGTTTTTTTGGCGTGGGGAGGTGCGGAGAAGCAGAAGCGAGGTTGCTTTCTCCTCCTTTTTTTTTTTCTTTTTTTTTTTCATTTCATGCTCATCCTTTTCCCCGCGGGCATTTCGCTGCGAGACAACCGGCACCCGGTCCCAGGACCGTCCCCACCAGCCCCAAGCCCCCAAGGCTCTCGTGATTTCACGGCTTAGGCCAACACAGGTCTCTCCGTCTGCACTTCTTTGACTCTTGGCGTGTGAACAATGCGTGCACTTATCTCAGTACTTATTTAGTGCCCAGCTCCACACCCTGAAATTGCCTGATTATAGCTTTTGGAGCCTGTGTGATGCATTGGGTTAGGCAAACAGATGTGCCAAGCAGTCTTGTTGAAAACCCACATCCAGGCAGCAGCTTTCAGCTCTCCAGGTTGTTCCCTTTCTTTTTTCTTTTTTTTTTTTTCCCTTTCCCCTCCTCTCCCTCCCCCTTTTCCTTTCAGAAGTAGCTCTAATAATTGCCTTCATATTGCTCTCAGCGAGGGAAGGGCTGGGGAGAAACACTCAATGTTTCAGCCATTTGCCAGTAATTTTCTCTCCAAGGAATGGGCCCCTCCATAGCCAAGAACTCATGACTCTTTTGCCTGGTTGTCTCCTTGCCTAGAACAAACCCACCCCCCTGCCTCCTCCCTGCCTCCTCCGCCAACCGAACCGCCAAGACGTCTCCTCTCAACTCATGACCTCTTCAGGTGCACGTCTCCGCACGGCAAGAGCTGCAGGGGGAAGGCAGGCAGGAGTGGGCTTCGTTGGTGCCAAGGGTGGCCTTCTTCATCCCATCCTCCAACTCTCCAAGGCACTTCTTAACCCTACGTCCACCCCAAAAGAGCTTGAAGGGAGAGAGCAATGTGTTGGCCCTGGTATGGAGAAGTGTAGGCCAGGAGATGTTTCCAGTCTTTTGGAGCCAGTGGAGAGAAACAAGCACCTTGTAAGGGCCATCTGGCCCRTCTAAGATGGCAAAATCAGGGTGGGAGGAGATTCTTTGGAGGTACCAGTCTCTCTGTTGAGTAAAAAGGCTTTTATGGCTGTTGATAGACAAGATAAAGTCCTACCCAAGAGGACAAGGAGAGACTTGACAGGAGTCTCTTGATTCCTCCAGATCCTCCTCCCAGCCCAGCTCACCGCTAAGCCCTCATGGTAGGAAACCTCCACGTGGGGAACAAGCCCTGTGAGACCCAAGCAGCCCAAACCCATCCACTGGGACCCCAGTATCGTTGCTCCCATCAGTGCAGCCCTGAGCCTCACTTTGCTCTTGAAAGCTGCTCTCAGGTGCCCATAGCTGAGGTCTTAYGGCCCATTGGTTGGGTTCTTCCTCCTCCTTGCCACGTTGCGATGCTTTGAGGGGCTGTCTGAGACTCGGGGCAATGGGGAAGGTGCAGCTCACAAGCACTTTGTGTTTACTCKCAGGTCAGCAGATGCAGAGACTGGGGTGGCACTTGGTGACACTGGGGCTTGAAGAGATGGTGAYTGGGGCACCTACTCCATGCACCACCTCCATGAACATCGGTGTTTGAATCCCACGAGGAATCTGCCTTTCTGTGTCTTGCCATTGTTGAGATGGAGACCAACGTGCCACTGTGATGGTTGGGGAGCATATGGTCCTCTGCAAGGCTGGTACAGGAACCTGGCAAGAGCAGCTYGCATGAGGACATCTTCCCTGTGGTCTTCTAAGATTACACGAGTGTTCAAGGACTCAACTGGGTTGCCCATATGTAGGTGTCGAGTTGTTTCAGATGCCCCAGGGTATCTGAGACATCTCACAGAGCAGGTCTTGTGCGGATCGCCCACAACTTGCGCCATTCAGGGCAGGCTGGCTTGGCCCATGGACAACTATATGGAGGGACCCCCAACTCAACAAGCTGACACCCACCCACTCGTGCACGGGCCAGACCCGTTCCCACCCCAGCCCTGGTCCCTGCCCAGGTAYCACTGGACTCTGCGCTTGGAGAATGAGGATGGCGATGGATGGACGGTCCCCACCCATCCTTCTCCCCTCCTTTCGTGTCGCCAGGGACGCGGTGAGCAACACCGCTGTTTCCAAAGCTAATTTCTTGCTCTGAGAAGCCGCAGCTTTCTTCCCTGCCTCTGCCACGTCGATCCTAACCCTGCCTGCCCTCCCTTGCCCACTCTCACGTGCAGCGACGGGCTCAGACTAGCTCCTCTCCCAGCAGCAGCTACAGCGGCTTTCTGAGTCACCCCGATGTTCCCGCGTGCCCCAGAGAAGACGGGATTGCAACCGCTCAGCTCAGTGCCTTTGCCACCTATTTGCATCACCAAGCTCCCCTTGGAGTGGCAAATTAAGCCTGTATATCCCAGCTTAGATCCCGAGCAGAGCTCTTCCCTGCCCCACCTCCTGCTAATTCTGAAAGCTATTTAAAAAATGTCCTGGAATCAAACCAATGCTTTGTGGAAAAAAAAGAAAAAAAAAAAAGAAAAGAAAAGAAAAAAAGAATAGAAGTTTAAAAAGATTAAAAAGGGAAGCCAGATCCTGTTTGCTCCCTGGCACTGCACCTGGGCAATGCCAGACTGTTGCACGTGTTCACACCRGCTTCCTACGGGGTTGCCTAAATGAGAGGGGCAAAGTGACCCCCCACCTTCAATCAGCATGAAATGCCACCTCAGCCCATGCCATCCCATACCCAACTGAAATCCTGCGACATCTAAATTTAAGCAGGTTCCACCTGGTTCCTGACATAGGCAGTGGGGAGAAGTACGCACACGCAGAGGACAATTCATCTGCGCTATCTTGGGTACCGATCTCCAGTGATTCACCCTCTGCAGGTGTCTCTTCCTCACCTTTGATTATAACGGGAGTCTTTGATATCTCAGCCTTTATTGKAGACAGGTCCTACCTGTGCGTCTGCTTTTGAGCACCTCGTTCAAGACCGATCTGGAGGATAAATCAGGARAAATGCTGAGAATGATCAGAAGCCTAACAAAACACAGCACTGCTCGTGCAATCTTTGCCGGGACTCTAGAGAAAAGGAAGCAAAAGGAGCAGCAATAGCTGCTTCATGTCACAAAGTCTGCTGAAAAAGGAAGAGTAAATTAATCCCTTTGTCTGCTGGGGATGAGAGAAGAAGCCAAAAGCTTGAGCAGTGTGTAGTAAGCAGAGTCCAATCCAGTCTATCACACCACGGAGCCGCTTTTGTGTCTTGAAGAGCCCAAAATGGAGGAGGAAGGGAAATCGCAGARTCTCAGTCAGCAGCTGGGCAAAAAAAGTGGCTTTGATGGGTTTTCCTATGATTGCACTACTTTAAGAGTCTATATCTACATTAAATATTAATCAAAGCCTAACATCAACCTCTCTGTGAGGAGTATGTCATCTGAAGTGGTTTAGAGCTGGGCTACCGAAGGAGGGCCTTGGAGGTCTGATAACCGAAAATGCTTGTTCTTCCCCCTTTCTAAAAAAATTACAGTATTACAGTTCACCTCTTGGGAATGACCCAATCTCAATTGCTCTTGGTGCTATGCAACGTGCACCACATAAAATGGCTTCGCCATGTCCTCCTAAGGTAGGAGTATGGACAAGGCCCATGTGAAAAACTCTGACCTTTTCCCCCAGGAGCTCAGAAAACAAATGAATTATGGGCAGAGGTTGACCAACGTTGTGGTGGAGAGGAGCCGAGATGTCCTGCATCCCAAGCCTGTGGCTTTATGGCAAAGCCTCCYAACTCTTGCATTGTTCTTGGCCCAAAAGTGGTGTAGCTGCAGGCCCAAGYGGCGCAGGGAACCATAGGCTGTATTAAATTTGCCCTCTCCCACAAACTTTTCAAAAAAAGAAAAAACGAAACACCCAATCCCAGAACGGCAAAGGCAAAAGCCAAGGAGAAAGACCTTGGGTGGCAAAACCACATGTTTATAGCCCTTAGGCTTTGACAGATCGTTGGCTTTAAAGCCTTTCTAACTCCAGAGAAGTAGGAGGCAGCCAGCTCCCAAAAATATGTCATTGCCAGCATTTTGAGAGACACATTTTTGGCAGGCCAGCTCACGAAGACAGGCCCTCTGTCACCGCAAAGTGCTCATCAGCTTGCCCACATGTTGACGACAGCTTTGAGGTTCTCTTGTCTTCTTGGAGGCTTTTCTCAGGAGGAAGGGTGCCGAGCCGTGGGTGCACTGCAGTTTGTGGGTGGAAATACTCCCTGTGTGCAGGAAGGAATGTGAAAAACCTGAGCCCACAACCACGTTGAGTCATTGGCCACGGTAAGCAACCGCGGGCCGAGCTGCTGCCGAAGCCCTGAGCCTCTTGCACTGGTAGGGTGGTTTTCTGTCATGTTTTGGTCTCCCTCAGCGGAAATCCTTGACTTGACCATCTGGTGTCAGGGGAAGGCTGTGGAGAAGTTTGGATTCTGTCAGGAGAAAGAGGTCTCCTAGAGTCCATGCATCCTGGAT
Source organism: Oceanodroma leucorhoa (assembly GCA_030449065.1). Taxonomy (NCBI): domain Eukaryota; kingdom Metazoa; phylum Chordata; class Aves; order Procellariiformes; genus Oceanodroma; species Oceanodroma leucorhoa. The sequence continues at coordinate 224,036 of JASVER010000248.1, read as the reverse complement.
GACCCAAAGGAAGAGAGATACCCACCTGGAGAGTGGGGCTTTGCATCTTCCAAGAGCAGCCACACCTGTGGGAGCCATCCTGAGACCTACGAGCACTTCTGCTCTGTGCTGGAACRCTCCTTGGAGCAGCTGGGAGCAGGATGTGCTTCACATACCGCCTGCGTCCCATCCCACAGCTGCGTGGGTTGCCCRTGGTGTGGCCAGCGTAGGGGTTGTTTGGGCCCTGGCCTTGGACCCTTCCCACCGGCGAAGGGACAGAAAAATGGTTGTTTAAATCCACCCTTGCTATGTTCAACATCCTAATTTGTGACTCTCAGCTCTMCCCCGCTGCTGCTCCAGGCCTCTGTGTGCCCCAAACCCCACCTGATGGCACCGCGTTTCCATGGGATACCGCGAGCGGAGAGTCCCACGAGGATCCAGGAGGTCTAAGACACCCACCTSGGGGGGGAGATTTTGGGGCAATAGCAGGCGAGCTCCCTCCTGCAGCACAACTCTCCCATCTGGGGYTGCTTTGAGGGCTCCTGCCACAGATGTTCGGTGCTTATGCTGATGACTGGTTGGAAAACTCCTCAGAAAAGCAACTGTCAATGAAGAGCCTCGTCCCTGTGGCTCAGCAGCTCCTCCTAAGCCCTCGAGAGCAGATTTTGCTTTGGGAGCTTTTCCTGCCTCCCATGTGGGGCTTTTCTTCTGCATCCCRATACTCATCTGGATGCTGCTTACAGCCCATGAAGGCATGAGATGCAACTCAAACCCAAACCGCTGTGACCTACTGATTTGGGTCTGCCCCGAGCACTTTCCCTCCCCATCTCTGAAATGATGCTTAAAAAACTCCTGCTTCATTCTCATCTGGTTACTAAAGAAAATAAAATCATCAACAGCRGGAGCCGTGGTGTCTGCAGGTATCGCATTTGCAAATCTGGGATATATCAGGGAGGAAAATAATGCAGATTTGTGTGTAGGCAGCGGGAGAGGATTTTGGACATTAAAAGCCACTACAGGTGGGTGATGCACCAGGCTGGGATAAAATAAGACGGGAAACGGAGGAAGAAAGTTGAAGAAAAAGGATGKGTGGACAGGCAGATGGATGATGAAGCCCTGAGCAACCTCRTCTGACCCCATAGCTGACCCTACCTCAACCAGCAGCTTGGACTAGGGACCTGAGATCCCATCTAACCCAAATTACCCCGTGATCCAACCCGAATTTTGCTATAATCCCTGCATACCGCACCACCCTATCCCACACCACAGTATAAATCCAAGCAAGCTCCTGCCTCCCTTTGCAGGAACTGTTGCACAAGCGAAGGGGTTAGCAGCACGCGAGGCACTAAATAAAAGGTGCAAAGTCCTTGTCTGGTTCTCCCCCCCCGGGCATTTCGGAGCCATCCCAACCCCAGAGGCTCGAACGCATCCCAGGGAGAGCCTGGAACAGGTCCCTGCCTTGTGGTCGCGATGGGCTGAATCAGCTCAAGGCAGTTCTTATCCTGACATGTCTAATTGATACCTTGGGTCCAAGGTGTCATTAAAACGCTTGGATAATCGCTACAGGTACAGAAAGCCGGACTGTCAGTTTAGGGAGGGTGATTAATGTTCCCGAAATCCAGTGTGGGGTGTGGGAGGGGGGBAGGGGGGGAGCGGAGGGGGCCGGGGGCTGGAGCAGCCCCGGTGGGTCCCTGCAGGGAAGGGCCCTGGGGTGGGGGGTGTCCCCGGGGGGTCGGTGCGGGCTCCTCCGGGCTGTGCGTTGGCACTGGCAGGCTCGGCGGGTGATTACGACCTCTCGTTTAATCTTTTTTTATTAGCATCAAACACCCATAGTCTTGTAAGTACATGTGTTCTCCTATTGACGCGAGGGAGCCTTTGATGCCGATTTACGGCAGCAAGGTGCAGCCAATCTATAATTGTACCCTAAAAAAGGGGATATTAAGGAATTAAAGGCATTTCTGCAGAGCCAAGCGATCCAGTCCCCCTTTCCGCCACCATCCCACGACACTTCGTTGTGTCTCTCCCAAGGAAGGGAGGTTGGACCCACCAGGGATGTACCATGGGGTCAAACCACCCTTGGGTTACGGGGACAAGGTGATTCCCCCAAAAACCTTGTCCTTGGACCTACAAAACCAAGAAAACCTGGGGAAAAAGTTCCTTGGTTATCCCCAGGAAGAGAAAAAAACTAATTATATCCCATATTAAGGAACGGAGGAGACCCTTTACGCATCATCTTCGGGCGTACAGGCTCCTCCAGTTCCTCATGCCACCGCGAYAGGCTGGAGGCATCGGCAGCACGAGAAACAGGTCATTGCTGCGGCGTTTCTTGGCAGAGGAGACTTCGCCGCTGCTAAAGAGGCCGGTTGCTATATAGGCCACTGCAAGCGGAGCAGATTTAGTTAAAGGCATTTATTTTCTTCTTAGCACTGAGTTAAACTCTGCAGCAAGTAGGTCACCCCATACTTCTCATGACAGCAATTGCTCTGGGACCTGCTGGCTACCTCCATTCTAGGAGAGGTTTTTGGCGGTACCTGTCAGCATCTTGGCCCTTTCCCATGAGCTGCAGACGTTGGATCTGGTCCCTCACCGGCTGCCAGTGACGCAGAGGGACATGGTGYCTGTCCCCACTGTCACCCCGCTCCCGTCCACCACCCGGCACAGCCCTGCCTGTGCCCACGCTCCAGCCCTYGTCCATCAGAGCTCCCTCGCTGTAACCCAGGCAGATACACCCCAGGGACCTGGGCCCAATCCAGTTGTCCTCAGCACCCTTTGGAGTCCCCCAGSAGAAAGAGGTGCCTCCGGCGGGTGCTTCGCCCCATCCTGAGATAGGCAGCTTGGAGAACGTAGCCGAGGTGCCCTCTGGGTGCTGCGTGTTGGGTGCTGGCAAAGCCCAGGCGATGGGAAATGGGGTGCAATGGGGCATCTCAGGGCGCAGGGACGGGATTGTGCCACAGGCTTGAGGCAGGGCTCACTGGGATCCCTTTTTGGGCTCTCTGAGGTCCTCTCCCCTCTTGTCTGCAAATAACCCACACCGAAACCCATTTGCCTAAAATATCTCACTTCAGAGCTCCCAGAGACCTCTCCGAGCAACCGATGTGCTGGTTTAGAGATGGGGAAACTGAGGCACAGCCTGGCAATAGGACTAATTCGCATCAGGGCTCTGGGACGTCATGCAGCACAGCACAGGGCAGAGGCTGGGTGGAAAGAGCGCCCGATGATGTCAAATCAGACAGCCAGGTTCCCAGATCTTTTGCTCTTCTTTTTTTTTTTTTTTTTTTTCCCTTTCCACCAGTTTTTTTCCCCCTCATTTCTTCCAACGGGTCATTTACTGAGTCAGAGATCCCCCGAGTGATGAGCTCATGGAGCGGCTGGCGCGCACCAGACCCGGGGACGCGGGGACGTGCCACAGCCGGTCGCTCCGACCCCCCGTGCCCTGTTCACACCGGGACGTTTGCTCCGGCACGGGGGCACCCTGCAGCCAGACCCCGCGGGGCCGAGCCTCACCTGGAGGCGCCGAGCCCCCGGGGACCGCGCCGTCACGCTTCCCATCCCCGGCTGGCTGCAGACGGCTTCAGCCGGCTGCATCCGCAGGCAGCAGATTTACAACCACCCCATCGTCATTCACTGTCAAATTAACAGCTGAGTCAAAACAGGAGAAAGAGCCGGCATGCTTCCTTAGTCCTCTTTCCCTAAATATTCCCTTTTTCCCCCTAATAAAAGCCTTCTGGAGCTGCCCCTCATCTCCCTGGCCTCAAACCAGAGCTTTTGGTGGCAGGAGCATCCCATTCGGGACGGCCCATCCATGCAGAAACCCCCCTGCCTGGGCACGCCAGATTTATACCAGCCTCAAAACATAAATGTCAAGTGATGGGGCTGCGTAAATTACTTTTAATAAGAATAATGCTGCGTCTTGCTGGCATGTTAATACATATATTACCCATGCTGAGCGCAGAGGGCTCAGCGGGACGCTGAGCGTTTAATACACTTGTTCGAAATGCTCATCAGAGAGAAATCGGTGGCTCCCACTGGCAAACCCCAACGTGCGCAGCTCAAGCGTTGAGCGGTTAATGCTCTCTAGCTGGGTCTCAGGCACGTACCCCCCCCCCAGCGGCCCCGCCGCCGGCGGGCTCGGCGCTGGCACGAAACCTCCCCGTAAAACAGAAGASGCCGGCTCTCGGCGTGCCGGCGGCCAGCAGCTCCCCGGGGCCGATTTCAGCCGGGGGCTGGATTTGCGGCGGGTGCTGAGGGGGGGCAGAGGTTGAGAGCGGAGGGGATAAACGCACGAAGGTGTTCGCGTCCCAARGGGACTGAAATGGGATGAAGCCACRCTCAGACCTCGTTTCCCCCAAAYCCAAGTGGGAAAGGTACTCCAGCRCTAATCCCCTTAACAACCCCCCTTAATCCTCCCCTATCTAAATACCTATAGTTTCCAGGGCCCCTTTTACCACCCTCCTGCGTCTGCCCACTCTGAATGAAGGGCTTTTATACTCTCAAGACTTCTTTATATTTTGGAGAGTGTTTTTCTTGCCAGAGTCGCACGCAGGCTGTGAAGCATGAGCTCCACCACCGCCTCATTGCATTCACGGGCTGGAGGGCTCGGGAAGAGATTGATTTACGATTCCCTAAAAGTGATTTATGCTCTTAGCAGAGCGGAGCGGCAGAGTGTCCCCCCCCCCGCACGCACACCCCTTCTCTGTTGAAAGTTTTAAGATGAATTCACAGGCAGCCTCCAAAAAAAAAAAAAATAAAAAAGGGGCTTCCCCCCGCAGCCCTCCAACCGCCAGTGCTGCGACTATAATTACCCAACCTGTAATCAAGGTAATTTGCATCCAGCACGACCCAGAGTTGCATATGCCCAGCAGAATTTTCCAGCCCGCTGCAATCCTGCAGAGCAGGGCGAAATTTTTTATAAGGAAAATCCTGCCACGTCATTGTATTCCTTGCGCAAGCACCCGGCGCTGGGGACAGCAGCGGGAGAGGGTGCATCCAGCTGGGTTTAAGTATTAACTTAAATTTAGGTGGTGCTGAGCTATCATTCCTAGATGTGGGGTTTCTCCTCCAACTGTGCATCCCTGGTTTTGCCTGGATCTGCCCGCAAAAAATCCCTACTGAACCCATCGATGAGTCTCCGCTGCTTTCCTAAAGAAATTATCGCTCGTGCTCTGTGTGTGTCCATGTGAGCCGGTGTATAAATTCCCCCCTTTCTACGTCTTTTAGACCTGTTGACCATATTAATATCAGTACTGAGCTAAAGGTCTCAAAGGTAATTAAATTCCTACAGTATTGATGTAACCGGGTGAAGGCGAGGGACGGTATTTCTATCTCGGGGAGGTCTGGGTGAGCTCCACACCAGCATAACCTTTGGAGCCTCCCTGCCAGAGAGAGACATTAATGCTGCCCAAAGCCCAGCAGAAACTTCACCCGCAGCCCGGATCCTGCTGGCAAATGGAAAATCCATTTTTCAGGTCGTGCTTTAGAGTTAGCGAGACTTTGCTCAAAAGGGCAAGCTGTGAACCGCTGGCAACCGTGTTTCCTCCATCCCAGGACTCATGAATAGCTGCTGGCTCAAATAGCACCCAAAAAACACAGGTATCGCGTCCTGGGGAGCTTTCACCCAACCTCAACTCACCTTCAGTGCAACTGTCCCCAAGGATGACGTGGGAAGCCATGGTGTGCCATGACCCTGTTGGGCATCCCACGGCCGTGAATACAAGCAGGGGACCCCCTCCATCCTCCCTTCCCAGTAATCCTCTCCCAGTAGGACCAGTAACGGGCTGGTGATGMGATGCTCATGCCCAGGCAGTGCCGGAGCCCAGGCTGTGAGGAGAGAGCCACCAGCCCCCCCCCCGGCTCATAAATCACCGTCCGTCCCGTGGCCCGGCGTTATCATTCATCTCTGAGTCCACACAAATCAATGCGGTTGATGGCTGCCGTCTGCGAAACACCACTTTTTGCTGGATAACGTGGCATTAGGAGCTGGAGGGAGAGGCCATTTTTAAAAGCTGCCAGTAAAGTGTTTTACAGGAYGGCCGGTAATTTATTTTAAAATAAATAAGTTCAGCGGAGGAATGACAGGAGGAAAGTGAATGCGCCGGTTCCCGGCTTTTCCCGAATTGAGTTATTTTGCTGAACAATAATTGTTGGTTTCTCCTTCGAACTTTCTTTTTGCGGCGTTATGAGCATTTCTGCACAATTACAACAGCTGCCACGCAGGGACGGGGTGAGCCTCTGAGWCTTGCTGGGGATTTAAATCTTGGGTGATGAGTCCTCAACGCGTGCGGCTTCCCCGAACGGGAGGTGAGGATTTACACAGTGATTAGGCAAGGGACAGGGACTCTTGGCCAGAGCCGGCTGGAGTGGAAGAGCCAAAGCATCTGCCAAAGTAGAAAGAAGGCATGGCCCAGCATTTGGCTCTCTCAAGTCCCCCGTGGTAGGACCAAAAGTATCTGCAGTTTTGCAGGATGAGCTTGGGGCTTGTTGGAGTCAATGGGAGAACTTGCAGCCTGTTTCTGATAGGTCTTATGTGGGATCAGGCTTGGCCACCACTGAAGGGTGCCTATAGTTAAACCACCTCCTGCACCCAGTGCTTGGCCTCTCCGGGAAGGATCAGGGCTGGTTTCTTGGCCCTGTAAGGTCACTGTGAAGCATTACGGGATATCTGGGGTGAACTTAGGCTGAGCAGCCAGAGCTTGCCTAGTCCCATCACGTTCACCGAGGGATCTGTGTAAAGGCATGTTGYACCCTTGAGGTCTTGCCCTTGCTCCAGGTGCTGCCCGAAGGCCGTGTCTGAAGCATCTGTGAGCACCGAGAGCCCTCCAAAATACAAATAACTTCAGCAGGGCCAGGTTTTTTGGACAGAAATTTCAATGCGCAACATCATTGCCGCCTAAAACTTTGCAGCATCACTCGGGCAAGGTGACACCAGGGGCTCTGCRCTTCCCCCATCCCTCACGCCGTGCCCCCGTGCTGGTGCACATCAAGGCTCGGCTTGGCTCCGTGTCGAGCCGACCCTGGTTGACCCAGCCCAGCCTGGGGAAGCTGCAAAGCCACACTCACGCCAGGCATCTCCCGACCTGGTAATCCCTCCTGGAGTCGGCGGACCTGGGTGGATGCCAGCTGGACACCTATTTCTGCAATTTATCCCATATTTAACCTGCCCACGACCAGTGCCATTGACTCCAAAGCGTGCGCTGGGGGGGTTAGAGCCCCCCTSTCCTCCTCCTCTTTCCTGGTGGAAAGAGTTACAGACGCAGAGGAAAGTTACTTCCATTTCRGACGCAATTTCTGCAGGATGCCTGATGCTGCCCACTCGTGTCCACGCTGGTCTACCTATTCATTTGCCCAGGTTGATAGGGACTGCCAAAATCTACCAGGGGAGCTGGTGTCTTTTATTTGATGAATGGATGGAAGTGGAGAAAATAGGTATATTTTCCAGCTTTTATCAGACCACCAAAGCATTTCCCAGAAGAGGCACCCCTGGCCTCCATTAGCTCATCCCTAAGTACGATCTTCCAAGCTTATAAATTTTTCTAATGCAGAATCTCTGGGGATGAGGGATGAAATACAGCCCTGGCTGTTACAAAAAGGGAGGCCTTAAAATCTGTTGCTCATAGGGAACATTGAATCTCAAGTGCTGGAAGAGCAGCTCAGACAAATCTCCATCGGGAAGGCTTTCTGCTCCGGCCAAGATAACCAAGCGGGTGACTTGGTCCCATCCCACCTCATTGACCATAACTCCAGGATAACAACCACTTGGCTCTGGTGGAAGTGAGCCTTCAGGTGAGGAGTCCTCTCCTCGTTCACGGGTTTGGTTTTACGAGGTTAAAAACAGTTTAGTAAATGCTTGAGAGCCGTGKAATTCCCAGCAACCCCAAATCTACCTGTCGAATAGTGATAAAACCGTCCTCTGCGCATACCGGTTGTTAGAAAGCTTTTCAGCTGGAGTTGTCCAAGTGTTTTTCCAGGRAAATTACAGCCATTATCTCCATTATAGAATAAGAAATTAGAGTACCGGGAGAGGAAATAATGTGGCCGAGGTCATCACCAGCGAGCTGATGGCGGAGGCAGGAATGAGCATGGAGCAGATAAGGTCCAACAAGATGGTTAAGGGCTTCCAACCCTTTCCAGAGCTGGTCGGAGCAGGTGGAGCCGAAAACTCAAAGCTCTGCAGAAGCTGTGGCTGCTTTCAGCCCAGAAAGCAAACATCTTGCTAGGTATAACTGCGTCAAATCTGGTGCTTGAGAAAAGATGTTGTGGGGTGATAATGTGGTAAAATAATGATGTGGAAATCAACCTGGATTTGTGGGAAAAGATGGAGCAATGCTAGGAAATGTGTCCAGCTCACTAGGCATGGTCCTCTTCTGTTGATACACACCTTTGCCACTCCTTGGATTTGCAATTTGTAGGGCAAAGCAAGGAGGGCAAAAAATCCCATGGATAAACCATTCTTTCCCCTTCCCCCCTGGCAAATGCAGCTCAGTTTGTCCCAGATGTGGGAAGAGACGGATCCAGGGGCTGAGGGGGGCAGGTTTTGCAGAACTGCACAGCAGAGGACGTTCTTGAAGAGGGAGCTGAGCAAACAGAGAGGTCGATGGGTCGTTCCTGATTTCTGGGTTTATGAAACGCAAYGGATATGGTAGTGCACTTTGGAATGATCCTCATCTCTGGTGTCTGCAGCAAGGTGCACTGCTTCRGCAGGAAGAAACAAGGTGCGAGCGGGTATGGCTCACCCCCAGAGCTTAGTCATGGAGTTGGAGGGTGGTGTCATCAGCACACAAACAGAAAACTCCCTAGTCTGAGTTCATCCCGGCATGATGACAGGGGCAGAGTGAACTGGCTTTGCCTCCCCAAAGGTGTTGAGTTTCCAGAAATCCCATTTACTGCCCTTCTCCAGGCCCCGGAGAGGGAAGAAGACATTGAGTGTGCATAAAACATTGCAGCAGCAAACCTGGTAGGAGAGAGCTGAGACCCCCGGTTGCAATCGGGGCTCGTTGTGCAAGGTGCTGTGCAGACACGGGACCAAAGACGAGCTGATCTTTAAAGAGGGATTCGTTATACCCAACTTCACAGCCCCCAGCAAGTCTTTGCCCTGAGCTGAACGTCCAACAGCCCAAATCTCTTCCGTGTCTTCAGAAATCACGAAGCCAAGGGTGTCCCAAATCCCAGACACCCTCTGCTCAGCTGGGCTGGTGCCATCAGGTGCTGCGGCTGGTTTGAAGCTCTGCAGAACTGGTTCGTGTGTGACCGGCCAGGCAGCTCCTGCCTCTCTGGGTGGATAAAGGGGTGACTTTTCTTTGCCGTCCCCTCAACCGACTCTAGTCACCCTAATCCATCGCGATGACGCCAAGTAATGCGCATTTTGCTGGGAGGAAGCAYACCGTGCAATGCTTCGCTATCCAAGCTCCAAAATCCCAGGGTGAAATCATGATCCCCTGGATGGGACAGCTTCACTGGTGACGGTGGATATTGCTCAGGTCCCAAGACCTCTTGGGAGAATAAAGCTGTCCTGGCTGGTGGCACTTTGGGTACGCATCCCTACAAACAGTAGGTCTGACCCTTTTAGGTGCTGAAGCCAAGCGTGCAAATGCCTTTGTGCCCACACATCTGAAACCCAAAGCCACCACTGGCTTTCACCACATCTTTTCCTTCCCCCCATCCCTCTGTCTTATTTTTAGCTCACCAGACGGAGACTTCAAAAGAAAATCTCTTTGCAAACAGAAAGGCGAGCCTGGCTCATCCTGGCAGAGGTTGTTTCGAGGTGGATTTGCTGCGCGTGGGTATAAGCAGCCATCAGCCGCCATGAGTCACAGGGTTGCAAATGCTGAGTAAAGGTCCACTCCCCGGAGCCGAGCACTGTGATTCAGGGAGCAGGAGTGTGCACGAGGCCATGCCTGCTCCGGAGACTTTGGGGCTTACAATCTATTCCTCACAACCAAACCCCAGGTTTGGGTGAGATCTTCCAACTCGGTGGGCATTAATCCCATCGAATACCAACCAAGCGGGGATTGAGGGTGGGCAGTGACCTCTGGCATGGTCCAGCTGCTGAGGTCTCCAAGGATCAGGCATCTTATTCCAGCTGGGATGGGCTGGGGTCAGGGAAAGCCTTGGGAAATTGGGTGCTGAAATCCTGGGGGAACAAGGAACGGGGCCTGGAGGATCATTTCACAGGTTTGAGGATGTGAAAGAAAGAAGGAAAAGGAAGAGAAGAGAAGAGAAGAGAAGAGAAGAGAAGAGAAGAGAAGAGAAGAGAAGAGAAGAGAAGAGAAGAGAAGAGAAGAGAAGAGAAGAGAAGA
>JASVER010000248.1:193677-213535 GCA_030449065.1 Oceanodroma leucorhoa | reverse complement strand
GGAAAGGAAAGGAAAGGAAAGGAAAGGAAAGGAAAGGAAAGGAAAGGAAAGGAAAGGAAAGGAAAGGAAAGGAAAGGAAAGGAAAGGAAAGGAAAAAGGAAGAGGAATACTTCCTTTAATGCTAGTAAATTGAATGCCCTGGGGGAAATAATACCCACGAGTTCCCTCCCTAATGTTTGTTTTTGAAAATATTGTTGCTAAACATGAACCATGGGCCAAACCCAACTGGGCGTAAATTGGCCCTGCCCCAAACACTTCAAAGGAGCCAGGCTGCCTTACACCACCGACACATTTGGCCCAAGGAAGACTTTTTCTTGGCAGTTGGAGCTTCCAGCCACGCCAGGGCTCAGCTCGCCCTGGCCCGRGTGAGATGCTCTGATGAAAGCTCCCCTCGTTTGGCTCCACGGCCCAACACCATCCCGGGCACAAACATTGCATGAGCCGGCCAACGTGCCAGCGCTTGGGTTGGGCTTACTACATTCCTAGCATGTGGCAGGTTGAGCATTTCATTTATGGAAGTTAATAAATTAATTCTCCAGGAGTCAGGATAGTATCCACAGATCCAGAATGTGCCGTGGATGCGTGCAAGGGAGACCACGTTTGGTTTTGGGGGTGCAGGGGGAAAACCAAGCATCTTTGTGTGTCCCTGCGTGCGCAAGGGTTGGCTCTTGGCTTAATAAAACCAGGAGAAATCCTTCTTTTGGCTCTAGCRTTAACCTAAAAGATCCACGTTTCTGTTGAAGAATAAACCACTTTAAGTTGTGGGATTATGGAGGGAATTTACCTTTTATTTCTGTAGCYGCTCTCATCGCTGCTCGTCCCAGCTCGTGTAAATCGGAGTCCCTGTGACGAGTTGGGACATATCTAGGCAGGCTTTTTACCACTGACGAAACTCAGCAGGAAAAGGCGATCGAATGGGAAACCTGATGGCATGGAGTGACCCCCGCTTGCCCACTGCTGCGGGGTTCGGGGTGGTTTCTTCCCAGATCCCATTTGGACCAAGCAGTTTTGCACCTTGGCCATGTGAAGGGAAATAAAAGGCTCACGTGGGACCGGAGCGCACATCCCCCAGCATTTTTTTAAAARGGAGATAAAAGAACAAAGCGGCAATTAAAAGCATGCTATAATGAAGCCTTCCCTCCCCAGGCAGCCTTGGTGGCAAAACCCAGGGTGAAGCAGGCAGGAGGGATTTGCCCCCAGACCCATCTCTCCCACTTTCCACCTGCCCCCAGTCTCCCCAGGGAGCAATTTTCAAAGAATCCTGCCCAAATTTTGTGCCCTGAAATACAGCGGGATCGGAGGCAAGGGAGAAGACCTTTTTTTGCCCTACATCTAGCGATTTAGGGTCCAAAGAGTTAATTTCCTCTTGGCTTGGGCACTTTTGAAGCTCCTGAGATGAACTGGCACTTCTGAAACTGTTCCCCTGGTGATTTTCCAAGCGTTTGGAAATGGCATCCCTGGGTTTGMAGTCCCTTGGCCATTTGCTGCCATTTTTCTCCCTACTGACTYGGAAAGTTTTGCTCTAGCGATGGAAATAAATAAGACAAAAATGTCCAAGAGAAGGGGAAAAAAACGCAGATTTGGGGGAGGGGAGAAAGGTCTGGGAGAGGAATATTTCCAGAGGCAGCGAGTCATGGGAAAAATCCGTTGTTTGACTGGAAAACAGATTTTTAACCATGCGAGACACGGGCAGAGTGGGAAGGTTTCTTCAGCTTGGCCAACCGAAGGCATATTTAGTCGTGGGTGTGTGTGAGTGGGGATTTTTTTAAGCTTCTGTTAATCAGTTCACATAACCACAGCCGATCCCGTTACCCACCGCGTTCGCATCCGGCCRAACCTCTCCGACGGCTCCCAGGGCGTTTTCATCCATTCAACCATCCCTCCATCCCTCTTTCCTCTCTCTGCTGCTTCCAACCCTGCTCCCCACTTTTCCAGCTCTCCCCTCTGCCTTTTTTTTTTTTTTTTTTTGCCAAAACCAGTCCTCTTGGCTGCAATATTTTGTTAATAATACGGGGTCGTCTCCAGCCATCAATTTTTAAGCGTCCGGGTCAAGAGGGAACTTTGTTTAAACCCAGTAAAAGTACCATTTTCCTACCAAGAGGACTATTTCATAGAAGCGTGAGTCATTTCTCTTCCTGTTGACATGTTTTATTTTGTTGAATTTACGCCTGACAAATTTAGGAGGCAAAGAATAAGCCTGAACATCTCGTAAGGGCGGCGATTTTTCATAAAGAGCTGTTGTGAGAGGGAGGCATTTAAGGCAGAATAAATCTCTCCTTGCACAGGGAAACACACGGGGGGGRAAAAAAAACCCCAACAACCCTATAAGGTGGTAAATTATAAAGTTGTTGTTTTTTAAAAAAAACTCAAAAGTCCCCGAGCTCTAGCCGTTGTTTAGGAAATCAGGTTTTTTTGGCAGCTGGGCAAGAAGAAAGGGGAAAAAGAACAACAACAAAAAGTCAAGTGAAATCTTCCCACCAAGAAATAATTTATCCAAGATTTCATCTGCAGGCACATCCAAAAGCAATTACAGGAGCCTCATTACCATTATTTATTGAACCACCCCCTCTAGCTAGAGGAAAAGCAAAATACATAACTAAATGAGAGGAAAAGGCCTCTTATAAAAATAGTTTAAAGTCCATAAAGGCTGCCGGACGATGTAAAGGAAAACCAACAAAGAAACCGCGCTGGAAAGCAGATGAAATCCTTGCRTGGTGCCTCAAAGGCAGAGGGAAACCAAGAGGGTCAAGCCCAGTTGCGTGTCCAGGAGGTCCTGGCTGGGTTCAGATGTCTTCAGACCTCCTCCTCCTCGCAGGGAGCAGGAGGAAGGCTCGGCTCTGCTTGTGCGGTGCCTAGCTCCTTAGTTCAGAGACAAGAAAGGCAAAACATCCTGGAAACAGAATATACAACCTGGGAAATACACTGGGAAAACATTCCAGAAAATAGATCCTGGGTGCTACTGTAGGTCCAGGACGTTGCTGTCCCCTTTTCCTGACCACGCACATGCTGGAGGTGATGGAGAACATCAATAGTGTCCAAGGTCCACATTCGCACATGGTGCACACTGTGGTGGGTGGGTGGATGGATGGATGGATGGATGGACGGATGGGTGGATGGGTGGGTTGACAGGACCTTCCCTTTCTTTTCATTTCCATTGATAATTTTCTTTAGAGACTGTTGGGTCAGTAAAGTGCACTCAAAATTAAAAAAAAAACCAAACCTTTGCACTGAAGAGGAATTCAATATTTTCAATAAAAATGAAAATTTATGCCAAAAATAAAATTTGAGAATGAAACTCTGGTGTGCAATCACCCAGCTCATTGGGAATAGATGTGTGCATTCTTTTCCATGCTGAATATCACCTCAACACTGGTCCCTCAACCCCTGGAGGTTGGGGRGCACCTTCACAAGGGCTTCATCCTCCCAGGGGCTGCAAAATCAGCCCTCTGGTCCTGCCTCCCATCTTTTCCTCTCTCTTGGTGACCTTCTTTCTGGTGATCCTGGGAACAACAGGCCTCCACAGGTGGCCACCTATGAAGCTGCAGAGAGGACCAGGTCTTCCAGAAGAAGCAGTATTTCTTGCCCCACGTGTCCCGCCGTGGGAAAGGGAGCCCTCTGCCCTGTGCCTCTCCTCCCTGTGCCTCCTTCCCAGCTCCCGCTTCCAGCACATCTGCATGTCGAGAAGGAAAATGGGGGTTTCCCAAAGASAACAAAACTCCCCAACACATCTGAAATCAGTCTTATAATGGATATATTTGTACCACAGACCTCCTTGTCTTGAAGCTATTTGGTCCCCCCTCCTGTACGTTGTCCTCCTCTGGGTCCTGCCCTCATACCCGGCATTTGAGGCATGTGCCAGTGGTYTCTGGAGCTGGAGATTGCAACCTCAACTGGAGCCTCATGTACCCAGGAAGGGAAATAAAGTCTCATTCTTCACTGGGAGAGCTCCAGGTTGGTGCAGATGATGCATTTGAATAGTGCGGTGGGGATATCAGGAGAAGAGGAGAAACGCCAGAAACGCAACGGGAGCACAAAGGGATGGGCAGTGGGTGGGACGCGTCCATCTCCAAGGGACGCTGCAACCATTGCTGCCTCGATCTGAAGAGGCGATGCACCCAGACATCATCTCTACACCCCAAAAAAACTTCCCCTGGAGAGTTACAGAGATAACTGCGTGTCACACAGGTGACAAACTCAACTTGGCTTCCCACAAGCCTGAGCCCAGACAGGCACCAACCCCGCCGGGGCAGAGTCACACCTGGGTTAAAAGGGATGTAACCGAATTTTGATATTACAAAAAATACCCGACAGCCAGGAAAGACAGAAAAAAAAAATGTGTGAGAATGGAAGAAGTGAGATTGTGCTTTTTTTCCTTTTCTTAAAAAAAAAAAAAAAAAAAAAAAAAGTATTATTCTACGGTTTTTATTTAAAGAGGCGGGAGGGGGGAAACAGGAAAGAGCCGTGCACATCGCTTAGGGCAAAAAAAGGGGGAATTGGGGCCGTACAAACACTGTGCGGGGTGGAGGGGCGGAGAGCCCGCAGCCCGGCGCGCAGTGCCGCGCAGCTCCGTCAACGCGCTTCCCGGCGCTTCCCATCCCCCCCTCCCCCCAAGAAAACCGATTTTTCCAGGGAAAAAAATAAAAAATTTTAAAAAATCAGGCGCAGAGGGATGCTCGGCGGAGGGGGGTGCTCGGCGCTGCAGGTGCCGGGGGGCAAAGCCCACACCCCCCCCCCCCCGCCGGCTGAGCCTGGAAGCGCTCATCGCATTAGTCATAGGTCACCGGGAAGGCTCCGAGTTAAGACATGCACAAATCATCATGGAAATCTCTCCCCATTCCCACGGGAGCGAGCTGGCACCGACCCACCGGTGCAGGGCTGCTTTCCTGGCTTTTTATTATTATYATCTTTTTCTATTATTATTTTTTTTTCCTCCTAGGAAAGCCCCGAGTAGATCCATAATTCCTTCCCCCCCCCCCCGAAAATAGCCCATCAGTTTTAAAAGCATCCTCCCGCCTGAGGAGGTGAAAGGAAAGACCTGAAAACTTAAAGGGAAAAGAAAATAAAGCCCGAAGAAACGATTTCCTTCCTTAAATAAATTATAACCAGTTCAAAGACCGGCGCTGCGGTTTCGCGACTGATAATGATCGAATTTTTTTTCTATCAGTGCTTTGCTTTCCTAAATTAATAGGTATTTAAATTAGAGGGAAAAAAAAATGGACTGGGCTGGAAGGTGTGTGTTCATTCAGGAGTAGATATTTCCAAGGTTGGATCCGAAATTGAAATTCCCGAAAGAAGAATTATATGCCCTGRAAAAAAAAAATAACGATTTTTGGTTAAGAGTTGGTGTGTTTTGTGTCCTTGCAGAAAACCACAACTTTAAGCCGCAAARACCTTTTCAAGAACCTATTTTTGCTCTTTTTAAAACAGAGTTTCTTATTTTCGGTGCTTTTTCCCTTCAATACTTGCAATCTTTKTCCATCAGGTAACTTATAGATAAGTTAAAAAGGCAGCTTTTTGGAAAGGAAAAGGGAGAAACCTGACAAAAATCAGATATTTGAGGGCTTGTTCGCTTTTTTAATGTTATCTCCGAGAAAGTTATTTAACTGGTTTATGAWTTTTTTAACATAAAGCCTGCAGAAACGACCTGCACAGAGCACCAGGTGAAAAAAAAACTACAGGACACTGCGTGGTCGGACATCGGAAGGTGATGGCTTCCCATTTTTGCCCGTTTTCACCGATTTTCGTGCAATTCCTGAGCCCAAAGTGGCGTCAAACGCTGGTCCCAGGGAGGATATTTTTTCGGAGCATCAATTCCCCACGATATTCCCCGTTTTGTCCTGCAGCTCAGAAAACAACCGATTTGGATTTAAAAAAGAAAAAAAAAAAAAAAAAGGAAGAGAAAAAAATTAATAAGAAGAAAAAACCCGCTAAATTAACAACTCGGTTTAAAAATTGGAAGGAAAAATCTTGGGAGGGGGTTGAGGGGAGGTGACCGGAGCGGTCCCACCGGGCTCCCCGGCTTTGGGGGATGCTTTAAGCGAAGATGTGGAAAAATGAGGTGGAGGGGGGGACTTGGGGGAGCCCAAAAGCGCAGGAAACATGGAAAAAATTAGGCCTTTGCTGTGGAAAAAAAAATCTTGGGGGGAAAAAAAAAACCAAACCAACAACCAAAGCAGAGAAAACCGGGATAAAATGAAGCGGGGAAGGTGCATCRTGGTGTCTCCCTGTAATTCATTGCCTCTGGTCGGGTGGAAGGCGGATTTTGCCGGGTTTAAGCCCAGACACATAATTATTTTAATTTTTTTTAACTTTTTTTTTTTGATGGGGAGAGGCGGGATGGGGGAACAGTGAGAATTGTTGCTCAAGTCATCCGGGAATGCCCGGCCCAGTGTAATTATTCTCTGACAGTCACTGTTTTTATTTCTTTGGGCATTTCAGAGTGTCTGGGTTTCAGTGTCGGTTTAAAAGCATCGCCCAGAGCATCTTTTCCATTAATTAAAGTGCAAAATCTATGCCAGACATCCAAAAGCACGGCTCCCCCACTCCCCCCTCCCCGTACCCCAAGTCCRTTAGCCCACCATAATGCTCAATTAACATGTTCATCGCACTTAATTAGAGCCGGGCGGATCCGCTTTGCCTCCCCAGCCTCCTGCCGACTCCCCCAAATCCTGGGATTCCCCCATGACACCCCTCAGCTTGCAGTTCCCCTCAAATCCCAAGGCAAGGAGGGGTCATCTGGACCCCCCCACGGGYGGTGCTGAGTAAGGGCAGGATCCGGCCCAGAGATGCACCAAGGTTTTGCAAAAAAAAGTCCTCCTGGAAGAAAGGCCACTTCTCGTGSCCCCGGTCTGACCCATCCCATCGCAGACGCAGCCGGGTGATTATCCCGTCATGCATCTATACGGACCCCGTGTGTTTATGCACACGTGTGTTTTTATATGTGCAAATTTACATGCATGTGTATCTGCGGGCGTATGTTTGCATGTGGATGTGCTGCAGAGGGGTACGAGCATGTGTAGGGCTTTGGATGGATGGATGGATGGATGGGTGGATGGATATGCAGATGGATAGGGGGATGGACAAGGAGATACGTGTTCCTACGGGGTGACTGCTAAAAAAAAAATGAAGTTTTGGGTTCAGGCTGTGTCTGGGCTGGGAGTGGAGGTTGCCACTGTGCAGCTCCGTGTCATGGTCCTGTACCAGGAGGGAGTGGGAGGGTGTGTCTTGGTCATTGCTCCATCCCAGACTGTCCCCTTGAAGAAGAGATAAAGGTCTGCTGTCCCTGGAGGTGACACCTTTCCTCTCCTGGTGGCAGCTGGGATTTCATCTAGGTTGAGGGCAGCCAGACAGGGAGAGGGGAAATGCATTTTTCATGGGAAATGCACAGGTAGATGCAGTTGGATGGGCTGGAGTAGCTTTTTYGGGGCGATCTCTCCATTCTGGTGTCCTAGAGAAAACGGACCAACCAAGATGACACAGGCAGAAGATGCCRCTCAGGGCTGGCATGAGGAGGTGGCCAAGGGGACAACAAAAAGGGGGGTTTGGGAAGGTCCCTGCATCCCAGCAGTCCTGGATTAGCCATGATGGACCCATACCCCAAATACCGCAAGGCCGAGGGGRGGATGGAGGACGCATGCCCCTGGCACAGAAGAGGCCAGATGTGGCTGGGCCCTGGCTACCAGCTGCTCCTATTGTTTTCGGGAGGGTGGAGATRTCCCCATTGTTCTCCTGGGGGGCAGGAGGGGACCTCGGTTGCTCTGACCCATGGTGGTTGCTGGYGTTTCTCCATTGTCTGGGGACCATGTTGTCCCTCATGGGGGACGGTGGGGACAGCTTCACTGTCCCAGGGGGACTGGGCGGGATGCTGAGACTTGAGTGAATTTGGGCCTAAAATGGACAAAGAGGACTGTCTGTCCCAGATTTGGGGATGGGGCAGGAAGGGAAGAGAGAGAGAAGAGCTCTCTCTGGGGACTGTTAACTCTGAAGCCTACAGCCCACCCCTGGTGGTGGGAGAAACCCAGATGGAGGGGACAGGGGAGGGGGGGTTGCAGCAACAAGAGACCTTGGAGCTGCAGCTCATACTCATCTCCATCCAGGTGGAGAAGACAAAAACTATAGGAGCTGGAAGAGGTTTCCGGGAGCAGGACATGTTTTGCGGAGGCACAAGGTGCCCACGGCGGGGGCTTGGGTTCGTGGCTCTGGGGGTCAACGCGTGGGATGCACCGAGCACCCCACTGGCACCCTGGGGTGAAACCTTCCCCTCAATTCCAGGGCTTGCTGGTTCGCTCTGCGGATTCCTGGATCAAATTTGGCTCAATATGGGCAAATGGTAAAATCTGTCACTAGAAAGCGAAGGACAAGGAATGCCAAAAGCAGCCGCCATTGGGAAGAGAAGAACAGTTGCAATTATCTGAAGTTGGAGTTTTGCCAGTAAAATTTTTCCTTTT
Source organism: Oceanodroma leucorhoa (assembly GCA_030449065.1). Classification (NCBI taxonomy): domain Eukaryota; kingdom Metazoa; phylum Chordata; class Aves; order Procellariiformes; genus Oceanodroma; species Oceanodroma leucorhoa. Next base: position 205,088 of record JASVER010000248.1, on the reverse strand, counting down.
GGTTCTCTTGGCTTGGCTTGATCTCAATTGCCTTTTTAAAAAAAAGGAGGAGATTGAAATCGCTGTTTTTCTTCTCTTCTCTTTTCTTTTATTCTCCTTTCCTTTCTTCTCTTCTCTTCTCTTCTCTTCTTTTTTTATTTTCTTTTCTCCTTTTCTTTCATTTTCTTTTCTTCTCTTCTCTTTTATTTTCTCTTTTCTTTTCTTTTCCTTCTCTCACACTCTCTCACTCCCTCTTTCTCCCATTTCTCCCTTTCTCTCTCTCCCTTCTTTCCTTTTCTTCTCCAAAGAGGCCGCAACACACCACAGAATTTGCAAGGAGACAATCACATTTTTTGCCTTCAGTGGCCTCTGCCTGCCCCAAAGATGCCTCAGAATTCCCAAATTCGCCTAAAAAGCCAAGGCAAGTATCCCTCAAAGTCACAGCACCGCTCCAGCTAATCCAGGGCAGCCAATTAAACGAGCTTGATAACTCTTAATTAAATTCCCCCAACCATTTATCCATATCTGCATGCAAATATGCATGTATATATACATAACCACAGGCATAGCCATAAATATATATACGTGCATCTGTGTAGGCATGGATCCTTTTATCCTCAAATCTCTGGCTGTATATATAGGAGCAGGAAAAGAGGAACAAATCGTCTTTAAATTGCTTAACTTCCCCTTCATGAAAATTATTCCTGCCACGGAATGAAGAGCAACCAGGGTGACTTCGGTGCTTGTTCACCATTAAATGCATGGGAGATGCAGGACTGGGGTCTTTTTAGGGGRRTGTTTGTATGTCAAGGGGTATTTGAGGGGGGTAAATAGCCTCTCCTGAGCCAGTGTCTGGGGTCTCTGCCCATCTCAGGGGTCGAGGAGGCAGAAGCACCCTGGGCTTGAGCTAAGAGCATCCTCCACCCCTGCACGGGGCTCTGGGGGGTAAAACCTGAGACACCCACCTCAGGCTCCATACTCTTTATTTTTAGTTTATTTTGCCGGGGAGAGATGGCAGATTTGCAGATTTTAACTCCTTAGGGCCAGTAATTCCTCTCCCCCATCGGTTTTGCCGTGGGGTGAAGGGTGGGTGCAAAATGCAAGGGCTGGTGGCCAGCGTGGGGTGTCCGTGGGCCAGCAAAGGCAAGGGAGAAAAAAAAAAAAGCACTTTTTTATACCACTGTTTGATTTGGGACCTCTCCAGCTCCCGGGAAGCTCCTGCTAGCGCGAAATGCGGGTTTGTCGAAATAAAACACTTTTACCCCGCAGTTTTCTTATCTTAATGCAGTCCGGCTCTAAAAAATAATTCGGGGGAAAAATGAATTCGAGTATTTAGCCTCCTAAATCTGCACTCATGGCATAAAACGGGGGCTTTAATYTTATTTTGGTATTATTATTATTGTTATTATTGTTGTTGTTATTATTATTAACGATCCCATTTACGTTCAAATCGCCCAGCTCTCAAGAACTCCGTTTTTTTTTCATGGAAAACTTCAAATCCTCCCAAAATCCCGGTGATTTTCCCGGGTGCTTGGCACATCCCTGGAGCCTTTGCAGCGTTGCATGAGCAAAAAACTCTTTGCAAGAAGGAGCAAACCCAGGAGTTTGCAATAACCTCAAAGCACGGCTGGAAAAAATAACGCAGAAATATTTAGGTGGGATTTAGAGGGGGGGGGGAAAGCAATTTTGCCAGTAAATATTTGGAGTCGAGAAGACTGATAAAGGCCGGCAACTGGTATTTATATGTTTGGCAGCCAGCAATGCGGAGAGGGCTGCTGCAAGGAGCAAATCGGCGAGGAGTAAATCCCGGTGCCCACGAGCAGCTCGAAAAATGTCTAATTTCGTAAAAAAAAAACCCACGATATGCAGAAGGGACCCGGCTGGGACTTTGCCCTCCACTCCCCGGCTTTGCCTGCAAGTCGGGAAAGGAACTGGTTTTGAAAGAGCTTTTGCAAACTACCGAGGGAAATGTTTCTTTCCCACTATTTAAGAAAAAAAAAAAATGGGAAAGTATCTTTTTCCCCGTTGTTTTTCACTACTTCTCCTGAAGGGGTGAAAGGAAAGAGGGAGGAATGAATTTAAGGAAGATACCAAAGCAATAGCGGGGATGACACCCAGGGAAAATCGCTTTCTTCCACGAAACTTATGCGCATTTTTTATTTGAACACTCAAGAACAGGTTCTCTGTTTGTTTGGGTTTTTTAGATAGTGAATCTATCGATCTGCATAGATAAAAAGTGTTTTATAGCCGGCATTTTTCCAAAGGTCGATCATTTTACCCTCAGATCTTCAGGTGCTATTACCAGAAGTCGTGAGAAGATGAATGGAGAGAAGAAATCGGAGGAGACTGGTCCCCAACAGAAATTTTACGGGCTTTTTTTTCCCCGTAAATAGCTCTAGGAGGTCTTCAACTCACAAGATGCATTTACATATAATAATATGATATTACGTAAGGTTAATATAACATGGGGTAATCGCTGCAGAAGCCACCAAACCACTTTCTTTCCCATCGCCAACACACTCCCAAGAGCTGCCTGAAGTTCCCACCTCCCGTTCCCTGCAGTCGTGCTGAAATATCAGTTAAATTCCCCATTTCTCTTCCCCTCATTTCTCACCTGGTGAATATTTTGGAGCGATTTAGCTCCAGAATGAARTCCTTGATAGCGGGTTGTGAACGCTTTGGCTCTCCACTTGATCTGCAAGGAAGAACAGGGGATAAATACCATCCTAAAGAGTTGAGGAGCCCAAATGTCCCCGTGCGAGTCACCAGGCATTATTTAAAGGACATAATTATGWATTCATCATTGGAAAGACACAACCTGCCGTCGGACTTTCAAAGYGAGCTGTGGGAAGACGAAATGCAAAGCAGGACCCGGGACGTCTGCAATTATTTTGCAGAAAGATTTGATAAGTGGCTCTTTTGGGGTTCTTTGTTTGTTTGTTTATTAGCAAAAGGATTATTAGTTGGAATTAATTGGGAAGTAAATAAAACGTGAGGTATCTCCGAGGGCTTCAACATCCCTCYGAGGCAGAGCTGGAAACTTTGTCGGGTTTATTTTGTTTTCGGGATAGACACATAGGAGCAGACACAGCCACAGTGGGGAAGAAAAGGACTGTGAGGGAGTGTCTTAGATATATATAGCGTATATAATAGGTATAGGATATGCAATAATTGCATAGATAGGTGGATGCATGGATAGATAGATACGTGGATGGATGGATGGGTGGGTGGATGGAGGGATGGAGGGATGGATGTGTGGCACAGATCCTGCAGCCAAGCACTCTAAATAAATTAGTTTTGATTTTTATACTGACTTTCAGCTAATTTTGGGGAGAAGCAAACCACACGCGTGGCTGGGATTCTCTCCTTCTCCCTGTCTCCAAAGTGCGCTGCAGCTTGGTGGAGTGGGGAAAAGGGGGTGCGGGGAAAGGGCCCCCCAGRAGCCCTCTGTCCCGTGGGGGTGGGGGGCAGCATCCCCGCCCCGAAGGCAGGGGGGACCCTCACCTGAGCCAGTCCCTGCGTGCCTGCGTGGGTCCCTGTCCCTGCGTGGGTCACCGCGGCCCCACTCGGGTCTGAGAGCCCCAAGGCTTGCGAGGAGCTTGCGGGGGCCGGAGGGGACCCTGTGGGGGCTGGAGGCTCCGACCAGCATCACCCCAACACCACCCCTGCCCTTGGCGAAATTTGCCTCAGTCAGGCAAACGGGGCTTACACCTGAACTCCAAACCTCTTACAAACCCAAAAATTAATATAAAAGAGAAAAAAACAAATATATTTTCACTCCGTTTACCCCTCCAGCCGCCCCCACTCTGCAGAGCAGGATGAATCCTCACCCCAACACACACTATATAGGAAAAAAACGACGCAATTTCTTTAGGGGAATTTTTAAGATAAACCTCGGTATTCAGAGGTCCCCAAGAGCAAAATTTGAGCCATCCCCCCGTTTAACTTTTTTTTCCAGATCAGCAGACACAAACCCACCCCCAGACTCCCCCCCCTGCTCCTGCCTTCCCTGCTCATTTGTAGCTGTCCCCGAGGAAGACTCTGCTTTACGCACTTGCCGTTTAAAGCCGAAAAGCCCCTGCGTGACAATACAAAAGCCCWTTTTTTTTTTTTTCGGCTTGCAAAGGCACATCCTCAGGGAGGAAAAAAAACCCTCCTCGTGTTTGAGGAGAGGAAAAGCACATAGGAGCTGTGCGGGTCAGTCGTGGCAGGCGGGAGCCTGAGAAAGCCTTGGAGGACAGGGAGGAAAACCACTTTTTTTTTGTCAGTAATGGAGCAAAATCCTTTTATCACCCCTTTTTAACCAAGTGCAGAATTAAACCATATCTTGSTGGGGCCACGGTTTTGCTGATGTTTTGGATGCGCTCGGAGCAGCTTAGGGAGAGGGGTGGAAAGGCAGCAGCCCTGCCAGGACTTTTTTAGCTCATCTTTAACCCCAAAATCCATATTTGGCGTTTAACCTCGTGAAAGAAGAATTTCGACAGGTTTTTGGCATTTAGGCTAGACTCTGAGTATTAAAATGAAACCAGTGTTATTAATCGCCATGGAGGATAAATAGCCATACCTGAGGTGGAGGCACAGTCCCACTCCTGGGTGAAAATCCAGGTTATTCCCATCCAGGCGGATAAAGATCCTGCAAAAAGCAAAATGGGCCATCCCACGCACAACCCGCACATGTTTTGGGGGAAAACACAGCGATTTCAGCCTCTCTCTGCCAAGGTGGAGTCATGTATGGCTTTATTTCCCTAATCATTTCTTCTCCTTTAAAATTCAGCCCAGCAAATAATTTTTGGAACAGGCTGGGATCTCTCCAATTACCAAAAATGTTTTTCGAAGCGAAACATCGGGCTTTTTTTTTTTTTTTCCGTTTTCTTCCTTCTTTGCTTATTGCATACATATTTTCCCTAGCTAATGCCTAATAAATCCCAGGTTTTCCATAGAAAGTTACACTTCTCCCACCACGATGTTGCTTGGAAATGGAGATTGCATCGCTCTTTTATGCTTAGTGTGAACGTGTGGGCATCGGTCGTGCCTATTCATCATTATATGGATGAATCTATTTAATATACGCTAAACACCAGTTTGGCAAACACAGTTCATTTAAGTTCAGCTTCTACCTCTGGAAATGAAACTATTCAGTGTTTTGCTTTTGAAAATGTGAATAAACTTGGCAAAGAGCTCCCACTCTTCCCTCTCAATCCCTCCAAGCAGCTCCGAGGAATGAAATATTTGGACATCAAGTGGACCAAGAAGTAAATAGTTTGGGTGGGAGAAGGGGAGAAACAGCCTTGAACACACAGCTCTCATATAACTGGTTCTGAATAATGTTTGGCAAAAGAAAGAAGGTTTCTTACATTGGCCTGGTGTTAGTCTCCGTCCTTCCAAACGCATCTTGAGTTAATTCGGTACCGAGAGATGGGGGAGAAAATAACCCCGGATCGTTGCAATCCCACGGCCAACAGATTTAAAAAAAAAAAAAAAAGAAAAAAAAAAAAGCGCCCCTGTATTTTAGAGCACTTACAAATAAAGAAATAAAATTACATTTAGGGGGAAAAAAAATAAAGCCTCATCCAAGCGCAAAGGGCTATAAAGCACCTGAGCGTCCCCGGCTCGTCTCCCTCTTTCTCTCCCCGAGAATATGAAGGCAAAAATGATGAGAAGCGATAATTACGCTCTCCAGATACCGCTTTGTTGACACCAGCCAGACCAAATGGCCCCCTTTTCTTTTGTCAATGCTTCAGGCGACCTCCTGTTTTAACTTGGAATTGAACTTGGACTTCCGACCAGACAGGGGCCCTAAATTGAGGCAGATATTTTATTTGTCTGTCTCTGAATCACCGAGTCAAGAAGTACCTATTGCACCGGGCCAGCGTGGAAATAATAACAATAATTAACGGTGAGGAATTGCTAGGAGCTGGGACATTCCGCAGTGGCTGTAAAAAAAAAAAAAAAAGCCCTTATTTGCCTCAAAATGTGGTGTCGCCGTGCGAAGAGGCGACGGGATGGGGAGGAGGGATGAGGGGGGAGAAAAGGGGCTGCGGGATTTTGGGAAACCCCCGACAAACTGCCACGTCCCCGCGTTGTCACCCCTGGGGTGATGGGTGAGATGAGTGGGACCAAGAGGTATTTATCCCTTTCCTCTTCTCCTCCTTAACTTTAGCACGTTTTTTTTGGGGGGTGGGGGGGGGAAAGGATAAAACACAGTAATAAAGCCACGGGGTTGGAGACAGCGAGGTTTGGCTTTGCAAATCCACCTCTGGCCCTGCCTTGGGGCAAGGGATTTTATATATATATATTTATTTTTTTCCCCTTTCTGGGTAGCAAAATGCTGGGAAGCCAAAGCAAACCACACAAAGAACACCCTCAAGATTTAGCAACCCCCTCCGCAAGCTCGGGGGGGGTGCTGGGAGGGTGCTGGGGGGAGAGGCTGGGCTGGCAGCGCCCTGTCGATGGCAGCTAAAAAAAAAAAAAAAAAAACCAACACCAAAAAAAACCCACCAAAAGAAAGGCTGAAAAAAAGCCTCAGGGTGGATCCACTCCAAACAGGTTGCAGGAATCTGACAGGTTAGGAAGGAGAAAAGCCGGATCGTCTCGGGTCAGGCTCAATTCCCCGTCTGACACCACCCGAGACGGTTTGATCCAGCCCAGGGAGGGGGGCGATGGGGGGGGGGAGAGTAACCCGATAGTGTGTTTCCGTCCTCGATGCATCTTTCCTCCTCGCTCCCTCTCTCTTTAAAAGCATTTAAATTAAAGACTAGGTAGGGGTTTTTATTTGATTTTTTTTTAATTGCCTGTATAAACATCTCCAATGCAAAGGGGGGGGTGAAGAATTGGTGATAATCCCAACGGCTGGGACAATCTGATGTAAAACTTTTTTTTTTCCCCCCCTTTTTTGGGTGTTTCTTTTTGTCCCTTTTTGGGTGCAATGCGTCAAGGCAGAGAAGACTGTATTTAATCTTCTTTTCCTGCGCTATTTCGGGCATTGCTTTTGCAAGAATGCTGCTAAGGCTTGGCCACAGCCTCCAGCCTCCCTGGTTGTATTAATTCAGCAATAAGCTGAACCAGGGATGTTAGGATTTATTTTTCTCTCTCATTTTCTCTCTCTCAAAAAAAAAAAAAGGCACGCAAAGTTTGGGAAAAGAAGTCGGCTTTGGCTTTTATTTATCCAAAGCACATTTTGAACAAAGCCTGGGAAAGCTTTCCTTGGATTCCACTGCAAGAATATGAGATTTAGTGGAATAGTTTTTTCACTAAATTGGTACTCCAGTGGGAAAATTGCATGTTGATCTCAGACTTTCTCATACCACGGGCTCTAATTTCCCTGAGGACTCAAAAGCTAAAATTCTCCTCCTTTATTCACCCACCCCCCCAAAAAAAAAAAAAAAAAAAAAAAAGGAAAAGCAACTTTTCTTTCCAAATCTAGGTAGGGATCTTTCTCTGCGGGTGCATTGTGTTTTAGAGGCACTGACAGCGGCTGGGGCCGATTTTCCTTCAATAAAACTCATACCTTGGCCATTTTCCTTTGTATGTGAGATGTCTGGAGGTGGGAAGAAACATAAATGCGGTTTTCCTCCAGAAAATGGTGTACCGAGGGGGGATTTCTAAATCTTTCTGACAATAATGAGGGGGAAAAAGGGGGAAAAATAAGGTGAAAAAGGAAAATTTAAAAAGGAAAAGAAAAATACCCATGTGCCGCAGATTTGCGGTGAATTGTTTTCATCTATCCCCTAACCGAAATAAAGGATTTGCCTTTTTTCTTTGTTCTCATCCAGCCCACATTTTTTTTTTTCTCCAGGATATGTGGATAATAAAAAGGGACTTTATCATAAAATTCCGCAGCTGATGAATTTTATTTTGGGTGAGATTTCCCTGGCCTGGAGAAGCAGCGCTTGACTTTGAGCCACGTTGGATGTGCACGAATGTGCTCTCTAGGTGTTTGGCCACAGACAACACCAGTATTTTCAGGGCAACAGTTACCTTCACACGTCTGGGGAGGAAATCCCTCTTTTTGAGAGTTTGCCTTATATATCTACAAGTCAAGTTAGCTTTTTAACAAACGCAATATATTGACAGCTTCAATATCTCCGGTTGCTAACACACTTTCACCTGCAAAACTGTGTTCAGCCCTCAATTTCCGTGGTTTATTTTTTAAAGGGGAGAGTGGCAATAAAGAAAATGGCTAATTTAAAGGAGAGAGGGTAGAAAACTGCCTTAAAAACCAGCAGCTAAAGTGTTGGAGATAAGGTAATGAGAAACAACTTGCAGTTTTGCAAAGCAGAACAGAGCTGGACACCGCAAGGATATATAATTTTTTTTTTTCCCATGGACTCGGACATGAATCTATTTCTCTCTCCCTTTCCAGCAGGAATAAAAATAAAGAAATAAATACACTGAATTTCTCCCAGGGTCTGTCTTCAAGATGGCAGAGAAAGGGAAGGGGAACCAGGCAAACCCATGCTTGTCTTCAGAAGAAGAAAATTCAGCTTCTTTCTTCTCGGAGCCCGCTGGTAGACGGAGAGGGAACCGCTCCCTGCAGAAATATCCATATAAAACCTTTTCCGGAGCGATCTGCAAGCCTAGAGCCGGCATGAGGATGAGAAAGAGGAATTTATAAGTCAGTATTATTTGATATTGGTCAGCTTCCCCTCTTATTTCCCTAATTTAAAAAATAATCCTGAAAATGTGATGCTGCAGGAAGGGTGCGTGAGCCATGCGGACTCTTCCAGCCTTTTTCTATAAATGCACAAGCAGAGGAATATTATACTTTAAAAAGAGTTTGGGAAAAAAAATTGCTATTAAAAAAAAAAACCACAACCTAACGAACGGGTCTCACATCTGCTCTTATTTCTAATTGCTCCTTCTCCTCTTCCTATTTGTTATTTATGGGTACCACTCTCCTAAGCGGTTCCACATTTTGGTAAGTGTAAACATCCCTGAGCTGGTTTGGGTTCATTAACCCACTCGCCATCGCGGGGAGAGCYGCCCTCAGAAGCTGAGAAATTAAAAGAAATGGTAAAACAGAAGCATTTTTTAAATGAAATCTTGAATTTCGGAGCTGAGGGTTGTTTTGCACATCGACCCTCCTCCTCCCTCCCCAGCCACAGACCTTTCCCCAGGAAACCACGGGTTTAAATGTGATTTTTCTCCTCTGTTATCTCTGGAAAAAGACATTTTTTTCTTTTTTTTTTTTTAATTTTTATATTTTTCCCTCTCTTTTTCTCTTGTTCTTTCCTCTTTTTCTCTTGTTTTCTTCTCTTTTTCCCTCGTTTTCACCCCCTCCCCTAATTTTCGGCGTGCAACCCGCACTATCCCACCGAATTACAAAATTCAATGTTTCATTCAACCGATATTTCCCCGGGATACGAAGTGGAAATGCCCTTCCCCAAACCTGCCAGCGCAATTTGCTGTTATTTTTTAATTTATCGTGGTGTCTGCCTTCCTCAGGGCTCCTACCTTCACTCCCCAGCCCCTCGACACCGAGCCCTGCCCGCTGCCCGCCCGCTGCCCGCTCCGCTCCGCGCATCCCCCGTTCCGCCTCTATTACCCTTACCATAAATCTTTACATTTTTAACATTTAATCCCCTTCCCACGCCGCGCAGATAGGACATATGCTACAAAATGTTAACTACTTCATAAAAATTAAAGGCGCAAAAAGAAAAAAAAAAAAAAGAGGGCTGCTGGGGGAGGGAAGGGGTTTTTTGTTCGGCTCCCCCCGTCCCTTCCCCCCGACGTGGCGGACACCCGGCTTTAATTTACGTATCATTTCTTGCTCGGCTTCTTCCATCACCTCTCCGAGCCATGTGGTTCTTGGGGTGGGGAGGGATGTTTCTCCTGGGTGATTTCTGGAGGGATCACGGCACTTTGTGGAATTCAAAGGATGCGGGCAAGGCTTTTATTTTTATTTTATTTTATTTTTAAAAATTTTATTTTTTTTATTTTTATCCTTATTTTTATTCTTTTTTTATTTTTATTTTTATTTTTTATTATTTTTTATTTTATTATTTTCATTTCATTTCATTTTCTTATTTTATGTCATCCTTCTATTTTATTCTTTTTATTTTCTCCCACCCCTGCCCACCGCAGCCTTTTTCAATTCCCCTTTTAAACCCAGCTCGAAGCCTGTGGAAGGTGCCCCCGAGGCCGCATCCCCGCAAAACCCATCCCCGAGGCTCAGGGGGACCCGCTTGGGCTCCTTCGCCTTGAACTTGGACTTCGACGGCTCTTTAGGACGCCGAAAATCCCTCCTCGGCAGCTCGGAGCGGGGGCAGGTTAATTGAGAACTCGCCTTCGCCCCTTTTACGGACTCCCTTTGCAGGGTGGGCTCTCCCCGCCTCCAGGATTTTGGGGGGTTTTGTGGGTTTTTTGCTTTTTTCCCCCCTTTTTTTTTTGCTATTGGGAAGAGTTGGAAGAGGATGAGCTGGAAGGGRAAGCGCCCCGGGAGGGGGTATTACCCCCAAAACCAGCGGCAACGAGGGGGGTTTAGGATTTAAGGGGTCACAGGCAGCGTGGAAGGGTGTCCTGCGTGGGTAYGCACCCCACGGGGGTGCGGGACAGGGACAGGCGAGGACCATCTGGAGGTGACTCCACCCTCCACGGCACCCCCCAGGAAAATCTGGGGGGGAAACGCAGGGCAGGCGGAGCTCACATCCCTTCTCGTAGGCTAAGGCACTAAATTCCTAAAAAAATAYATATTTTTTTCCCACTTTTTCCTCTATTTCTGTTTTTTTGGGGTGCTGAAGAGGTCTGAACTTCTTCCCTCCCTTAATAACTCCTCCCCCGGGGGTTCCCCAAGGGCTGCGAGCACCCCCACAGTGCCCCCCCCCCATCCCCATCCCCATCCCTCCCAGCCAGCAACCTGCCATTTCTCTCTCTTTTTTGCCCCAATTCCGTGGCAGCCCGGCCCTGGTTTATGAACTAATTCACTTTTTTACAAACCCTGACAAATCAGCCTGGACCAACAGACCCCCCCGCGCCCCCCCCCTTCGTCCCCACTCCGCATCGCCGCTAAAATATTTATCACCGAATTATTAAACATCAATAACCACCACTCCACGCGCGCGCTGAATGGCCGAAAATCAAATTATTTCGGAATCTGGCAGGAAAATCGAGGGAGGGGGAGCTTTTGGGCAGAGTTTTTGCCTTTTTTTTTTTTATTTTTTCGGGGGGGGGGAAGCATCTTGTGAAGGAAAAAATAGTCAACAGGTTCCACACACCCCCCAAAAAAAAGGAGGTGTGTGTGATTTTTGACCGCCCCCTCGAAGCATCGTGGGACGGTTGTCCGTCGTTTCCCCTTGAAATATCGCGGGTGGGTGGCTATCTTTGTGTGCCCCCCCCTCCATATATKGCTTAAAGCATCCTTCCCCCACGCCGAAACACGGGGGGGGGGCGGGGAATCCTTCAAGGGAAAAGCATCTCTGTCCCGTGTCCCCCCC
>JASVER010000248.1:169569-193309 GCA_030449065.1 Oceanodroma leucorhoa | reverse complement strand
GGCGCGGCGCGGAGCTTCCCCCGACGGCGGCGGCGGCGGCGGCCGAGGAAGAGGAGGAAGAGGAGGAGGAGGAGGCGGAGGCGGAGGAGGCGGCGGCGGCGGCGGCGGCGGCGGCGGCGGCGGCGGCGGGAGCAGCGCGGCATGACATGACGGCACCGCTCGGCCTCCCCCCGCGCTGGCCCGACGGCCTCGCCTGCCGCTGCGAGGACGCCCCGCGGGAGAAAAACCGCATGGAAAGCTTGGGGCATTGCCGGGAGATGATGCCCCACGCGGGACTCGCCGTGCCCACCGCTCCACCGCCACCACCGCCGCCACAGGGAGCTTCGTACGCCGAGCTGGCGGCTGCCGACCCCCCCCGGCAGTGCCCGTCGGGGGCGGCTTCCAGCGCGGCGCTGGGCTACGGTTACCCCTTCGGTGGGGGCTACTACGGCTGCAGGTTGTCCCACTCCCACGGAGTCAACTTGCAGCAGAAACCCTGCGCTTATCACCCCGGGGAGAAGTACCCCGAGGCCGGCGGGCCCCTGCCCGGCGAGGAGCTGCCGTCGAGGGCCAAAGAATTCGCCTTTTATCCCGGTTTTCCCAGCTCCTACCAGGCGGTCCCTGGCTATTTGGACGTGTCGGTGGTACCGGGGCTCGGTGGTCACCCGGAACCGAGACACGACGCTTTGCTTCCCATGGAAGGTTACCAACACTGGGCTCTTTCTAATGGCTGGGATGGGCAAGTGTACTGCTCCAAAGAGCAATCGCAATCCGCACACCTCTGGAAATCACCTTTCCCAGGTAGGCTGCTCCGGGAACCGGTGTGCTCGCCAGCTTCCCAACCGCCAGCTCCCACCGGAGGTGTGGATGTGCGTGTGTGCGGATGAGTGTGCATATATACATACACATATACGGATAGATACGTGTATGCCTGTATATATAATTAAAGGGAAAGAAATGGCTCTGGAATGCCTCCTGTGCAAGGCAATGTGTATGAACATGTATGGGAAAGAAGGTGAAGCAATCATTTCTGAATCAAAATACACGCCGTGAGCTTGCTTGGAAAGTAACTTTGCCGTTTAATTCTTCCCTTTCTTCTCTCCTCCCTCTTGTTGCCTCACCTAAAGAGAGTCTCTCRGTGCCTTTCTCTTCATTTTCCCTTCTGCTTGCCGCTTCTCTAAGTGCAGAAAGCTTAAAAAGGCAAAAAAAAAAAATTACAAAACCCCTTCTCTAGTGGTTCGGTCGAATGAGAAGTGTCGGAGGCTGGRACAGTAAATCATATCACAATTACACACAATTATAGGAATAGGTGTCAAGTGACAAATGAATCTGTTTGGAGGGGAAGGAGGGAGGCAGAGGGGTTGGAGGGGGGGGGGGACCGGCGGGGCTTCTCCGCCAGGTCAGGCAGGCATCCTGCCCGACTGACAGCCCGCAGGCAGCCGGGAAGGCAAAACCCCTCCTTGGAGCATCTTTTTAGCTCAGCAAATCCCTCGCTCCCTTCCCTTCCTGGTCCCACCGGGCCCGGCCGGCTCCGTCCCCCGACGACAGCAGGGGGGAGGAAGGTGATGGTAGGTGCTGCCTGCCGGTACCTCTCCCCACATTCCTTCCAGCCCCCCAGTCCCAGCGTTGGGTGGGGAAGGACGGGGGGGGGGGACGAAATAACCACAGTAAAATTGGGGGACGACCCTACAGCATCTGGGATGGAGAGAAGGGACGGGTCGCGATAGTCCTTTGGGGGGGCAATGGTGGGGGACATATCGATTTATGTATTTTCCTTCTTCAGGACAAAGAGAGACGAGCAGGGGGCTTTCCCGGGAGCTTTTTGGGAAGGGGGGGGGATGTGGCGATGCGTTGTTGGCTGCACGATGGATGTGTGGGTTTTTTTGGGGGTGTCCTTCTATTCAAGCTGTATTTGGGGGAGCTGCCGCCCCCACCGCTTTCTCTCCCCCATCACCCGCGGTGAACCCTCCTGCAGGAGATTCCTGCCCCCCACCACTGGCCTTTGCGGCACCCTCAGCACCCCCAATTTCATCACCCCAAAGAGCCGATTGCCCCCAAAGCTTCCCCAGGGGCTCCCCAATTAACTCCTGTCAGCCATAATTGGGGCTGTGCTGCYTGCCGGAGAGAGCTCGCCTCCATCTTCCTGCTCCAGCCAGCTGGGTCACACCTTTGCGGCGAGGAGCCTCATCACCCAGGTCACCCCCCCCTACCCTGGCAGGGGGCTGGGAAGGGGCTGGGGCTCCCCGAAAGCTTGGGGGGGGAGCTTTCCCCCCCCCCCCCCAGTACGGACAGAGCAGGGGTGAAGATGCTCCCCGCATCCCTGCTGAACCCATTCCCAATAGCCCCTTTGCAAAGCACAGAGCATCTCCCCCTCCTCYCCCCCCGCAAAAGTCACTAGAGGGGGGGTGCTGGGGTTATTCTTGCTGGGTTTGCCCCCCCACCCCCCCCCACCCCGAGGGGCTTCCCGGGCTGCACCAAGCCGGCGGGAGGGGCTGGGGTGCAGGGGATGCACTTGACTCTGCACCGGGTTCGGTGTTTGGTGGTGCGCATCTGCGGGGATCCCCGAGAAAATTTGCTGTTGGGTGGGGAAAAAAAAAGGGGGGGGAGGAGAGAAAAAAGAAGAAGAAGGAAATAGGGGAGAAGGTCTAGATGTTGTCCAAAACCTATCCGTTTGGAAGGTCCCTTTGATTATCCGCGCACGTTAGTCTGTGGGTTGACTTGATGCTCCTTGTTTATCAGGGTGGACGGTGTTGTCAAGAAAAACAGGCTTTCACTACGTGATTTATTAATATTATGTTATTATTAGTATTATTATAGTATTATTCCCCTCGCTGGATGCATTTTCTACCTGTCTTGTCTCCTTTTCCCTCCCTTTCTCCCTCTTTCTCTTCACTCGCATTCCTCCACTCTTTATCCTCCTTTTTTCCTCCCTTTCTTTCTCTCCCCAACGTGCATAAATCCCCACCCCACGCCCCGGGATGCAGTAACCCCCCCTCTTCCCCTCTTCCCCTCTTCCTTATGGTTYTGTTTGTTTGTTTGTTTGTTTGTTTAAATCCAGACGTGGTCCCCTTACAACCCGAAGTCAGCAGCTATCGGAGGGGACGAAAAAAAAGGGTCCCTTACACTAAAATCCAGCTGAAGGAGTTGGAAAAGGAGTACGCGGCCAGCAAATTCATCACCAAAGAGAAGAGGAGGAGGATTTCGGCCACCACCAACCTGTCCGAGCGGCAAGTGACTATCTGGTTCCAGAACCGGAGGGTCAAGGAGAAGAAGGTGGTGAGCAAATCCAAGACAGCGCATCTCCACGCCACCTGACAGAGGATGACTTTGGAGGAGAAGGGGCAAGGAAAAGGAAGCAAGAAGCGTAAATATTTATCTGGTAGTTTGTATGATAACATCGTCGGGACTCTGCTGATTCCAATTCATTATTTAAAAAAAAAAAAATAATAAGCGACATTCACAAATGCACACGCGCATCTCCCCCCTTCCCCAAAACACCGACCGCATCTTTGATTTATCCCTCTGCCCCGCTCTGACTGTGAAAACCCCAGTTTTGCTCTGAGAAATCCATCGATAAGGTTAAACTGTGTATATTTTTAAAAGAAAATAATAATAAGCTAAGGGTGTAGTTACGTTAAAGGAGAGATGAACTCCGAATGTCGCCTGTAACGCTGTATAGTCCGACCCCCTCGCCAGTCTTTCATATCTCGGGCCATTTCACCCACCGGTGTATAAATGTATGGAGAACCTATGGCAAAGTTGCATCAGCTTCGTATTTTCTCGGCACTAGGGACCAAAAATAAGAAATAAGGCTGCTATTGTGGGAAGAAAACCATTGCTCGGTGTCGCTTAAATATCCCAACCACTGATTTTTAGGTCCCAGATGGAAGTGAGTTGCTGTACGAGACTATTTTGGGTATGTTCTCATGAGGGTTTCTATATCTCTGCCATAAAACTGGAATGTCTGTTCTCCGCTGACAAGATGGAAAATGCACAATATTGTCTTTGGGGTTTGTTTCTTTCCCTCTCTAAACCGGCTAATTATCGACAGTGTTCTTTGGATATGTAAAAGCATCGTTTTTTTTTTTTTTTTTAATGTCTTGTATATGTATATAATATTGTGGTGTCCAGATGATATGTACCGACTGCAGATGACATTTCTTAAAAATAAATATCTTTTTTTGTTGTTGTTTTGCCTTGAGGAGAGGCTCTTTGTGCACCTCTTTGTAGCCCTGTGCCTCTCCCATCCCTCCCTCCAGCCGCCGCCTCTCCTCCACCACCGCAAATACAGCCCGGGCGGGAACCTCCGCAGAGAAAGGAGGGGRAAAAAAGGGGGGAAATCTGGGAAGTTTGGGCAGAAACCGCTTAATAAGGGCTCCCCGGAAGATGCGAGGGGCACATGCATGTCCCCAAGGAGGGTTGTTCCCAGGAGGAGTAAATAAACTGAGCCAACTGAGTGCTTTTTTATTTATTTATTTTATTTTATTTTATTTTATTTTATTTTATTTTATTTTATTCCTTTTTTTTCCTTATTTTGTCCTTATTTTCCTCCCCCCCCGCAATTACCCCGGGTGAAAATGCGATGACTTTCCGGAGACGCTTTTAATCTCTTTAAATCTCCCTCCCAAAGGACGCGTTTCGCTAAACCTGTTTGACTCCAGCTCCGGCCCCAGATGAAAATCTCCCAACCTGCCCTCGCCCCGCCGAGCAGCTCCGCGGCCCTCCCGGCTCCGCGCCCGCGGAACTTACGCGGCCCCGAGCCGGCTGGGCAGCTCGGAAAGAAATACGAGAGAGGAAATTGTTTCCATAGGCGGATTACAATCTACCTTAATATCTGCTAGATTTAATCACCTCGTTAAATGATCAAAAGGGGAGGGGAAGGGGGGAGAAAAAGGCTTTTAAAGGGATGTAACCTAAAACAATGTTATTGCGGGTTAAATTTGCATCGAGTGTGTGCATATATTTATGTGAGGGGGCAGATAGAGCAGGCGCAAGCTATATAAAGCTGTATGAAAAAAAGATTAGCGTTGGAGTCCACAGAAACACTAGGTGTTCAAGCTGATACGCTTAAGTGCGTATATATATAATAAACATATATATACATTTATATAAGGGTATATATAATGGCATGTGCCTATAACCGGGTATGTCCGTTTGTTTTTATGAGCTGGGCGTCGGTGTATATATATGTTATATATATATGTTACATGTATGTGTGTGGGGCTTGACGGTGTGCGTGTGATTTATATAAGTCTGGGTATTAAGGCGATCTGTGTATCTCTATATATAGCTCTATCACATATAATATACCGCATATAACAACGTGTCTATACTCTCAATATAAATTTTTATATATATATATATGCAAGTGCATCCCTCTACACTATTATATGAAATGGTGGGTAGATAATATGTACGTTATATATATAAATTTATATACACAGATGCAAGTGCACCCCTCTACTATCACACGACGTGGTATGTAGGGTCTGCACCGGTGTGTTTAATATGGTATGTGTGTGCGTATGGGTGTACATATAGCTTTATAAATGCGTCTAAAAGACAGATACGTAGGGGGGGTGTATGTATAGCGTCTCTCCACGGGTTCAGTGCGGTGACAGTGTCCTATGGAGCCCATACCACCACCAGAAATGCCGGGAAAGCCCCATATGGATTTGGATGCTTCCCCAAATCTCTGGAAAGGTGGGACGCGGCTTTGTCTCATASCGGGAATGGGGCGAACCGGGGGCTGGGTCCTCCCCTCCCAGCTCCCCATCCCTTCGGGGAGGGGGTGAAAAAAGGGGTCCYTGATTTCTCCCCCCTCCCCAGCCCCTGATTTCTCCGCAGGCGCAGCTGCTGAGCGGAGAAAACCCGCGGTTGATCTGACCGTGTTCCCTGCATTTATTTTGGAGAACTTCGGTGGTTTGGAAGCACCGGCAGAGCTTTAATTCATAGTATTTTAATTTTTTTTTTAAAGGCGCTCAGCTAGGAAATACCGCAATACCTTGAGAAACCCATCGCCGCTGCTACAGGGGGATTAAATCTTTGGTAAAACCTGCCCTAACGCAGGAGAGCCACGAGAATATGTGTTTTGGGTGTTAAAAAAATAACAACTCTTCCTCTTAAAAAAAAGCTTGCTGTGTGTGCAGACACTGCAATGCCTGAGAGCAACTCCAGACAAGCCCAAATCCGACATCCCGACAGCGTGTTGTTCGCTGTGGCTCTATTCTTCCTCATTGTACCTGAATTTCACCAGTTCTGGGGAAAAAAAGTTGATGCAAGTGAGGTTATTGAGTGAGGGTTATTGGAGGGAATGAGGGGATATGGATAAAYACTTTTTTTTCCTTCACGGGTGTGGGTAATTGAGCCCAAGTTATTCACGGAGTTTCCTATTCTGGAAGTTTTTGTCAATTGTGGTTTGATATTGTTGGAGGGGGAGAGGGCTGTGTGTCGGTTTGTGTGTCAGTCGCTCTTTCAACTCGCGTGGGAGGAATTAAAAGGGGAAGGAAAAAAAAAAGAAAACAAACGCAAAAACAGAGAAGAAACAAGAAATTCATTCATTGCACTTCAGGGCACCAAGGGGTTTCTGATGGTCTTGGTTGGCAGATATTGGCGAGACCATGAAACCGGGCGATCTCCTGCCGTTGCCCACGTTTCCCACCATATTTTAAAATATCCTTATTYTTTTCTGTGCCGCTCGACCCCTCCATCCTCCCCTGGGGGCTGTACCCCCGCGCAAGAGCCGGGAGGGCGCACGGATGCAGGCAGGCGATGCTGAGATGCCGGCTGGGATTTTGGGGGGAYGTAGACTCCCAGGGAAGGGGAAGCCGGTCCCCGACGTGCTCAGGACCTCGGGGTTTAGTCCCCCCAAAGCGGGGCTGAGTCTTTCCCCGCCGTCGGGGATGGAGTCGGGTGGGGATGGCGGCGGGACGAGGTCAGGATTGGACCCTCAGGGGCAGAGAGGGAACCCGGGAGCTCCCGACGGACAAACCTTCCCTTCCCCCTCCGCACACATCCACGGAGAGTTGGTCCTCCCTTTAATCCCGGCGATTTGCGTGAAAAAAAAATTGTTTTCGGGGCTGGTCGGAGAAAAATAATACCCCCACTTAATTTTTGAGATAAATCCTTCCTGCCGATCCTAGATACGATTAGTTTGGGTTTTTTTTTTTTCCAGAAGAAGGACAAAATAGAATCTACAACTGAAGTTATTTGGTCACCCTCTTCCAAGAGCTTTGCAGGAGGCACTTGCCTGGAGGAGAAGAAATCAAAATAAAAATTGCGCGCACACACGCAAAACCCGAGGAACAGCTCGTTATTTCCCTGCTGAAGTTCCGCGGGCGCGGAAACCGAGCTCCCCTGGACGTGACCCCCCAGGAACACAAATTCAACTAATTTCTACCTTTTTCCACTTATTTCTTCACACCCCCGTTAGGAAATAGCATTGAGAATGGCTCGCTTCTCTTTTCCTGGCTTATTTATCCATTAACGCCCTGCCCGTAGCTCGCTGGGTATTAGGTCAGCAGGCCGTGACGTCACTCCTGTATTACCCTTGACCGTGACTAGGCGTTGTTTGACCTTGACATCACGAACTGCGGGGATAATAAGCGAGGGGACCCTCACCCTTGATCTTCTCCTCTCCAGCCAGCCCCAAGCAGCTCCCGCTCCTGTTTACAGATAAACAAGGTGTTATTTGAAGTCTAGACAGGCGGGCTAATGGCCAACAATAAAGCCCTGAAAAGGAAGTTTCCCAAGTTTAGCCTTTTCTTTCCTTTGTATCGAGGACTTTGAATAACTTCCCAACCGCAGCCTTTATGGTAAAATCCCGGACAAGGGATTTCCCTCGCCCTTCTTTTTTTTTCCCCTGCCATTTTCTTCTTTTTTTTCTTTTCTCTTTTTTCTTTTTTTCCTTTTATTTTTTCTTTCCTTTTTCCCCTCTTTTTTTAGCTCGCTCACATTTGCATATATTTTTTTTCCTAATGCATTTTTAAAGAATAACTTCCTAATCTGGAGGGGGAATTCTGCTCTCGCAGCCCTGTGCTCAGTGCAGAGGTGAGTATAACTCTTGCTGGTTAACTTTCTATTTGTTATGGAAGTGCTTGGTCTTTAAAAAAAAATACGATTTTTTTTTTTTATTAGCAGCAAAGGAGAAAAGACTTTTAAAGGCTTTGCCAAGAAATTATTTCTTAAGACACTGACAGCCAACACGGTGCGTGTGTGTACACACATCCCACAAACTCCTGCAGCACTGCTGGTTCCTTGCTTATAAACTGCCTTGCCTACGTGGTTCAGCACATTTTGGGAAACCCTCGTGTTTATGGGTATTTAAGAATTATATCCAGGAAAATGTCGTGTCTCCTGTCGCCTCCACTTCGGGGGGAAGCTGCTGCCTGGCAGGGAGCTCAGCTGGTTCAGCCCACAGTTGGACCAGCCGTGGGTTTAATAAACTCCCTTTCCTCCCCACCACTTTCTCTTCCTTTACAAGGAACATTAAATAAGTGAGATCACGCTTTTCAGGCTCTCCAATTGCGATTTGCTCAAGAGTCGTGAATTCTAGACCATTAACTGGTTTGTTGTTACAGTTGTTGGGGGTTTTCAGCCCTCCAAGGGAATTACAGTATGAAACGCCACTTCTCGCCCAAAACAGAGCTGGCGGACAAAGCAAACTTCCCTAAAGTTGGGACTAAACCTTTGCCTTACAAAGGATGCAGGCATCAGTTTACATTAATCTAATAGGAGGAGAAGATCCTCTGCTGGCAAAGCTGAGGAAAAATATAATGATATTCCAGGCATTTAACTATTCCCTGCACCGAGGCTGGGACCTGCCTTCGTTAAAACTGAAAGCTGCCCCAGATGATTTGTATATTGGATGAGCTGAAGTGTCGTAGACATTTTTATTCGCATCCATTTACCACTTTTCCAGGCTAATTTTTTTTTTTTTTTTGCCCAGCTCCTACGTATTCCATTTTACTGCCCTCTGATATAGATATATATAAGGTGTCTTGTACACTTATATATCTATAAGGTGTCTATAGACATGCATTTTCCACATCAGAAAAAGTAGCCGGGGCAGGTTTCAATGATATATAGCTACCCCGAAATAACAGTTCTGTGGGCTTTCCAAAGCCTGTCTATATTTTATTCCCCGTGTCATGTATCTATATATTTATTCTAAATACTTCCTTTTTGACCCTGGCAGCTAACTTCTTGTTCGAGTCACCGCCACTCCTTACAACTCCCAACCAATTTGGGGTGAAATTCGGTTGAGCAGAAAAGCTGAGCCATGACGGGATCTGTTTTTCCAACCTGCGCACGCACAAGGAGACCTTTTAATTTGCTTTTTCCCCCCTCCTCTTCCAGGCAGAAAGATGCAATGTATATGTTGCAGGCTATTTTTTGCCCTATGGGGGTTAAATTTCATGGTCTTTTCTGGGAGAAAACTGAAAGTGGGGCTAAGTCCTTCCCATCTGAAACGTAAATATTTTGCTGTGGCCATTAGGCTGGGGCCATTTAAATTTTATTTTTTTAATTTTTTTTTTTTTTTTTTTGAAGAGATGAGGCTGTAGGGGTGGGGGAGAAAGAGCCTGTTCAAGTGGGAGCCGCCAGCCGAGCTCAGCCTCGCGGGGGGAAGATGAAATGCGGGAGGAGGGGAAGGGGAAATTTTATTTCTCACGCTTGGTAGAGAGGGGTTGCGATGGTGCAAAACGGGAAGAGGAGGAAGGGAGGAGCGCAGGGTTAAATCCCCCAAACAGGGGAAAAAAAGCACAGAAAAGTCAGCCCAAAACTTGGGGTTGTTGTTTTCCCCGTGCAGTGAGTGATGCTCATCCGAGACAGTCATTAGCATAAGATGTGGATCCTATTTACTACACTAGACAGTGACCTTGAACTGAGACGTTGCAATCTTGCTTTTCCAGCGTCTTTTTCTCTCCCTCTTTTTTTTTCGGGGGCTGTTTTTTTCCCGGCTCCCGTGGGCAGGGAGCTTCTCCCGGCTTCTTCCCACCAGCATTTCCCGAAAGCTGCCTGTGTAACTTGTGGAGGTGGGAAAAAAAATAAAAACCCTCCCTGAGGATTATTAAATATCGGCGTCGAAAAGGTCTCTCTACCTGAAAACCGGGATTCCTGCAAATGGGAAAAAACTCAGAGATTTTTTTGCTGGGCTGGGCAACTTTTTTTGCGGGAGGAACACGGCAGAAAAAAAAAAGAAGGGGTGTTGCTCAAAGCAATATGAGGTAGAAATCGGAATATATTTTTGGAGAGCCGGCGCTCGGGGTGGGTTGTGCACGAAGGAGGCTGCCAGTGCCCCAAGCAGGAGGGCTCGGCTCAGGCTTTCGTTTTTAAGCACCGCTCAGCCTGCGCTGAGCATTAGAAAAGCCCAAGCGCTCAACCCGAACTGGGAAATGCATTTTTAATGGGGAAGAAATTCCCGGGGAAACGCGGCAGCTTTGCTTAAGGGCCCTTAGGATTTTTTTTTTTGCCTTCCTTGGACCTGCTGTCTGCTTGCAGCAGGAGCAGCGCTGAGCTGGGGAGCCCTATTCAAGGCCACCAAGAGCAGGGAGTTACGCTCCACGCTGTGCATCGCTTAATATATTTCTGAGCACGGCTGTAGCATTCCCAGCTCAAAAAAAAAAAAAAAAAAAAGAATAAATAAGGGAACCGGGGGTGCTTTTCTCCCTCTCCCTTGCTGTGATGCCCACGCTGACATTATCCCTCCACGCAGGACTCCAGCACACTTTGTGGTTCACTTGCTCCGCAGCTCAGCCCTGCAGCTGCCTCCCTAAATGTTTCCTTGGAGGTAAACGTGAAATTTTATTAATTTTTTTTTCTTCTTTTTGCACCCATCAAAAATCAAATTGAATAAAGAGGAAAAGCCCCAAATAMCCCGAGACTCCTCTGAAGCAAAAATGTACTTTGCCAAGGTCCGGTGGAGAACAAAGCCGTGCAGCACCCGGGCACGTCTTACATGGGGAATTTTACAAAGAAAAGAGCAAGGTAGAGGAAGGGTTTTCTTTAAAAAAAAACAKCAAACAAAGCCAATTCAGATGGCAACCTCCGGGGATCACGTGCTCATTTTTATATAAACTATTCCTCTCCACGCTTGCCCAGCGTTGCGAGCGCTTCTTCTGCAGCGAGAAGACACTCTTGGAGAAATTGCAAGCAGCTTTTTCACTTATACCTGCAGGGAGAAAAATTCCTTGGCAAGGTTTAAAAAAAAAAAAAAAAAAAGTGCTAAACTTTCATTCTAGCAAAATATTTCTAGTAGTCGTATTTCTTCCTTCGCAGGCAAAGCGTGTAGGAAGGTATGCACGTATCTCTGCAAGGTATGTACGCAGCATATCCATAGATGTGCCAGGGAGAAAGAGGGATGGGAAATATGGAAAATAGGTTTTCCACCTTCAGGAGCTGTCCATGGAAGCCGAAAAAGCACCTAAATGAGTTATTTTATTGGCACCTGATTTTTCTTGCAGGGCTGGGAGGGGGGCTAGCTGAAGCCCCAGTGTTTTGCCAGATGAGGAAAAAATGATTTTATGCTTGAGGAATATATAAAATATTGGTAAGGGGGGTTGGTTGATGGCTGGAAAGGCAGCAGTTGGGGAGGTGCGGGCTGCACCCGGCCGGCTCAGCCTCCGCGGAGCGCCTCCGCCCCCGCGCAGCGGTTTTACCTCTACAGGAATATTTACGGTACTTTGCAGAGTCAACCTGGCAAGGGGAGCGCTTGGGAGTTGCTTAAGGCAGGGAGGAATGCAAAGCCATGCAAAAATCCAGCAAACGGGGTGGGCATTTTGGTTTCTTAAAAAAAAAAAAAAAAAAAGGGGGGGGGAAGGAGCAAGGAAAAAAAAAAAAAGAGAGGAAAAAAACACACCATAAAATAATCTAACATCAAACACCCTCAAACGTCTTTGCGTGTTCCCGGTTTCCATACAATGCACCTTTTCCACTTTTTTTATTTTTTCTTCCCCCAACGTATTTATTTTGCACTGAAAGAAGCCAATATTGATTTTTTTTTTTTTCATCCCTTGTATTCCTTTGCAGCAGCCCTTTTCAGTATGACCAGGAGAAGACGATGGGTGGGAGGGAAGAAGAGCTCTGTAGTGTTACGACTGCAGAATATATTGCTATAAGGTGGCGAAG
Source organism: Oceanodroma leucorhoa (assembly GCA_030449065.1). Classification (NCBI taxonomy): domain Eukaryota; kingdom Metazoa; phylum Chordata; class Aves; order Procellariiformes; genus Oceanodroma; species Oceanodroma leucorhoa. The sequence continues at coordinate 181,204 of JASVER010000248.1, read as the reverse complement.
AACCAGCTCCGTGTGTGCGTGTGTGTGTGYGCGCACCTCTGTTTTCRGGGGTGGGGACCAGAGAAACGGGGGGGAAGGACTATAATTTTTATTCTTTCCCAGAAAAGAAGCAAAACAAAAAGAGATTTGAACACTTATTCTATACGTGTGTGCGCCTTGGTGCATATGGAATATATACCGGGTAAATTAAGGCTATATATAGTCGTGTTCTTCTGGCTGCTTTATTCGACACAGATCATTAATAAAAGCAATCGAGGATTGTTAAAAAAAATCTTCCATCCCTTCTTGAGAGAGTGGCAAGAGCCTGGGAAGAGGCTGCATCTCCCCAGCCCACGACAAAGCCACCTAGTCCGAGAGGAGGGGGAAAAAATGATAATAATAATAATAATAAAAAAGAGTAGAAAAGGTCGCAAATAGCCTCCAACTCTCCCATCCCACCACGCGTAAATATGAGCCTGTTGCGGGCACCATCATTCGTCTCCTTAAAAAGCCCGTAAACTTTATATGACACAATATCTAATAGTAATTTATTGGGGAGATATTGTAAATTCGAACTGTTTTAGTTAATAAAGGAGCTAATTAATGAGAACCAGCCTCGCTTTTGCAGATGGTGGAGGGCCCCGAAGTGTTGCCGGGGGAGGGACGCGCAGCGGTTTTGGGGCAAAACCCTCGCCTATCGATTATTTTATGCTAAATATGACATTTTAGGGCGCTTGGCGATTCTCAAGCCAGCGCTGGGAGCCGTTGCTTNTTTTTTTTTTTTTTTTTTTTTTTAAATAAAATGCTTTATGGGTTTTTTTATGATTTTTTATGATTGGGGGGAGTGAAGAAGGCCGGGGAGGGGGGAAGAAAAGGCGTAAAAAGGCGGAACTTGCTGTTGTGTTTTGTCTCGGCTGCCAGGGGAGGGGAGGGCCCCCCCCCTCCCTCCCAGCGCAATTTGGGGCTCACGTGACCCCCCCGGACCAATGGGGCCGAGCCGTCGGTTTAACTATGTTTAATGTCAGATAGCAATAAAGTAGAAGCTTTCGGTCAGGCCCGCGGAAATGGGCGAGCACAACCTCCTTAATCCCGGCTTTGTGGGACCTCTGGTGAACATCCACACGGGAGACACCTTCTACTTCCCTAATTTCCGTGCCTCCGGAGGGCAACTGCCCGGTTTGCCTTCCCTCTCCTACCCCCGACGGGATAACGTCTGCTCCCTACCCTGGGCATCCTCGGAACCCTGCAACGGGTACCCTCAACCCTACCTGAGCAGCCCCGTCTCCATTAACCCTTCCTTCGGTAGAGCCTGCGACCTCGCCCGGGTGGAGGAAAGCAAATGTTATTACCGGGAAACCTGCTCCGAAGCCAGCGGGCTCAAGAGGGAGGAGAGGGGCAGGGACAGTGCCTTGCTGCCCCTCGAATCCAGCCTCCCCAATGGCATGGGGGGCAATTTCAGCAAATATGACTATCCGAGCAGCGAGGCGGTGCCCCACGACCCTCCGTCCTGCCAGTCCTTGGAGTCAGACTCCAGCTCTTCCTTGCTCAATGAAGGGAATAAAGGCACGAGCGGTGAAGCGGGGGGTTTGGTGTCCCCCTTGAACCAAGGCAGCACTTTAGGCACCGGTGGTAAGACCCGGGAAAGGGGGTTCTCGGGGCTGGATGTRGTTGTGTTGGGGAGGGGGGTTTTGCTTGGAAACTTGCCGGCTTGGGGCTCCTTCGGGGTGTAATTCACGGGCTCAGCGATGGGAAGCGGCGTGTCTATGTGTGCTGAGACCACTAGGGGTAGCACCGAAATCCCTAATGTTTTATTAGGTGGTGCTTCTTTTAAAAGAAAAGGCTATAAACATGTAAATATCCCATTAAAAAAAAAAAAAAGAGAGAGAGAGAGAGGGAGAGGAGAGAGACGCGGAGAAGGGCAGTGGTTGCGCATCCCTGCCCGGCGCGGAGGGCTGGCGGAGCGTCCAGGCGCTTTTTGGGGACATYGCAGAGGTGTGTCTGCCCGAGGGAAGGGGGGAGAAAGGGGGGATGCTTAAAAAAAAAAAAAAAACAAACCACAGCCTTCAAAGTTGGCATTGGGGTGGAGGTTTCTCCCTGTCAGCGGGGCCAGAGCGGCGGTGGAGCCCTTCCCGGGGGGGTCCCAGGCTTGTTGTCCGCTCCCTGCCCGTCCTTTGCTCCGTGGYCCGGTTATAACGCTCCCTGCCTTTCCCTTCCTCTGCCTCCTGTGCCCGCCCCACGCATCACCCGTGGCCCTGGGAGGCAGCTGGGAGCATCCCTAAGCACCCACGGCCAGAAGAGCGGGAGACCCTGGGGACAGCGGGGCCACCAGGAAGGGGTGCTGGGGGTCCCCCCTTTTTTTTAAAGAGGAGGGTTGTGGGTTTTTTTTTTCTTTGCCAAGTGCTCAACTCTCGCTCCCCCTTTGCCAGGTGCTCCTTGGTACCCGATGCACACACGGTCCCGGAAAAAAAGAAAACCCTATTCCAAGCTGCAGCTGGCAGAGCTGGAAGGGGAGTTTATGGTCAATGAATTCATTACTCGCCAAAGAAGGAGGGAGCTCTCAGACCGATTAAACCTGAGCGACCAGCAGGTGAAGATCTGGTTCCAGAACCGGCGTATGAAAAAGAAAAGACTCCTCCTGAGAGAGCAAGCCCTTTCTTTCTTTTAAAGTTTTAAAAGCGTCCGTGTCGGGTATTAACAACAACAAAAAAAATCAACAAAAAACCCCACATAGACTCTCTAGCGTTCACCCGAGCTCCCGGGACTTTACCTGATCACTCTTAATCCCCCCACCCCTCCCTACCCAGAAATCAATGAATAAAGGAATAATATTAATAAATAACCAGTTTCCCTTAAAATATGAAACCCGACAGCGAGAAAATAATAATAATTATTATTAATAATAATGCATCTTCTCCGCCGGGACCGCGGGGGGACGGACGGCTTCCAGAGATGCTCGGCGGGCTGAAGGGGAGGTTTTKAGTGCGACTTTAGCCGCTTTCCCTTTCCAGCACCACAGGTAGGGTTTCCGTGCAGCGCCGGGCACCGTCGGGGCCGTCGGGGGCCGCCGGTCCCGCTCCCCCCCTCCCTCCACCCCCGCCCGGCTTCGGTTGGCGGCGAGACCGGGGTTGAGGGGGATGAGGGTGGATCCTGGACCCTCTCCTGGGCTGCCACGCAGGGTTTGGGGTTGGTTTGGTGTTTAGTGGGGAAAGAGGGAGGGAAAAAATAGCAAAAATAAAGGAATAAGGGGTAAAAAAAAATAGGGAAGGGGATGGGGGTATGTTGTCTTAAAGGACCGGCCCTGCATCCTTATGGAAGATGCTTTTTTTCAGTGCACGGTGTGACCCAAGATGTGTTTTTCTCGGTCTAAATTGAGCGTTTGCGGYTAATCAGGATCTCTAGGCTTAATCAGAATCTATAGGAAGAGGCGAGAGACAAAGACTGTGTATRTATCCGGTGTATATGGTATATATCTATATAATATATGAGGTATGTGTATCACACTATGTCCCTATAGATATGAGGCTTTGATGCAGGCGGTGGTGTTGTCCTCAACGCCAGAATGTCACAAGGAGAAGGAAAACGCACACACCCCCCTAGAAAACCCTCCCAGGAAAAAAAATGTGAATTTCCTTCCACCTAAACTGAGCCTTTCGAAGATTTTTTTTTTCTCTCTCTGAATTCACAGAGTTTCTCTGCACTACCCCAAAATTAAATCCTTCCTCTTAAAAAAAGAAAAAAGAGGTTTCTTTGCAACAGCTCTGCTGACAGAGTATGTATGCTGTTTTGCTGTGTTTATTGATGACAAGGTAGGAAAMCAGGTAGAAAAAAAATCCTTCTTTTTTTTTGTACCCTCCGGTGATAACAGCCTGTTGGAGCCTGAACGAGCCGCATCTCTCCTTCCCTGGGATAACTCGGATGATGCGCTTTGTCTCCTGGGTGCTATTTTCTCAATTAAAAAAAAAAAAAAAAAGGAGATTGTGGGGTTTTAAGAGGAATTATATCTCATTCACCCTATTTCTCCCTTCCCCAGCTGCCCATCAGGTTAAAAACCTGCAGGTTTTTAGCAGGGGCGATGCTTTCCTTACCTCCCTAAAAAGGCCTGCTAGCTGCAAATAGAGACAGCCCCATCTTTAAGAAGAGGTTTCGGTCTTTGGGGGACGGGGGCGGGGTTGGCTCCCTAAAACCCTGTCTGGCTTTTTCCCTTTCAGGGCGGTAGAGAGGGGCCTGGTAGGATSCGACGCGTTTTCTTTGTACGTGTGCTCGGATTTCCTGGAGAAAACCACCGATTTTCGTGATTCTCGGTCAGGTCTGTGTTCGARGCACTTTTAGGTCGGGGGGAAGCGAGGCGGGGGGGTTTAGGACGCGGGGAGCAGCAGGTTTAGGGCCCTGGGGAGCTTTGCCTGCATGGGAAATTGTAATTCAGGATAAAAAGGAAAAAAAATGGAATTTTTAATTCAGGTTGAAGGGGAAGAGGGGGGCGGCGGTGCTGCAGTCCGGTGCTTTGCCACGCCGCGCTTTGCTCCATTCGTTTTATATCGGAGGGAGGATTAATTTTATGGCAAAGCAGCGTTTTCTGGGAAGTCTGGATGCTCACCACGTGCTCCCGCTTCCCCGCGTTCATGGTCATGACCAGCAGCGCCGAGGAATGCTTTTATTTACGAGCTGCAAAGGATGGAGCCGACTCCTTAAAAAAAAAAAAAAAAAAAAAAAATCCCTCCCTGGGCTGAAATGAACCTTTTGCTTCAGCTTTATTTCTGCAGGAACATCCAGCAGACCCTCCTCCCTTCATCCCTATCCCTTCCCCGGCTGCTTCTCCTTATTTTTCCACTTTTTTTTTTTTTTTTTAATTCCCAACCCGGGAAATGTCACAGCTTTATTTCCTTCCACTTGTTTTTGCAAAGAAAGACCCCCCCCATCTCCTCCTTCAATGCTGGTTTCTGGGCGAGGGTCCCCTTTTGCCCCCTCCTCCCACACAAAAGAGYCGCCGCGGAGGGTGTCGCCTGTCGCGATGCTGTGCAATAAAGCCTAGGATGTGTTAAAACACACATATATATAGATATATCTCTAGATGCTCCAGCTCAACCATGTGCAATTAAAAGAGGAAGGCGATGTGGAGGAACGCAACGTCTTGGAGAGCTTTGGGGGGTGGTTGGGGGGGTGGGGGAGATTTTGGGGGGTGGTTGTAGCTTTGGGGTGCTTTCAGAGCACCCTGTCGCTGTGTCGCAGGGCTGAGCTGCCTCTGCAGAGGGTGACTTCGGGCTGTGCAGTGTCGCGGGGAGCAGGGGGGGGGGGGTGTTGTAAATCCACGGGGAAAAAAAAGGACCAAATCCACCCAGGTTTCACTGAACGGAGCCCCCGGGGTGGGGATGGAGGCTGGATTTGGAGGAAGGTAGAAACGAGGGTGAGTTACGGTGAGATGTCAGCAACGCTGTGTTGGCTTTCAATCCCACCATCCCCAAAACCCAAATCAATCCGTTTCGTTATTCTTCACTCACCGAGGGGCACTTGTATCCCCCGAAAAAAAAAAACACCCCACCGTCCTCCCCAACACAAAGGCCAAGGCACCAGCAGCAACCCCCAGAGAAAATGCCGAAGAAAATGGAAATATATGCAATATTCTTTTCCAGATTGCTTTAAAAAGGCGGCTCCGTGGGATTTCTGTTTGTTCTGTGTTTGTTCTCCGTGTACGTGGTATCGTTTTTTCTGCTTGTATCCCCTAGTCTATAGGTTATCGCGGTTGTTAATATGCATCCTTCGCAGTATAGTTCATATGTAATGTTTCTTACCTCAAGCTATTCTATGTAGGGTCTATGCAAATGTCTGTTATAGCACGTTCTGGCTTTATATAGTCATGTAAAAAGTTGCTTCACAACAATAATAATTAAAAAAAATGTATTATTATGTGATTTCTTGATAATAAATAAAACTGCCCAAACATCTACTTGGTGATTTACTGTTTACTATTTAAAATTAGTATTAACTTGCAAGGTTAATAAAAGAGTAACAAAAAATATATTGGCCAGCCTTGCCTTCTGTGGCTTGTAGATCTTCTTTTGGTAAAAAAAAATAATTAAATGAATGTGTAAAATGCGTTGTAAAAGGAGAGAAATATCGCTTGCTGCGTCGCTCTAAATATAATTAGAAAAATCCTGGGGAAACAAGAAGCATAAGTTACTCTCCAAATTGCTGGTTTAATGAGAGTTATACTCGGGCTCGGAGCATTAATTGGAAGCAAAACTCAACCGAGATGCTATTTTTTTTTCGTAAAGAAGCTTGAATAGGGGCTAATTGGGATTCTTTTGTCTCTGGTGGAGGGTACAGGGGGACTCTACCTCTCCTGGAAGCAGCTCCCTGCCCAAGGGGCTCCCACGGTCCCTATGTACATATGGAAATGCTATATGGATGGGTTTCCTTCTAGATACAGGAACCAGAGGAACGTCAAAGAAATCCTGGGTATGATTTTAAGATGGCAATGAGACGTGAAAGCGCGGCTCTTAAATTGGAAATATATTAGACTGGGTTTAGATTCGGGCATGTTGATGCTTATTGTTATGGTTATGGTTATTAGGACCAGCGTTATTGCGTTTCTTCGGCGTAAATTCGCAGCAAATTCATTTAACAAGAGAAAAAAATAACCCCGTCAGGCCAATTTAAATAAATTAGATTATGATTTCCTCGATCTCTCTCCAAGCGGATGTTTATATATAATGGATTCTCTGCTTTTTCCTGTCGGGGGAGATGCCATACACTTCTCAGAGGCAGGGAAAAAAGCTTTTAGAAGATCGATAAGGGATTTTTATTAAAGAAATGCCGAAGGAAACCACAGTGGGGTCTATGACGAATTAACTGATCCTTCCCCCAGTCTTGGCTGTATCCAGCCCCAAGCCCAGTAAGCCCCAGCTCAGCCCACCCCTCCAGTCTGGGCACACTGGGAGCCACTGACCTGAGCCTCAGCCTGGTGGAAATTAAGATCAGTTTTTCTGCGAAAAACACACGATGAAGATAAATTAATGTATTTTTCCCCGCTTCCTCAGGCAGGGTTCCTCAACGCAGGGTGGGTGCACTTGGGGTCCTCCAAAATTAAAAGAGGGTTTATCCAGYCCTGAGCAGTTTCATCTTTTCTTTTTTCAGGAGCTGCTTGATTTGGACAGGAGAGGAGGAAGGAGGAAAGCAAATATTTCTGTAGGAATGGGCCCCACTTCTGCTCCTTCCAGCAGCAAACCCCAACGACCCCTCCAGAGAGATTTAAGTTTGGGCATATGAAGAAACAGTAGTTGGGGGAAATCTGCAGGGCTTGGGGTTTCTACAGAGTGAAAATTCATGTTCTTCCTGTAATAGTTACTTTTTAAACTTTTTTKTATTATTATTTTTTATCCCGGGTGCATACATTTTCCCTCTGTTTCTCCTGCTCCAGGGGAATATATGTATACATATATTGTGCAAGCAAACTCAAGTTTGACTTTTATACACTTTTATTTCCTTCTTCCTATGTCCCTGCGCCAATCTGGCAGGAAAATGGGCAGGAGGAGGAATTATGCCTAACAGTTCTGAGTGCTATAGGGTGACATAAATTGTATATATTGTAAGTCGGTTCACCTTGAACAGGAATAGTTGGATTTCAAAGACATTCAAACACTCACGAAAATAGATAAAACTTATTTATTACCAGCGAGCGGGTAGAACAAATTGTTGCTTCGCCATAAAAATCTGTATTATTTCTGGGCTGGTTTCTTTTATTCAGCAGCGTATTTCATTGCTCCGGCTTTAAAATGAATTCGTTAGCAAGGGGAGAAAACCCTCATCTCTGTAATTGCGAGGAGCATTTCTACCGTTAATGACAAAGACCGAGGTGCTATTTCACAGCTACTGCAAATATCGTAGAAAATATTAATTCGTCGGGGTCAATTTTCGGGATTTATTCCTGCTTCGGTACTTTCAGCGTATCCTTAATATGGGAAATATAATGTGCAAAGCAGGAATACAAAAAKGGTATTTTTTTCCTGAGCCAGAAGATATGTTCTTGACACCTTTGTGCTGTAGAAATGTCCGATTTCTTTGAACTCTCTCTGCAAAACCCGACCCGACTTAGCGCTGAGCTCATTCCAAAGCCATTAAGAGCCGCTTTAAGCAAAGTTTAATCAGGCAGTCCGCGGGCAACGCCGAAAATTCAAGACAGAAAGCCRGAATTCTTTTCACCCGCCCCCCATTTTCTCGCAACCCCCATTTTCTGAGCCAAATCGGGATTTTTTACACCCAAACGTAGGCGATCCCAGAGGTGGTTTAGCAGAAGGAAAAAATAGGAAGAATTAAAAGCGCAGGAGAAAATAAACCCGGCCACGCTGCTGACCCCCAGGTTGGTGCTTTTGCCTGGAGGGGAGGGGACCTGGAGACTTTTTTTTTTTCCTCCTATACGCCCCCCAAAATAAAGAGTAAAGGCGTAGCCTATATAGGATGGAGGGCTATAGGCTGGGGGTGCTTATAGGTGTCCCCGTGGGCTTTGTGTGCGCTCCAGCCCTTCGGACCCGGCCAAAAAGGAGCTGCACAAAGAGCGAGGTGAAAGGAACGTGGGTGCCCGGGGGTGGGGGGGGATGTTGGAGGGTGGGGGGGCACCTTGGATTGCTGGGCATTGCCGTGGGGGTGCGGCGGGAGGTGCTGGGTGTTACACATGGGGGACGTGGGAATAACACGCAGGGGGGGAAACAATGATTTTGGGCTTCAGTCCAGCATCTTAGAGATGCCCCGTGTCCATGGGTGGAAATATTTTGCATTCCCGCCTCAACCCACCCCTCTAAGTCCCCCTAAAACCAGACAAAAGCAAAGCACCTCCTTGCAGCTGCATTTTGGAGGGCTGCAGCTTAAAGTATTACCGCAATTAACAATAAATATAATAATTCCCATTAAAGTGAGAAGAATGACTGGATTTCCTTCTCCCGGTCTGTGTGTGGCTCAGGCTCCGTCCTTTGGCTAATTCCGTGATATATTAACTGTTTGCTTTCCACCCCCGTGCTATTATAGGGGCTGTTTTCAGGCACATGSCCCCCCCTTACCATTAATATGCCAGTGCCTTATTGCCGAAGAATGCCTTGGTTTGGTTCCGAGTGGGGGTTCATAAATATAAAATAAACACAAAGTGGGAATAATTAGCAGCATTTATCAGCATATGGCCACCCACCCCACTTTGAAACCTTCCAGACCCTGCGAGAGGAAAATGAAGTACGTTGCAAGTAATTAGTTTTAAGCAAATCATTTCAAATGGAAACTTATAGGTAAAGCCTAATGAAGTGCAGAGGGAAAAAAAAAAAAAAAGCCTCTTTTTTATTGCTTGGTAGGTAGCAAGTAGACACAGCAATATTTTACTGTTGAGAGAATAAATTAATTAATATATCTGTAGCTAGCAACTACAATGGCTCCATGGATGACTGCATTTAAAGGAGATATATGTATCCAGTCTCATTGGTGTTGTTAACAAGAGTGATAATAAAGATGAAAAGGATAAGAAAGATAAAAAGATCAGTAGGCTTGTACTCCTTACTGCGGCTAAATTGCGCGGATTTTCTAATGGCTGCGTCTTGTTGACTCTCCACAAACTCCTTTTTTTTTTTTTGGAGTCAGACTTCATTAAGTGACTTTATTTTCATGTTGCTCAAATAGGAAATAAAGATACGCACCCCTCGCCCCCCAATAAATCTCGTATTAACCATCCTTCTCTGCAGCGTAAGGGGAGGGGGGCTCTCCCTTCTCCCTATTACAGATCAAAAAATTACTATTTTTGAAAAGAAAGTATTTTGCTTGCTTTTGTCGGTGCGGAAGTTTAAATATTTTTTTGCTATGCTTTTCTGGTACTAGAAAAACGCAGAAATCTTATATCTCCCCCAGTCAGAATAAATCACATTTAGCCCGTGTTTTGGTCTAGCTGGAATATGAGAGCATGTGCCTCAAATCCGCGTTAAAAATCTACCTGTAATTTTTTAAGAGAGTTTGTGCTTTAATTTTAGGCTTGGGTTAGCCAAAAACTGCCACAGAGAACACATAAACCATCAGGATATCTCATTATAAAAACGTTTGCCAAAATTAATTTATTTCAAAGRGAAAGCGTATTAATATTCATTTTTGCAGCCAGTACACTCCTGTGCCTCCCAAACCTACACGTCGGGTGGAGAAGTGTCGATAATTACAGAGAGTGTGGAAATTCATTTTATTTTTATGATTAACCAGTAAACTATTATGAGGTGAGACGAGACGCTGCTAAAGGAGAAAGCATTTAAAAAATTAGGTATGGAAAAGTACAGTGTGAGACCCAAGGTAGCAATGAGGAATGTCGGGCAGGCTTCAGGTCCCGTAAAATGAAGAAAAAAAAAAAAGGAAAAGGAAAAAAAGAAAGGCCATACATACCTCGTACATATCTTGAGGTAGAAATAATATAAAATATTCTATTTTAATAGCTGGTGTGGGCCAGGGATTTTTTTCTTCGCTGAAAAAATAAACCCCAGGGGGTTTTGCGGGGATCTGCGGGAGTAAATGCGTGGGGGGGTATATGTGATCACCCCGTGGAGTGGAAATATCCGTGCACAGCTCCGGTGTGTAACTGTGGAGCAAGGTACGAGTACAGCACAGCTCACCCTGCTCACCCCCGCCCGGCCAAGGACCGACCAACTCATCGCACCCGCGGGCACCCCGCTGCCAGGGGGCCCAGCTAAAGCAATACTGAGATTTTTTTAAGCCAGTCGTGCTCATTTTTGGGGGGGCTGCCGGGACCACAGGGCTTTTCCTTTGGATTTTCCCCTGCTGTGGCCCTTTACACCTCATCCCCCCCCCCAAAAAAAACTCATTTCCAACTTCCAGCCAAAGCCCAAACGCTGACTTTATGGGTATTTAAACCAACCATCTTCATCTGTAATTGTGGATGAAGAGTATTTATTGCTCCGGTGGATAACTAGATACATAATTATCTCTTTATAGAGAGACTGAGAAATAAAGCATCTGTGTGTCGTGTCGTCCCCCCCCCCCCCCGACACACACAAGGGCGGGTGAACACCGACAAAGTTACGCATCTGCACAAGCACTTCATTTTATTTTTTTTTTYTCACTCAAAATGTATTCATCAAAGCCCGAGGAACCTCTCCTCAAACTTTAAAAAAATCCTCCTAACCCAATGAAATGGCTCTGACATGGATTTTTTTTGTTTTTCCTTTTTTCTTTCCTGAATGGGACTAAAGAAAATACCTATTTGCAAAGAGGAGCCGCGCTGGCTGCCGCGGTTCCGCGTTGTCCGTTTTTTATAGGGGAAAAGGGATTTYGGGGTGGATTTCGGGGAAAAAAGAAAACAAAAAAAAGTGGTCGGGGAAAAATGTGCTGCGGGATTTTTTCGGTGCCTCTTTAGAAGTCGGGGGGGGAGGTGGGGGTCGTGGGGCAGGGGGGTGTCGTGGGGCCGGGGATGCGGTGGGGGATTTCTCGGGGAGGACAGAGGGAGACGAAAGGGTCTGCTCGACTATAATCGAGATTTTTTTTTAGTCAGCGGATAAAACTCTCCTTCACACACACACACACACACCCCTCCAAGTAAATTTTGGAAATTTTGACTTTTGGAGGCGGGGGGGGGGGGGCTCCGGGGCAGGACCTGCCTCGCATTCACCCTCACACACAAGCCCCCACTCCC
>JASVER010000248.1:144817-161102 GCA_030449065.1 Oceanodroma leucorhoa | reverse complement strand
AAAAAAAAAAAAAAGCAGCAACTTCACAAGCCACCCCTTGTACTTGTTCTGCTTTGAATGCTTACAAGGGGTGTGCCTTCAGGAAAATGAATACAAATCTGCAATTGATTTTCATAATGTTTCTGCGGTGTTTGCAAACCAATCGTTTGAACCTCTGAGATCTTACCTAAGTGAACCACTCCTACGCATCTAAGTGCTCCAAACTGATATATGACAATATCTACTTTGGATCACGTGTCCTCCGGAGCGACTAAGACGGATAGCGCGTCATCTCGCCTTCCCAAATTTTTTCCCCTCCGCACATCGGATCCAAAACATCTAGCTATAGGAGCAAGAAAAGGAGAAAGATGTTTAACTCGGTGAACCTGGGCAACTTCTGCTCCCAGTCGCGTAAGGAGAGGAGCGCTGAGTTTGGAGAAAGGGCAGGTTGCGCTTCTAATCTCTACCTCCCCAGCTGTACCTATTACGTCCCTGAATTTTCAACTGTGTCATCTTTCTTGCCACAGGCCCCCTCTCGCCAAATCTCCTACCCTTACTCCACCAACCTCTCGCAAGTGCAGCCCGTGCGAGAGGTCTCCTATGGTCTAGACCCCTCAAGTAAATGGCACCACCGAAGCAATTACGCCTCGTGTTATTCCGCAGAAGATCTGATGCATAGAGAGTGCATCCCGCCTTCCACCATGACCGAAATGCTAATGAAAAACGAGAGCGTGTACAGCCACCACCACCCCAGCTCCAACCACCCGGCATCGACGGGATTCTACACCAGCATGAACAAAAACACTGTCTTGCCCCAAGGTTTCGACCGCTTCTTCGAAAATGCCTATTGCGGGGCGGAAAATCCGACTGAGACCTGCCTGCAGAAGGGTGAGGGCAAAGTGGAGGCAGAGTCCCAACCCCACGCACTGTCATCCCGCGGAGAGCAAGGTATAGACCCGGAAGATGAGGAGGAAAACACAAACCCAGGGTCTTCAGCCTCGTCCTCTTCTGTCACCAAGGAAGGAAGCAAAAGCAGCAATTCGAGTAGGTAGAGCAGTAAATGGAAAGGTTAAGGGACTAGCCCGTGTGTTTTGTCGGTCAAATTTTATGTGGAGTTTTATAAGCATTCAAAGGATTTTATTATAACCTACAAAGCTCTTTCTTCCAACGAGAAGAATTTTTACGATGGGAAAAGCTCTTTGAAAAAAATGGAGATGTTAGGCGCAGACACAGTATCTTAGAGTCTGTGAAATTTTAAAAGCACACCATCGTGACAAATATTAACTTTGATCATGAACTTACATGAGCATTTTAAAAGGATTTGGTCCCGGGTTGCTGAGGGTAAAAGGCAATTGGGCAGAACACTACTTTAGCTGCCTGTGCTTTCTTTTAGGCATTAAGATGCATGCAAAATGTTTGGGGCTGCTGCTTTTTTTTTTTTTTTTTTTTTTTTTAATTAAAACTGTATGTTGAGTCTTTTCTCTTGGTGGGGATGCAGTGCTAAGGGGGAAATCTGCCGAATTTACAGGCAAAGCTGAGCATTTTCTTCGACTTTTCTGTTTAAAGTGGCAGTTATTCTCCTCCAAGCCTGGTGGAGTGTCTASCTTTTGTCAGGAAGGGCTTTTACTTACGTGGTTGTTTCCTTGGGTCTTCTGGGTTGTTTTTTTTTTTTTGCATGTACTCACAATTTCTAGGCAGTCTTAGAGGAGCTTTTTTAAAGGCTGAATCCAGGCAACTTTGCAAGTTAGCGTTCAGCGAGGGGCTCTTTTGGGAAGAGGGGAGGGTTGTTTTGTTTTCCTATTTGCTTTCGTGATGCAAAGTCCCCTTTTGCAGCTCAGATGCTAAGTTCTCTTTTACTTTGATTCCTTTTTGCGTGTGTGGCGAGGACTGGAGTTAATCAAAAACTTATGCGGAACATAATATCTAGTTCCTCTAATTCCAACCTTGCTCATGCTGTTTCTATACAGATAACAGATTTGCAGCTGAGCGTATTTTTTTTTTTTTTTTCTTCCAGCCTCTCTAAACCCTGCTCCAGCAGCCTGCTGCCTCCAGTCCCAGGCTGTTCTTTATTTAAAAAAATAACCTATTGCACCGAAAATGTCTGCATGTGCCTGCGTTAAGCTCCGTGCAGTGGGAAAATCATTACACCACGGTCCTTAAGACCCTGTGTAACCTCACCTCTGCTACCCCTAACAATAGGCGAACTGCTGGAAGATATCTCCCCCTGCATTAATAACTGGAGTTATTAAGCTGCTCCKATCTATGTGGTCAGCTGTGAAGATGGGTCTGTGTCTTGCATTTCCTTAGGATATTTACCCTGCCTTCTGGTTCTTTTAAGGTGCTCCCAGAACGAGGAAGAAGAGATGCCCCTATTCGAAATTCCAGATCAGAGAGCTAGAGAGAGAATTTTTCTTCAATGTCTATATAAACAAAGAAAAAAGGCTCCAGTTGTCTAGGATGTTAAATCTTACTGACCGACAGGTTAAAATTTGGTTTCAGAACAGAAGAATGAAAGAAAAAAAATTAAGCAGAGACCGCCTGCAGTATTTCTCTGGAAATCCCTTGTTGTGAACATCTTTTGAAATCCCCTCTGCTGGTGAAGTGTATGTGTATTGAGGAGGAACAGTTGCGAGCATGGGTTTGCCCTTTGAGTCGACAAAGCAACCTCAAAGTTTAAGCCTTTTCGTTACTTATATTTGTATGTCTGGGACAGTGCTGAGTAACAAAAGGAGTGAGATTTTCTTTCAGTTCCCGCTTCAAGGACTTGGATTCCATGAATATTTTATTTAACTTTTTTTTTCTTTTTTTTTTTTTTTTCCTGAACAGGTTGGGATTCCCCCTTTTTTATTATTATTATTATTATTATTTTTATTGTTATTATTATTTAGGAACCCTGTCCAGTTGAATAAATCGCAGTGCTGTGTGTTACTACCACGGTGATTTCAGTATGCAGCTGTGTTATCACAAGAGCGGCCAAAGTCTCCCTGTAGGATCAAATCACTTCATCTGGGGTGAGTGTGTGTGTGTGTGTGTGTGTGAATGCACACACAGACATGTGTGTCCTTCTATGTGTGTGTGTGTGTGTGTGTGTGCACATTCACAACCACCACGCTCATCTGTGTTCTCCATGCAGAAGGAAGATCATTATTTCCACCTCCTCCATCCACCCTTTCTACCCAAAAATACATATATGCATATATACGTGGGAGTGTGTGCGTATATATCCATATATATATTCTCTGCAGCATCATTTCCACATTTGGAGTCGGGAGGGGCGGGAATCCAGGCGAAAATACATTTGCAATAACTGTCTCTGAAATGGTTTGTAAATAAATTTCGTAGTGCATTTTTTTTTCCTGGAAATGGGAGACGAAGAACAACAAGAGGAAAAAAAAATCCTGAAAAAAAAAATTTTAAAAAAATCTTTGTGTATGTAAAGTGAGTCCCCGGGATACTCTGTGAAATTCTGTGGCAAATAAAGACATTGCAAGCTGTTCTACATTATGATTTTATTTGACCATTTTATTAGAATTTCCCCTCTTAAAAGCCTCTTTGCGGTCATTGTGGTGTGGGCTTCTTCTATAGGAGTTTAAATATCTGAATGCATATCAGAAATATCATCATCCATATTCATGGGACTCACTGCAATCTGCTCTAATAGGACTGGTATTAATACGAACCCTCCACCTTGGAGTACACGTTTGGTGTGGAGTTCATTGTATTCATCAGCGAACTGAAATTTATAGGATTTTTCTTGGCCCAGTAATCCTACTCTGAATTTGGCTCCAGATGTCTCTCGCTGTTTTCCGGTTGTAGTTAATCTTTTTGCATTTTCATGAGAACAACATATTAGTCTTCTTTAAAAAAAATAATAAAAAAAAAAGAATGAAACTCCAATTACACCGAGAAACGAGCTGCATTTCCATAAGTCAAGGATACCTCATACCTACAAAGCACAAATGCAAAGTCAAGTCCTTAAATTCCTGCTTAAGGAAAACAAGTTCAACTCCCAGGCACAGGGCATAAAAGTGATTTTTTTTTCCCCCCCCTGTTTGCACAATGACTTTTTTCTCGCAGTGTCCRAAAGCAACACAAGGTTTTCGAGGACAAAGCAATCCCGAAGATGCCGTTGGTGATGTGGTGCATGTATTTTGTGTAAATACAACAAGTCGGGTTGTTTTTTTTTTGGGGGGTGGTGATGTTATGTTTGAGGTTTCCAATCTGGATGCTCTCCTGCTTTCTGATGTGGAGCGATGGGATTGTGCATATGGACRAGGGCGGGGGGTGGGGGGGACGACGGGGGGACACACAAAGAAGGGGGGGGGAAATAAAACCCCCAGCAGCCAAGAAACAGCACATTATATTCCCATCCATTGAGCGTGTTCTTGTAAAATTCTCATACTTGCTTTTAAATACAACCCTGTTGAATGAAAAACCCTTTGATGGTGTCTTCTGATTTTATTTGACAACGGTAGGGAAAAAAAAAGGATAAACCCGCAAAAATGCTCTTCGTTTGCACCCATCCAAACACCCCCACGCACCCCCCCGCGCAATTAAATGCAAACCAACTTCAAGCTTTCGTGATAGACCCGTCCTGGTTACGCCACGATATGATCTTGAAAGGATGTTCAGAGGCATGTTTCTCATTAAAAGAGTGGGAAAGGGAAGAAAAAGGGGCTCGGTGGATGGCAAAGCGCTGCTTTATTTTCTTATATTTATTTTTGCAAAGCCCGCGAGCTGAAAGGACGCTTGTCCCCGGCCTAAAATCTCGCCTAAGCTTTTACATTGAATAAACCAGGCATACAGGAGGGATTATTTTTTTTTATTATTTTTGTGGGCTGCAAAGTAAAATAGACAAGATGAAGATAGGAGCCATCTTCCTGGCAGATGTAGCCCGAGGAGGGGGCTTATCCTTCACCGAAAAAAAAAAAAAGAAAAAAAAAAGAAAAAAAAATGAAAAAAAAGCACCTTTCTTTAATGAGTGTTTGCCAAACCTTCCCAAGGTTAGGAAAACTAAAGAGAGGTGCAATAAGGTGAATATCGGGAGGTCAGAAGCGGCAGTTAATGCTCCGTAACAGCAGCGGCTGTCCGGACAAAAGCGGCTAGTCTAGACATTGTAATAAAGACTGCAGCACTAAACAGCTTAATTTTTCTTAATTACCCCGTCTGGCTAAAGGAAAAGACTTCCGCAGTAAATAGTAAACAAATAAGGGAGTCTTGCCCAGGGAATTTTTTTTTTTCCTCTTCTCTCTCGCCCTCCCTCCCTTCTCCCCCCCCCCCCCCCCCTTTCCAAGGCTCCAGTTCAACTGCAGCACAATGAAACTGTAGGCCTAGTTCAAAGTTTTCGCGAGCTAAAATGGAATGCTAGTTGTAAAATCCAAGTTTATAGACCATGTGGGAGTTTACAGCAGCATTAAGCATCAGTGCCATGTAGGAAAAGGGCTGTTAATGTTCTGGGGAGGGGGGCGGGGGGGGAGAAGGGGCTGGCGGAGGACGGGGATGGGGGGGGGTCACTGAAGATGCTTTGGGTACCACAATGGGGGAGGGGGGGGGGTCACTGAAGATGCTTTGGGTACCACAATGGGGGAGCGTACAAGCAGAACAGGGTAGAGACATATGTATCTCGCCAGCCCAGTGTGCGTGCACCTATATGGAGGGTAACATATGCGGCGGGGCGAGAGGAGGGGTCTGGCGCCGGGTTTTTGGGGCCGGCTCCCATTTAACCGCAAAAAGCCAAAAAYTGCCATGGCGAGGGGTTTTCCGAGGCGGGCCGGGGGATGCAGGGGTGGGAGTGAGACCCACAGGAAGAAAAATGTGAATATATGATGTCTTTGAACTTCAATAAAGTCAAGTCCATCACCTTTAACCCTTTTGTAATAAAGCGGAATCAGAGAGGGTCGCGGCTCCCCGGCCGCCCCGCCTCCAGGGAGCCGGGGGGGGTCCAGGTGGGGGGGCACCACATTTCCCCCGCCCCCCCAAAAAAAACCCAACGCCAAACTCCAATTTTGAACCCCGCGTGGCGTTTATGATGCTTAATATTTAACTCAGCCGCGCAGCATTTAATGCATTTCGAAGCAGGTTTAACACACACGGCACACACTCTTTATTATTGTTATAAACCTTTTGATATCTTAACGCATGAAAAGTTTTTATAACTTTGTTTGGCGTAAAAGTTTTACAAGTTTTTCCTTTTTTTTTCCCTTCTTCTTTTTTTTTTTTTTTTTTTTTTTTTTTAAATTCCCAGCACGCATTTAGGCTTTTCCATCAACTTTATTCCTACCTCGGATGTCCATCACCATAAAGCCTCCCTCATAGGCTGGGGAGCTCGCTCTGTGCTCTACGTTAATGACACCCAGACTAATTACGAAGGCCCTTTCCATGTGACGTACAAACACACCAACCCAACCTGTTTCCTATTGCTCCCTGGATTTCATACACAACATATTGGAAGCAGCTCTGGGTGACTTTGTTGTGAAATATTGCAGAGAGGGAAAGAGGCGAGGGGGCCGGCTTCTAATTGCCTTCTTGCGGGATAATAATGTTCACTTACGTTGGCTTCCATACAAAGCAAATTAATTCCATTTTTGAAAAAAAAAGAAAAAAAAGAAAAAGAAAGGGGCAAAAAAGAAAAGAAAAAAGAAAATAAAAGAAAAAAGAAAGAAGGAAAAAAGAAAAAAGGAAAAAAAAAAGAAAAAAAGGAAAAAAAAAGAAGAAAAAAAAGAAGCGTGGTTGGGGAGGGGGGGTCTGTAAGAGCTGCAAATTGCTGGATTAAAGTGTCCAGAGATTCTTGTTGTGKTGGACGGGGCTGCACACCCCCACGCACACGCACCCACTCGCACCCACACCACCCCACGACCCCACGCAGCCTCTCCCGAAGGTGCCAGGGCAGGAGCACGTAAACTTGACTGTGCGATAAGGCGAAACCTCCTTGGTGGCATGTAAATAAACATCTTCAGCTGAACAACTCAGCAAGAGCGGCACACAATAGCCACGAGGGGAAATCCATCCTTTTGACCATTTCCACTTTTCCTCACGGGTTTGACGTTGGTTTGCAACTTGGCCAGAGCTGGGATTTCGCAAAAGCGAAGAAGAAAGCCAGTGGTTTTGGCAAGTGGACTCGAATCGACCATCAATTGAGCTAATCCTCGCCTGTGGATCCTAGGGTGAATTCATTTATTTGTGTACGAGGAACTTTTTATAGGAGCAATAGCTGTTCCCGATGGAGAGGCAGGGCTGGGTACAGGCGAGCAGGCAGCGATCCCCAAGTCCTGGAGCCCTCTCCCAGGGACCCTGGTGGCCCATAACCTTGGCGAAAGGCGATTAAATTGGTTCTCCTGAAGCACCGCTCTGCCGAGGGGGGACCGGCGGCGAATTTGCTGCTGAAATATTGTAAAACCACCGGCAAAAGGAGGAGGGAGGGGAAGGGGGGGGGGGGGGAGAGGGAGAAAACTTTGGAGAAGGAATTGCGGATTTGAGGCAAAGCGTTTGCAAACTTGCCGTTTATTTTTAAAAAACCCCGCCCCAAAATATAAGTAGCCCCCTAAAAAGAAATAGACCTCCCAAAAGAAATAGACCCCCCAAAATAAATAGACCCCCAAAAATAAATAGACCTCCCAAAATAAATACGCCTCCTAAACCAAATAGTCCCCCATAAATAAATAGCYCTCCCCAAGTACATAGCCCCCTAAAAATAAATACACCCCCCCAAATAAATAGCACCCCARAAAGGGAGATGCGGGGGGGGGGGAGGGGGAGGGAGCTCAGGACTGCCCTGCCCCTCCGCTCTCCGGGAATATATTAAAAAATACGACTTWTATGATTTTGCCCCAAAATGGCGGCTCATTAAGGCCTGGCTTATCCGCCTTTCATAAAGTTGGGGGATACAGGGATGCACAGCATATGTTAGATGGAAGCACGTTCCTCTGCTTTTGATAACTTCTAAATTACAACATGAAACCACGAGAATGTGGTTTGCAACCTCATAAGGCTTTTTTTTTTTTTTTTTTTTATCTGGAGTTGAGGAATTAGGCTGGAGCATATTGCTGATGGAGCCCATAAAAAACTTTATTCATTTTGGAAAAAAAAAAAAAAGGGGGGTAAGACTTAATGTAAACATTACAATTGTTTATGTGCTACAAGTAGCAAAGTAACTTCGTTCGTTTTAATTGTTAAAAAGCGGCCTAATTCCTCTCTTTGAGTGAAGTGATACATGCTCAAGAAAATCTGCAGTGCTCTGCTTTAAAGATGTGCTTGATATAAACCGTATGTGACTGCACAAATGACGGTTAAAATAGCCGAAACTCTTTGGGGTTTGCGAAGAGCGTGTGCTCAAGAAAGCGGGAGATACTCGAGGTTATCTCTCAGGCTGAGGACTGCAGGTATGAAAAAAAAATTAAAAAATTAAAAATAAAGGAGAATGACAGCGGTTTTTTTAAATAAAATTMTCTCTCTGCACATAGGTTTCTCAGTACTCTCCACCTCTGCGGCGGGGGCTGTGTTTGGAAGGTAGAGACCCTCAAATGTAGGCAAATAGAGCAAAATGAAAAGGTCAGGCTTTAGCTCYACTATCTCCAGCTTATTTCCATGCTAGAGGTGTGAACTTTGTATTTATTCGGATTCCCCCCCCCCAATGGCTTCTTTTTCTTTTTCGAGGAGAAACGTGAGTGTTAATCGCCCGTCCTCGCCGTGCTCTCCTTATTCTGCTAAAATTGTAATTGGAACAACAATGTTTATTTTGAAGCGCTCAGCAGACCGGCGTTGCCGCTTCAAAGACGCCTGTCAAATTATCAGCGTTTTAACAGAGTTTGAAAGAAATAATTTTCCTATCGTCATATGTGAAAAATAGGAATTCTTTGAGGTTTGCTCTTAACTTGCAGGGCAGACCCACATTTTAGCACGTCCTTCATTGTTTGCAATTTTTACCTTTCATCGTTACTCTTCGCCTCTTTCAACTTCACTTTTTTTTTTAAACTTTATAAAAGGGTCTCTCCAAAATCACATTGCCATCAACGGCTCAGTTATTTTGCAGCTTAAAAACCGCAGGGCAGCCACCAGCATTTCCCAGACCAAAAAAACCCCACCTTTAWTTTTCCAAAAGTGCAATAATCCACATTTCCAGAGCTCCCACCCGGATTTCCCCACTTCTGCTAGAAATAATTCTCTTTTTTTTTTTTTTTTTTTTGGAGGGGGGAGTGGGGGCAATATTTAAGTTTGTTCACGCGGTTGGAAAATTAAAGGAAACATTTCAGCACTGAATAAACTCCTCCAAAATCCCCGTGTCACATCGTTGTGCTCTGTCACCCTGCCTGCTCTTGCTTATATATGAATTACACTTTCCAAATTTCGCCTTCGTGATCAAAGGGAAAGGAAAAGGGTCCAAACCCCATCCAGTACATGGGTGCTATGTTGGGGGTAGAAAAGCTTGAACACAGTTTTCAATACCACCTCAAGGAACATAATATCATTCCATAATTCTTTGACTTAAGTTACTCAGAAAGAAGGAAGCAGGGTAAGAGGGATTGTAAAGTTTGATAGATTTCTTGTGGTGATAGTTTACAGTTTCTAAGCCAACATATAAAGGCGTGGGTTTTATTTTTGCATCGCTGTTATTGTACTCCAGTGTACTTTGTCATAAATCAGAATTATTTCCGCTACAACATGGGGCATAATACCGGGCAGAAATACAAATTTAAGGTAATCATTAAAGTGTTGCTACCAAATACTTCCTCGAAGCGAAAATGAATGTTTGTCATAAAAACGTAAGAAAACTTGGTAAAAAATACAATGGGCATAAGAAGCACTTTCTACACATAACTCACGGTTAAATAATTAGATTGAAAAGGGGACAGGTAAAATATTCCGGGGAAGTCTGAGAGATGCTTTGTCTTGGAAATTGTAGACATTTATATACTCCTCGGGGTGATGGGCAGAAGAGGGGGTTTTCTGGTATCTTTTCTCCACACACACCCCCCCCCCCATCCCCTCGTCCCTGCCTAGCAGGGTCCGCGGCTTCCCTGGCATCCCGAGCGCTGATTTGGGGACGTTTTAGGGCAATTGCTCTGKCTGTGGCGCTGGGGACAATGGGAGGACGCGGGGACAGCCCGCTCCGCGCATCCCCCCCCGCCCTCCCCGCCCAGGGGGGACCCGTGAAAGGAAGGGCAAAACCCCACTTTTTTTTTTTGGTGTGCCTCGGAGTTCATTGGGTAAAAAAAAAAAAAAACAAACTGAACTGGCCCAAAAAGGCCAGGTTGAACCCAGGGAGATGGAAACTCCCGACGGCGGCAGGGGATGAACGTCGGACGTGTATATGTTCCCCTAAAAGTGTGTAAAATTCAAAGTAGGTTATTAAAGTCCTTACCACGGGTAGACGCTCTCTTTTTAAGTTTTAATAGCATTTGTTCGTATTTATTTTCTGTAATTAGAGTAAAGCATTTTTCCCAACGGGGGTTCCACTTAGGCTGATGAATTTTATTTCTCTTTCCATTAATGACCCATGTTTATCATACTTCTAATTATTTTTAACTTTAAACAATATTCGGTCTCCTGGAGACGCCTCCGTGCTGCTTCCTAACGTCAACTTTCTTTTCCCATGGCCAAAAAACCCATCACGATGAAGTTTCGTGATATATTCAGGTCATATTTTTATGAACAATTTGATTTTATATTTACTCAGCCCCTTTTGCCCCCGAAGATGTTGATTAGCAACTCGCGAAACAGGCTTGAAACCCTCCAAACATTTACATCGGTACCTTGTGCTGGCAAAAACTGGTAAACAAAACGCCTGTGAACRGTGTAAATCTTTATTTTATACTCACAACATTTACACATTCATAAAAGATGAGGTTTCCAGCACCGGTTTTTTCTCTCTCCAGCAACCTGGATGGGGAGGTTTGCTCGAGATGCTCTTGCGAAGCGCCTGGTTCTACGGAGCAGCAAATTCAAATTATTTAATGTCACGTTTGATGTGCTCCGTGCAACTCCTTCACATCTCCTTCGACAAAAGCACACACCAGAATACAGGGTGAAAAAAAATCAGGAAAACATATTTAATCTTCAGGCAGACAATACAGGAAACTACGAGGTCAAATTTTGGTGTCCCAAAAAATGCACATGTGTAACTGTTTGACTGAGCAGCATAAATTATTGGCCAGCCGCATCAGCTGCAAAAATAAAGTAGAAGAGGGGGRRAAAAAAAATCAAACCGGGGGAAAAAAAAAGCAATATAATACAAAATTGCATTGGTCTTTAATTTCATCACCTATAAATGAGAAAATATTGGCTCCCATACTAAAGTTTTATTCTTTGCTTATAAATATTATGTGGAATTTTCGTTGGATATCATAAAACCGAACGATTTCTATCAAACTGTTTTAAAAAGACCTATGCAGATAACACAAATAGAGGCAATAAAGTCGCAAATAGCTTTCCAGGGGAACCAAATGGCGTCTGAAGCCTACGAAAGCTTTTACTGTGCTGGGGAAGGGGGCACACGAAATAGGATTATGCACTTTTAGGCTTTTTCGGCCTAAGATATTGAAACTTGTCCCACTTGATGCAGAGAGAAGACCCGCAAGGCTCTTGAAAGTTAAGTCGAGGGGAATTTTACAGCCCTGCTTTTGAAAATCTTTGGGAAAACAGGTTTGCAGACGTGAGAATATTTAAGCAGGACTTTGCTCTAAACCGTTACAAATCACCCCAAACGGTCAAGTTCCACTTTCTCTGCTCCAATGTACTTCTTTTTTTTTCCACGATTTTGCTCCCTTTCCTTTTTTTTAACCTTCTTTTTCTTTTTTTCCTCCTTCTTTTTCTTCTTTCTTCTTCACCCCCCCCCCTTTTTTTTTTAATGAAAGGTGGCGTTTTCTTTTTGTTTCCCTTGAAAGTGACTCTGAACCCGTCTCTTTCTAATCGTAATGATCTTGAAATTCCGGGCTATCTCTCTTTTTATTTATTTATTCGCCATTGCCCTAATCCGCCGYTTCACCTAAAATCAGAGTTCACCCACCAGCACTGCAACACGCCGGGGAAAATGATTAAAAAAACCTTATAGAGCCTAATTACTACACGATTTAGAAAATAATAAAGAAAATAAAGGTGGGGGGGAGGGCACGATAACCACGAAGGTTTAAATTCTGTCGTATTTAAGGCATCAAATCTTGTTCGGAGATTTAAAATTTAAAAGAAAACAAAAACTTGAGCTGCCATCGCAGCGAATTGCGCCACAAAAGAGGAGAGAGGAAATATTGGAGAGAAAAGTAACTTTCCTCGTGAAATGACCCCAGGAAAAAAAAAAGAAAATAAAATAAAATCCGACCAAATCGGGAAAGTTTCAGCTTGTAAAGCCTTCTGCATGATATTTAGTGAGTCCCAGGTTGGATTTTTTTTTTCCCCCAAGTAGATATTTCCCGGAGAGGAAGAGGGAGCAGACGGAGAGACAGACAGACGGACAGGAGGGGAGAGAACCCACCACACCACCGCACTGTTGCAGTTCACCGTCCGAAAGTCGCTCCCTTTTCACAAATTCGACCCCTTTTTTCCTCTCCACGAGGAATTTTTCTTTTTTTTTCCCCCTGCACAACACCACACATGCCATTTTAGCCCAGAAACTTAAGACAGTTCGGGAATGAAAGTGGATAATTAAAAAAAGCTGTCTTCGCAGAGTCAGGGAAGGCGAAGCTGCTTTGCTGCGGGGAAAAAAGCAAGGGGAAAATAAAGCAAAACTAGGTTTTCGTCGTCTTCGTCTTCATTAAAAAAGCTGCTTGGGAAATATCCAACCTGCTCTAAGAAGCATCGGGGTTTCGGGGAAATATCTGGCTGAAGGGTCTCTGAATTATTCCCCAATTTCCCCCCCCCCTTCTCTTCCCACACCTCTCTCGCAGCAGCAAAAAGCAAAGCGTCGCCGAGCGCATCACCCCACCGCACCCCCGAACCCCATCCAGCCTCCCCCCAAAAAACCCAAATAATTTTAATAAGCATAAAAATAACCCAAAGAAGAAGCAACGCAGCAGCCGGCTGAGCCCGGAGGAGCTCGCCCATGTGCTGGGGAGGGGGAGGAAGGCGCAGCAGAGCGGAGGAAGGAGAAGCGGGTCGGGGGGGGAGGCAACAATTAAAAATCTCAATGGGTTTTGGGGGGCAAAAAGGCAATTCCGAGAAGGCAAGGAAAAAGGGGGGGGGGGAAGGGGGGGGGTTGAGAATATTTTTTAATTTAAATTTTACCCGCTGCCCCGCTCCCCACTAAATTAAAAAAAAAAAAAAAGAAATTTTGAAAAAAATTTTTTTTTTTTTTAATWTKGKKYCCCCCCCCCCCCCCCGTTTCTTTGCCCCCTTTCCACGCGTGGCTCCGTTGGTAAACAAACGGGCGGGCGGGGAGCGGGGCGGCGGGGCTCTGCCTTTGTTCAACGTGAAGGTCCCGGTGCTGGCAGATGTCGCTGTTGCTCCACGGTGCCGCTCCCGGTCCCGACAACTTGACCCCCGTGACGTCGTCCCCGTCTGAATCATCAAGGCCATTTTCAATCCTCATTGGCCTGGGCATCACGTGGGGGGGTGGAGGGGGGGAGAGGCGATGCGTGGATAATTATGGTGCTTGATATTTTTTCCCCCTAAAAAAAAGATGTCAGCCCCTGGCTGGAGTATTCCTCCTTAAAAACCCTCTCTGAAAATGTCATGTCCCAACAATGTGACTTCTAACTCGTTTTTGATGGACTCGTTGGCCGGTACCTGTAGAGGGGAGAATTATTCCTCCAGCCAAGGGATGTACATGCAGCCTGGGAGCGATTTCAGCTGTGGAGTCATGAGGAACTGTGGAATTATCCCGTCTCTTTCCAAAAGGGACGAGGTGAATAGCGCTACCTTGTCTCTCAGCACCTATCCATCTTACCTTTCTCAGCTAGACACTTGGTGTGACCCCAAAAATACGTACAGGATCGAGCAACCTGTTGCAAGACAGCTCCCATCCTGCTCCTTCCCAACCAATGTCAAGGAAGAGAATGTTTGCTGTATGTATAACGCTGATAAAAGAGCAAAAAATGCCACAGAGACAGCCCTCTACCCCAACCAAATGCCTGAGTCTTGCCTAAATGACCATGAAGTCCCCGTTCCTAGCTACTACCGAGCAAGCCAAGGTTACCCCTCCATGGAGAAGACGTCAAACTGCAGCAATCCAAATGAGTTTGAGGCAAGTTTTGAATCCAGGGCGAGCCTGAACCCAAGGAATGAGCATCTGGAACCAGCACCACCACCTCCTCCACCTCCTCCGCCGCCCCCGGTGGCTAAAGTGAGTTTCCCCGAAAACACAAAAACAGATAATACTCAGAACACATCCACGAACGAAATTAAAACAGAAAAAAGCGCCCCAGCACCTAAAATAAGTCCTTCGGAAGCAGAGAAAGACCTGAATAAAAACACTGATACCAGCACTGACAATTCTGACAATGAAGCAAAAGGTAAGGGAATCATTCATTACCAGTAGCTAATTTCAGCAATTAGTAATCATTCATAGCTAATAAGAGCAAGAGTAATGCGAATATGCAGTAATGTGCTCTCTACCCTGCCAACTTCTCCTCCAGAAATTGGCACAATAATGTTCTGTATTGTTGCTGTCTTTTGGGAAAAAATAGTCTTCCTAGAAATGTTGTTTGTTTGTTTGTTTGTTTGGGTTTTTTTGTGTTTGGTTTTTTTTTTTTTTTTTTAATATATATATTAAAGCTGAGGAAAAGGAGCAGAGAGCTATTTGGGAACTCGTCCTCTCGCTGTTTATATGGAGAAAATGTGCTGTGCATGTGCTTATGCAAAAAAAATTTGGTCCTTGCAATCAACGCTGCAGAATGTAATAAGATGAGGTGGCTTTGCTCTGAAATCGCAGAGACTTGGGGTTTGTTTGTTGGGGGGGGTGGTGTTTTAGGGGGTTTTGTGTTTTTTAAGGCAGATGAACCCTGATTTTTTCCCCCTTCATATCGCTTTCTATGCAAATGCTTTTATTTCCGTGTGCTAAGCGAATTTGTCTTCTTTGGCTTTGCTCAGTGTTAAAGTGGGGTAAAAAATTAAACTGCGTAGAGTCTRATTTGCAGTTACAAACATCTCAGGCTGGAGTTGTGCACTGTGGCTCATTGCATTTCTTGGAAGCTCGTTGGGAGACTCAGAGAGGAAAAAGCTGCTTTTTTTTTTTTTTTTTCCTGGCGAATTGAGGTCTTGTTTGCGAAGGCAAAAAATGTTTCTGTGTGTTGAGCAGATGTTTTAAGTCTGGGATTGTCTGAAAAGAGGCTTTCATTGAACACATTTTATTTTCACTGTAGAGGTTGCATATGGCTTGAAATCTATGTGTATGTGTGAATATTCGGGTTTGTTTCTCTCCTAATTTGAAGCTAGGTGGATCCAGAGGCTTCTTTCAGGWCAATAAGTGGGGATCATGTGAAGGGATGGATTGAATTTCCCTAAAAAGTTGGAGCGAAATTTCCTTGGTAGAAAATACTGCTCAGATCTAAGCAACGGGTTGCATGGTTTGCTTGTGGTATGTGGATTAAAATATCCGCCGTGTGTCAGGATCTGTGCTATAATTAGGGCTCCAGCAGCAGAGGGATGGCTGGGGTACGTGGCGTTGTATGTGCATGCAGGGCTGCATGCGTGTGGGTCGTGTGTGGACCCCCATGCACACACGCCTCGGGTCTGTGGCACCAGCAAAACCTATCCTCTGGCGTTTCCYCCTCCAAAATTGGCCTTTTTAAAAGCAGAACCCAGAAGCACTTCTTTTTTATTATTATTATTCTCTTTTTTTTCTTCTTTTTTCCTTTTTTTTTTTTTTTTGCCATTCCGCATCCAAAGGGAAATGATATTATCTGACAGTTGAGTTACAATTACACACACACACACAMAAAAAAAAGCAAAGTCAAGGTTATCAAAACCCCTGCAAACTTATCTGCACAAAGCGCCTTCAACGTCCACGCCAAGAGAGGTTTTGGTGGGAGTTATCCTGAAAGAAAGATTATATTGGGTTGGATTTGTAATTGAGGCGGAAATAAAGAAGGAAATAAATACAGATAAAGGCTTTCTTTCGCTTCAGATGTTGAATTTAAAATGGGTGCGTGGAGAAAGAGGTGATTTCTCAGATTTTTGTTGCGTTTTAAAAGGCATTTCGTGTCGTTTGCAGTGTTTTCAAATGGTCAGATCCACTTTGGGGCGGATTTTGTTTGCTTCTGTTTCTGTTGCTTCCTTTTAAAATCTTTTATAGCTTCAGTTTTCGTTTATGTTGAACCCGAATTTTTATTCGTGAAGAAGGTAAGAGACCTTTCTCGTGTAATTTAAGCATTTGGGGGGG
>JASVER010000248.1:132317-139817 GCA_030449065.1 Oceanodroma leucorhoa | reverse complement strand
GCCTAGAGAGAGCAAGATCTGCTGAGGTTGAGCAAGGGCTTTGCAGCTATTTGTGTGTCGTGATATCTAAGAAACCCCGAGTCCGGTGGGTGTTGGTCTTAGGGTGGAAAGGCGCAGGTTGGCGTGGAGAAATAAAGTCTTAAACTCTGCATATTTGGACTTTTCTGGGTGAGCAGAACGGCAGRCTAGCAGGTTTTCCCAAGGCAGGTTCAGATCTGGAGGGAATGGTGTGTTTTGGGATTTTTTTTGCTGGTGGATTGTGATATTTCGGGTTTTTTCCCTGCTTTGACTTCTTACTTGTGAGCCTCAGGGCAAAGTTTCTGCACAAGGAGTATATTTCGATTGCAAAAATAGCAATGTCCCTGCTCCATAGGACGGGCGCTTGGTCTGAATGTTATAACCCAGATGAGAATAAAATCACGTGTGATGAATTAATGTGTCTTTTTAAGCATCGGTTTGAAAACATCTCGCTTTGCTTTGTCTGCTGTGTTAAAGATGGTGTATTTTAAGTATGGAAAAGACGAAATAGTTGTTGATTTGGTTCAAAGCAATGTTGCGTGGAGTACGGTTATTTTCATCATCCTTTTAGGTTGAATACACCAGCCTGGAAAAAAATGTGATAAGCGAGTGTAAAAAAGGGTAAGGAAAGAAAAAAAAAAAAAAAAAAAAAGGAAGAAACTAACTCACGATACTGTAAATTAATATTTCAACAGGGACAAGGTTGATTACTGGTGCTTTTAACCATAATTATTTGATATTAGTGCTGTGATAATTGAATGATTTAAAGGATTCATTACATGTATGATGAGTTTGCCTTCTCTGTATTAACTATCTGCAGATTTCTTTCCCTTTCTTCTAACAGCATGTACAAGACAAAACAATATCTATTATGTGTATATTAAGATTGATTTTATTTCTGAGAGACCCCCCCCCGGAGAGAAAGAGAAGAATCTAAAGTTAATATATGTTTAGCAACCCAACTCCAGAAACGCAATAAAAGTTAAAATCTCCCCTACTGTTTTTTAATTATGATATTAGATCAGGAAGAAGGACGGTGGGAATTTATTGCTTCAACTATTTTGTATAGATGTGCCTGTTTTTTATGTAAAAACATGGGTAGTCAAAAAGACACCATGCTGTTCGCCTTCATCTCTCCTCGCGTAATATTGTTTGCTTTGTTGCTAATGCTCATGCCCTTTCTGATGCTGTTATCAGAGTAAAATATTAGCGATATTACGATACGCTGGRTTGCATAATTTTTCTTGCGTCTCTTTGTATAATGCTCCTCTCCCAGCAGGTGTAATTTTAAAACCTGGAGGTTTTTGCCTGTGTCTCTCTGCGTGTGCACACGCATCGCCTATGGATGAACTTTATCCTTTGCTGCTAGGAATGATTTTGGGGCGGTTTTGCAAAAGACCTCCTAGCAAAAGCTGTGGGGCGGAGAAGTTGAGTAGGAGGCTGTGGGGAGATGAGGTGGCGTTGATAAACTCTCCCTTTTTTGCAGCAGGGGAAGAACTGGGCTATATTATGTTTGTGGTTCCCCCCCCCCCCCAATAAAAGCTCTCCTGGCTTCTCGTAGATGTTTGCTCGCCTGGATTTTGGGAAAGTCCCCTGAAGGCTCAGCTCTTCCCTACCAGACGAACCCGCTCCAGGGCTGGAAAACAAACTGGGGCTGGTGGAGGGGATGGTGTAAATGGTAGCAAATGTCCCTGCTCAAGGTTGTTATCTTTAGGTGTCTGGGTGTCTGGCTCAGACACCGAGTATTTACATAGGTATTGGCTCTGCAGATGACCTTTACAAATAACTACTTGGAGGGGGCTGGATTAAGACAGAGGATGGGGTATTGCCTGWATATTCTTTATTTTAAGCCATATTTGTGGCAGGTTTAAGGCTGAGCTGATCTCCTGGAGGAGACGTTCGCACCAGGCCAGAGAAATTGCGGTGCAGATTGGGCTGGAATCCATCGCCTAAAGCAGCACCCTTCGCCCCTCCGCCCCCCCTCCCGCCCCCCCTCTATACATTTCGTGGGGTTATTGTCTTATTTGAGGGCACCAGGCTCTTCCTAACACCTTGTGCTCGCTTTCAAGCTCGCTGGTGTGCAACCGGAGCAGCCAAACAATAGAATTTGCAGACACAACTTGGAGCTTGCAACTATAGTTATCTATGCTAATTACAGGGTGTCTGACAGAAACATAATAAATGTAAAGGGAGAAGTATAGAAATATGTTTCTTCAGGCAGTATACACTTCGCCTCTCTGGGTTCAGGCTTGTTTTCTTGCTCTTCTTTTAATTTACTTCTCTGGGAAATTTTTTTTTCCCCTTCTGTTGACCTGCGTTTCATATCACACCCAAAACCGAGCTAACCTGGAGAGCAGCGTGGAGAGGAGCTTTATTTTTGCACCCTCCCCGGCTGCTGCAGACGAGCTGCTGTTTGTGAACATCTGCAGCAGGCTTCGTCTGGTGGAGACCTGAAATTTTTGGAAAAGGAGACCATAACACACTTAAAGAAATTGTKCTTAGCTTTAATTGCACCTCGGAATTTATTGTCTATTAGCCGTACCTCCAACACTGGAGAGACAGGAATTCTAAGCAACAAACAGAGGGGGGGTGTGGGTGGGGGGGAAGCACTTAAGCAGGTAAAAAACTCCTGCAGTGACATTTTAAGCTGAATGCTGATTTTCTTTGCCTTAGCTATGATTCCCGTATTGGCTCAGATTGAAGTTTTCACGTTGATATAAAGCGATGTGCGTGCAAGTTCCAGCGGTCAATTGTTGTCCTGGGGAGCTTTTTCTTTGTGATAACTTTTTAAAGAAGCCTGAATAAATATGATTTTCAAGCAGGCAAAGAATTTAGCGGGGTGGGGGGGAAGGCAAAGCCTATAGCTTGCAATCGCGCTGCTGCAAGATTCAGGGATGGTATTTGGCCTGAAATTAATCTTTCCCCATATTTATTTACTTTAAGAGACAATCCTGGGATAAACAGAGGCATCTGGGGGATCAGGAAATATTTTGCAGCCTCTTCAGAGAGTCCGCTTTAGAATCATTCAATCTATTGTGTACAAATTTTTTTCCCCTCTTTTTTTTTTTTTTTTTTAAGGAAAGGAGGGGTGAAGAAGGAACAAAAGAAAGAGAGAAAGAACTTGGGCAGGCAAAAGAGAAGAGGAAGGGAATGGAAAAGGACAAAAGAAGGGGGGGGGGGGGGAAGGGAACTTTATTCCGGGTTAAGGCTGAAAATGCAGGCGGGGAGTGGGAGCTGGGGCTGGCTGGAGGGTTACTTTCGTTTCGCTTCTGCAGAGATATGAAGCCAGCACCGCCCTTCCCCGCTCCTCCAGAGCAGGGGCTGGAGGTGTGCAGCGGGGCCGGGCGGGGGAAGGAGCGAAGAAAACACCGATTTCTTTTTTAATCCGAACTTGACAGTGTTAATTGAACCGAGAGAAAGCGGGGGAATGCGGATGGGGTTGTGTGTCCCCCCCCCCCTCTTCCTCGAGGAGGCTCCGTTTGTCTGCCTGTCAAGGGGGGCGAGGTGCCCGCTCATCCCCAGGCCCTGGGGCTGCTGCAGACCCCCCCCCCGGACCGGTCGGGATGCGGCTCCGGGGCTGCCCCCGCGGGGGGCTCCGGGCTCCGGCCTCGGGGTGCTCCGGCGGGCAGCAGCGCATCAGCCCCGCTCCGGAGGAAGGCTGCTGGTGGTACTCGGGCCTGGAGCTGCGACAGGGAAAGGGGGATACCCCCCCACGGCCCCCGCCAATTACTGGGGACAGCAGGTTGGCTTTTCCTTACCACCACTTTTTGCAAAAAAAAAAAGACAAAAACCAACAAACAATAAAAAAAATTAAAAAGCAAGGAAAAAACCAAGAAAGCAGTGAAACCTCAGCAGGCAGGCTGTCCAATAGTTGTTTTTTCTTTTTTTTTTTTTCCTCCCTCTCCTTTCTTTTTTTTTTTTTTTTTTTTAGGGTTATTTTTTTGTCTCCCTTCCTTCCAATCAGGGGAGAATTTCTCAAAGCGAAACCAAAAGATTTGGAAGTGGGGAAAGAGCCTGGCTGCGCGCACAGGGCAGGGCAGGGATGCAGCTCGGGCTGAGCACACACAGCACTTGCAGGGAGCAGGGCGAACATGGGAAGCGTTTAGCTCCGAAAAGGTGTCAGAAGTCAACTGGGCAGGACAGTGCTCAGACAAAGGCTTGATTTTTTGTAACCTCCTAATTGCGACTCGGCTTTCTTTTTTATTTTTTTTTATTTTTTTTTTTTTCCCGCCAGGGAAAAAAAAATATATAAATACTCATACAGCTTGTGGACTGCTAGTGTTAGTTTTGCTCAATGCAGTTAAGTTTCTTTGCCCTGCAGATTCAAAAGGGGAGGTGAGAGGAAAAGATATTAGTCTGCCTGGAAGGGATGTGATAGTTCACCATCATTTCAGAAGAGGTAATCTCCCATTAAACAAGTACCGAAGCTTTTGTGGAGRCATAGGAGTCTAGCTGGAGCGTGCATAAAAGCTGCGAGATAACCTTGTAGCTGCTGAATTCAATAGCAAGGCGTGTTTTAATTCCAGTCTGGATATTTGCTTGGAGACACTGCTACTGAAAAGAAGAATATTTCAGGATATTGCTTTATTTGCCCTGCAGTCTGAGTGGACTTTATTCACATAACTTTGCATTCATCCATGGGGATGGTTTCATGTCGAGATAAGCGTGAAAGGACAATATTTTATGTGGGTTCACATCGTGTTAAATTTTATGGGGGTTCACATCGTGTTACGGGATTCTGCAGAAGAGAAAACGTTGTCTTAAGCCGTGTCTTTAGTCTTAAGCCGTGTCTTTAGTCTTAAGCCGTGTCTTTAGTTTACTTTAAGGTGAAGTGTCTCCCATCTCTGCTTTGTACTGCTAAATTCTCGGAGACCAGCAGTCCCTGAATGAAAGGGGTTTGTATCACAAGCGCTATCTTATTTTTTATTTAAGATCCCACGACAATATGGGGAGTGAATAATTCCGTGTGCTGCAGGTTTCCGTGCAAATAAAAGAAATCTTTGCCAGATATGTTTGCCTTTGTGTAACACCAACATACACCATCCACGACTAATTTAGTGACCTTGTCTGCTTGCATTAAGGTTACAAAAACTGCTGCTACTTATTATAACTGCGTGGTATTGGTAATTTCTGCTCGTTTTGCGGTTCGTCTGTGGTATATTCTGACATTATGATGTTTTTTTCCTCTGGAAAACCTCCCCACTGACTCTGCTTTTCAGTGCTTCTCTCCCTTTGCATGCTCAGTCCTTCCTTTCCCTCTCCCTCCTTCTCTCTCTGCCTCTTTTTTCTTTCTCCCTCTCCCCTTCTGCATATACGTCTGCAGACAACCCTTCTTTTGTAAGGATTCTCTTTAAAATATTCCGCCAAAGTAGAAAAGCCAAACTGCTTTTTCCCCTCCACATGTCACAGCCCACTATATTAGCAGCCCTGCAGAGTAAGTATTTTTAAAATGGGAATAGATAAAAGAATGATGAGTATATATATTTTTTTTCTCGCGAACATAAAAATAACCGTCATTGGAGACTGGTGATTGACAGATAAATTGGTCTCGATAAAGGCCAAAGAAGACATTCTGCTCCTGCAGGAATATTTCCCTTTAAGGGCTCACATAAAGCAGGGGACTTAAAACGGAATGAGGAATAAATTCTGTGGGGGAGCGAGTCAATGACTTTTCTCTTCGAATTTGGAAAATCCGGAGTCCCTTGACAAACACCCCCCGGCATATTTTTATTTTAAAGCCTTCCCTATTTTTCGAGAGGGAAATCCTATTTCTACCAGCAGCGAGGGCAGCCTCGTGCATTAATTTTTTTTTTTTTTTCTCCTCGAGCCTTGTGAATTGAGGTGCAGGATTTTATCCTGGCTCAGCTGAGGGGGTAAGTTTGGAGGAGCTGGGGGGGTCTCCTGGCAGCATCACTCCTTCTTGCCTGTTTATCCCTGAATCTGCCTTAATCTCTTTTCTCCTCCCATGCAACTTACTGAGGAAAAAAAAAAAATAATAATAGTAATTGAAGAGGTTTCTGCCGTGTCCGTCCGTGGGACTTGCACAGAGTGTCCATAACGCCTGTCACTGGTGAATGCTGCATCACTGGAGACACCCTGCCCACCCCCCCTGCCTGCCTGCCTCTCCCATGGAGGAACCCCCATCGCCTTCTGAACCCACACTTTTCCTTCTTCTTGCAAATTTTGACCATTTCCCTCCATGTCCCCCCAGCCCCAGAAAACCCGAGGTGATGGAGAGCCCTGGAGAGCCCACACAAACCATATTATTTTTTTTTGGGGGGGGCGGTTTCTAAAAAAAATAATGAGAGGCTATTTTTGGTTAGGTATCTTAATTTATTTTTTTCTTCCAGAGAAATCGCCTAACTCCCTTCTTTCAGACTCCAATGGGCGTGAGCTATTTACCTACCTGTCTTTCCTTACAAAGGAAAGGTTATTCTCTCAAAATGCAGGCAGGCTATCACCGATTTTTTTAACGCTCCCAACTTCTTCAATCGATTTGGTGCAAAAAGAAAAGTTTCCAGGCGTTAACAAAAAAAAAAAAAAGAAAAAAATAAGAACAATCATGTGCCCAACACACATTGTTGCTTCCTCCTGATACGCAAAATCTCTCCCATCCTCAGCTATATAGCTGAAACTCAGTCCTACGGTTTTATTTAATGAACGACACATTTATGAACAATCAAATGATCCTCGTAAAAATTTTATTGAAGGACATAAAAACATCCACGACTACTTGCCGAATAATGCAGCCTTTCCCTGCAAAAGCTCAGTCTTTCCCTTTTTTTTTTTTTTTTTTTTTTTGGGGGGGGGGCTGGTGGTATTATTATTTCCCCCTCCTCTTTGCAAAGATGCTCCTCATACTATATATATATATTATTTTTTTCCCCTCCTGAAGACACTTATTTCTTAAAGCAGGACTAGATGTGCCTGTGCCCCACAGATTTCTCAGCTGCTGAGCAGCCTGACGATGAGACAGCGCTGCAAAAGATGACAAAAGCCCCTTTTGCTTTTAGGTTAAAAGCTTCTCACCCCCCCCAGCTCCTTTCTCCAAGTGGGGAGCCCACCTCCACCGCACTGCTCCCCTCTCCCCTTCCCACCGATATTCAATTTAATGTATCCATTAGAGGCTAGAAGCTGCAGAAGCAAAGGACAGAGACAAATTACGTCAAGAAATAGTTCCTGGACTACCTTCCACAATTACCTTCCACCTTCCTTAGCACCAGGGCAAATCTCCCCCCCCCCCAGCCCGCGGGCAGAGCATCCCCCGGCTGAGCACCGGCCGAGCCTCCCTCCTCCCCATCTCCGCCCCATTTCCATCAGTTTTAGGAAAAGCCGGGTCGCGTTATTAAAAAAAAAAAAAAAAAAAAAAAAAGGGAAAAAAAAAAAAAAAAAAACACGGGAAGAGAACCACGCAAAAATTTGGTTAAAAAAAAAAAAAAAAAAAAAAAAAAAAAAAAAAAAAAAAAAAAAAAAAGGAGAAGG
>JASVER010000248.1:86459-96643 GCA_030449065.1 Oceanodroma leucorhoa | reverse complement strand
AAAGGAAAAAAAAAAGAGGAAAAAAAAGAGGGGGAAAAAAAGAAGAAAAAAAAGAGGAAAAAAAAGAAGAAAAAAAAAGAGGAAAAAAAGAGGAAAAAAAAGAGAAAAAAAGAGGACAAAACATCCCCCCTCCCCAAATTTTCTTTTTCCCCCCCTTTTTTATTTATTTTTTTTTTTTCCTCCCCTCCTCCGCCATGAGTTCTTACGTCGCCAATTCGTTTTATAAGCAAAGTCCCACTGTTCCTGCCTATGCCATGCAAAGTTATGGAAATTATGGAAGTGTGCCTGAGGTTCAGTCACCCAGGTACCGCTACAGTGGCTTGGATCTAAGCATCACACTCCCCTCCTCCGGGGCTGCCAACTCCCTGAGCGGCTTGGACATGTCTGCAACCCCCCGAGCTAACCCCGAGCGACCTTCCTGCACGGTCATGGGTTCTTCAGGGCATCCTTTAGCCAGAGACGATCAAGCATCCCTAAATCCCGGGATTTACAGTCAGAAGAGTGCTAACACGACGCTGGAGGAGAGATCTAAGAGCTCGGGTGAAATCAAAGCTGAGCCCGTGCAAACAGCACAACAAGGAGGACCACAACTGCAGCAGCAACAACCTCCACAAATTTACCCCTGGATGACCAAACTACACATGAGCCATGGTAAAACTTTCACTTCTTGATTTTTGTTTCACAGGATTTTTTTTGCCTTGGGTTTTTATAGGCCATACGGGGCAAATAATAAAAAACCTGAGGTCGTAAATTTTACGACTAAGGCATCAATTGCTCGTAAAACTGTCCACTAAAAGGCTTAGAGGCTATATACGCCCAAATTTATGACGGCATAATTGGATCATAGAAACAAAACGTGTATAAAAGGCAATATTCMATTTTTTTGGGGAGGGGGGGTTAAAAATAACTTGAAATACACATGTTCTTTGAGGGTGAGCTTTAAAAAAAAAAAGACACCAGAGGCGAAGGTGGAGGGAAAGCGTGGAGAGATTTTCCCCCTCCACCTTCCCAGGGCTGAAGGGAGGGAAAAAAAGAGACAAGATCCCCAAGAAAAGATATTTCCCTCCTTTGTACACTTTCTTATTGTCCGAGAGGAAACAGGTTCACTTCTGGCTCATCTACATGCGTTTGATCTGGGCTTTAGAAAGGAAGGGGGGGACCTGGGGGGCTGAAGGTGTTGGGGAATGAAGGATTTGAGGCTACTTCACTCCCTGCGTGCCCACAACCTCAGCAAACTTCTGTATATTCGAGATTTGTAATCGGGTTTTATAATTAAAAAAAAAAACTTAAAATAAAAAAAAATTAAAATCCATCCAAAATTGCTTTGGCTTTTCATGCAGTGTCTTCCCTTTTTTTTTTATTTTTTTTTTTTTTTCCCCCCAGAAACGGATGGTAAACGCTCCCGAACCAGCTACACCCGCTACCAAACTCTGGAACTAGAGAAAGAATTTCATTTTAACAGATACCTGACCCGGCGGAGGCGCATTGAGATCGCCAACAACCTCTGCCTGAACGAGAGACAAATCAAAATCTGGTTTCAAAACCGGAGGATGAAGTGGAAGAAAGATTCCAAGTTGAAAAGCAAAGAGGCTCTTTAGGTGGGATTGCAGGAGATGGGGGGGGGTSTCCCCTGKTTTTTTTTCTGTTGGKTTTTTTTTCTTTTCTATCACTTCTGGTGGAAGCTACCTTGAGGAAACTTTGATTTTGGGGTGGGGAGGGAGGGAGCTGCTGGATGGACTCTGGTCCGTACCCTCACAAATCCCTCAGACAAAGGAGATCTCTTATTAGTATGCAAAAAAAAAAAAAAAAAAATCCACCCCGCTGTTAGCTTCATGCAAAAATTTAGTGTATCGCTCTTTAGGCTGTTACTAAGTGTCCTAACCTGTGCGCTCTTTGGGGGAAAAAATCGCCAAGAAAAATAAGACACCACCAAAAAGGCTTAAAAACAATCCGCAGGGTGGCTGGGTCGTGTCCTCTCAGCACTAAAAATGGCAATATTCACAGGAAAAATGAAAAAAGAGCTGGTGAAGAAGGCAAAAAGGAAAATAAGGCGGGGGGGGGGGGAACCCCAAACCCAATAAGTTTTGTGAAGTCCCAGCCTCGCTCTCTGCTCGCCCTGATGGGAGAAGGAAATTGCTGATCTGCTTTGCTGGGAATTGCCCAGGGAAGATGCTCTGGCACCTCCGCTTTGGCTCTCTCAAGTCGGAAAGAAAAATATTGCCCCTCGCTGGGGCTCGAAAACCCCTAAAATCCACTTATAAAACCCCGGAGAGGAGCCGGGGGGGTCCCTGGTGTGTGTTTGCGTGTTTTCGTTGGGACTCGGATGGCATCATTTTATTATTATTTGCATATAAAAGAAATGAATAGACTGGGGGGGGGGGGGGGGGACACCGGTTTGCGCGGCTCCTCCGAAATCTCCGGGCAGGAAAGTGCAGCATGGGAGGTGGGGGAGGGAGAAATAGCCTCTGGACTTAATATTATTGTGTATTTATTTGTTGCGTAATTAATGTAGATTTGCTAAATGCTAAGATATATATTAAAAAAAGCCAAGGCGAACCCCAATTTGTACATCTCTGTCTAAATTCAGTCCATTGCAGTAACTTCTTTTATTTCCCCCTCCCTCAACGATGTACTCGGTATATTTATTAGTTGTCGTTTCGTCTGCGAAAGGGCGATGAAACTTCTATTTTGTCATATGGAATAAACAGTAAATAATCCAAAAGTTGGCGCGCCGGGCAGATATTTCTGTGCTCCTTCCCCGCCTCGGAGCAGCTTTCTGCTCCTCTGCTACTTTGGCGAAGTATTGATTTTTAAAAATATTATTATTTATTTAAAAAAAAAAGGCAGGTTTGAGGAGGGATGAAGGGATACTTTAGCTTACAGTATCCTTCTCCCCCCACCCTGGAAAAGGTGCGTGYTGCTTTTCCTATTTCCCAGAGCATGGGGAAGGGGGGAAAAGGTTKTTTTTTTTYTTTAATTTGGTGATTAAGCGCTGGCTGGGCCCTGAGGAAGGTGAGCTGCTCCCTGTCCCAGCTCGGACTTTTTTCATCTGTATTTCTCTCAGGTTTTTCATTCCAGGCTGGTGTCCTCCCCTGGCAGATGGCATTTTAATAGGAATATCGGATTAAAATTACCTCCTCTCTCTGTTTCTCTCTCCTCCCCCCTCTTCTCTCCCCAATGTATACTSGGGATAACATGATTTTGCCCCAAAATCTCGCAGCCGCTGCCTCTTGCTGCAGGTTGGGCAGCACCTGGACGCGGGAAGGAGGTCCCAGTGCCTGACTGGAGGTGACTGGGATGGGGATGGGGATGGTGGGGGGGCTGTCTGGGGAGGTGGGGGGCTCTAGGCCCTGCTGAACCCCTCCTCTCCAGGGGAGCAGCCCCCAGGGAGGCTGCGGGGGGAGGGGGGGCTGCACCCTCCTTCTTGGCGTTTAATATATATATATATATATATATTGCTTTTTAAAAAATGTATATATTATTTTCTGTCTCTGCTAAGGTGGAGGGGCCTAATGCAGAACACATGGGCTCTGCCCCTGGGGTGGAAACACGCCTTCCATAGGGTGTCCATACATCCCGGAGGCTAACACTTCGGTCCATATGGACTTCTCCATACCTACAGCCATATGGCCCAGGCGCGGGGCTGAGAAAAAACCTTCGTGGCGGGTCTATACGTGCCTCCCCACGTGCTTTCCACCCACGGAGGCGTAGGGTGGGTGCAACCCCTCCCAACCCACTCGTGTACCGCCGAGAGGTGCGTGCACAACGTCTATACGTTGCGCCGGCAGATTTGCATAGAGCTCAACCTATATTTTCCCAGGCAGATGGCTCCGCTGTGCACCCAGACACGCACACGCGGGGTGACTCCTCCTGTGTCTTGCCAGCTATTTACAGGCGAAAACAAATGCTGGGAGAAGCCAATAAGCTCCATAAAACTTTATAGGATTTCCTTTACACATGGGAAACAACGGAACAATTTCCTGAACCTGCAAAACAAAAGTTTCTTCCAGCAGCGGCTCTGGCTGCCTTTAGGGGTACAATTAGCACAGCGTGCTCAAATGGGGCACCTCCTCATCTCCCAGGGCTTTTAGTTTAATTCTTATTATTTTATCTGATGGTTGTTATTCGTGGATGTTGGGTTCTGGTTATTTGGCGAGTTGCGAGCTGCAAAAGATATTTAATTTTACTGTCGTTTAACAGTCAGTGGGTAAAAATCCTCTTTTTTTTTTTTTTTTTTTTTTTCTCCTCCTTCTGTCTCGACTGTCATTTTCCCGTCGGTTTGGAGTGAAATACTGCAAAGCCAAGCAGGGCTCGCCTCGCACATTTATTTGCTGCCTATATAAGAGTGGCTCCCCCATTCCTGGGGCCTGGGGTGATTTCAGGGAGGCTGGGGGGGCTCGGTAGCGGTTCCAATCATCTCTTTTTTCTGGTTTGGGTTTTTTTTTTTTCGGTTTTTATTTTTTCCCCATGCTGTGTAAATCTATTGACTGGTTGTTCAGGCACAAAACCCTCTTGGCGTGTACTGGTAATTGCTCGTTATTCCGTTCAATTTTCTCTTAAGCAATGTCTTCCCCTCACTCTCACCGGTATTATTGCAGCGTCTCTGGGTTATTATTTTTTATTCTGATTACATTTCGCACTCTAACAACACCTTTTTCCTCTCCTTTTTAACCGGGAAGCTGTCAAGGCAGCTTGGGTTTGTCAAGGTAAGGGTTAACCAGCTCCCAGACCACGCGTGTTTTATCTGCGAGAGCAGGGGAAAAAAGAAGAAAAAAACAGACCCAAAACACCCCCAAAAAACCCACTTTAAATTTCAAACTTTCGCATTTCCACCCTGCGGAGCGGAGTGCGGCTACTTATGATTAATTATTGGCTTCTCCTGCCCCGGGGAGGGGGGAGAGGGGGATCGGGGGGGGCTCTCTGCACCCCTCGTCCCTCTCTTCTTTAGGGGGCATTTTTCTGGGGACTGGTGGATGTTTGGTGGATGTTGTTGCTGGTGCTGTCTGGAAGAGATTTGCCTTTTTATTTCCCCTCTCGGCTGCTCGATCCCTTCCCAAAG
Source organism: Oceanodroma leucorhoa (assembly GCA_030449065.1). Lineage (NCBI taxonomy): Eukaryota > Metazoa > Chordata > Aves > Procellariiformes > Oceanodroma > Oceanodroma leucorhoa. The sequence goes on along the minus strand of JASVER010000248.1, from coordinate 91,584 downwards.
ACTCAAGAAGGAAATAGAAAAGGACTTACCTTGCCCCGTCATCCGTGTCAACCCCGTGAGAACTTAAAATGGCCCAAAAACAACAAACAAACCAAAGTTCCTTTTTTTTTTTATATAAATCCAGGACTTTTTTTGTTTTTTTGTTTTTTGTTTTGTTTAAAAAAAGCAAAGCTCTTTTAGTTTCACCGAGAACATGAGAACATTAGCAGAAATACTCATGGCTTCTACGTGAATTTAGTAGTTTAAAACTTTTGAAGGTTATTTATGTGGATGGCCCTAAGCAAAAGCCCTGAATGGCTCTCAGGGAGCACGTGATGTCATTAAACTAAGTTTTATGGTTTGGGGGAGCTGACAAACCCACAATATATTTACATCATATATAATCTTAACTGTCCACCATCGCAGCTGCTAGAGCTGTTTAATGCTGGGACAGTGGGACAAGGCTCTTAGTGCGGAGCGCGGCGGCTGCGGGGCTCCTGGAGCAGCATCTCCCCGGCCACCCCAGTAAGTTTTTCCTCTTCCTAAGTCTCATTTATTTTTTTATTTATTTTTTTAATTTTTTTTTTCCGATGTCTTTTAGTCCTTTACATTTTTTAACGTCTTCTAGGAATTGCGAAACATTTTAAAAATTCCCCTCCCTGCGTGGGAAAGGGGGTGGGGGATGTGTTTGGGGGGGGGGGGGGGATGGAGAGCTGGAATGTGAGTTTTGCAAAGGGGCGAGCTGCAGGCAAGGATCTTATCTAGCAGGAATCTCAGCTCCCCCCCCAAACCCCCCCGCCCTCGCATCCCCAGGGCTGCTGGAGAGGAGATAAGGCCAAAGAAGGTCTATATATTACTGGTTCGGCAGGCAAAACCCCCCTTCCCCATCACCGCCCCCCCCCGCGGGGCACAGCCTGAAGGTAGGCTGTGCGCATCCCTAAGTTTCAACCCCCTTCCCGAGTTTGGGGGGGGGGTGTTTTATTTGGGTTTTTGGGGAGAGTTGGGCAAAGAGAAGAGGGGAAAGGGAAAGAAATTTGGAAAAATAACAAAAAAAAAGGGGGGGGGGATATATCTAACTAGTGCCAAGGCCGCGCTGGGAAGGGCATGCGCGGGGCGGGGGGGGCGGGCGGGGCCGCTGCAGGTGTGCGGAGGGAGGGTCGCTCCGTGCGCGGCCCCACGGCACCCGTGGGGGGGCCCACGCAGTGGGGGGGGAAGAGGGTCTGTGAGGAGAGTGGACCACCCAGCCCCCCCGCTGCCTCGCGGGGGGGTGTTTGGTGAAGTGGGGGTTGTCACGCGTGGGGGGAGGGTCATGCGTGGGGCAGGGTTATCTATCGGGTATGCGTGGCAGCTGGGGCTGGGGGATCCCTTGGGGTGCCGGGACACCCCCCACCCCGGGGAGGTCCTTTGGGGTTAAACCTCCTGGAGGAGCCGGGGTCAGGGGGGCAATAGGGGGGGTGCAACCGCCTGGGAACGGGGCCGGGGGAGAGGTGACCTCGTTCCCTGGCTCCCACCCCGGGGTGTCCCCCACGAGGAGCGGGTCCCACAGAAAACAATGGGGCACCCTCTCCCCACCCCCTCCCAGACAAAGGCCGGGCCCCTATTGTTCTCCGGTGGGGGGGGGAGGCGGGCAGACGCTCAGCTTTGTGCCCCCCCCCCCCGGCCCCATCCTGGTGGTATCCCAGGCCTGGCATTTAGGGGGGATGCATCTTGGGGGGGGGGGCACATGTGTTGTATTTCGGGGGGGAGCAGCACAGGGAGCAGAGGCCACAGGTTCCCACGGTGACATGAGTTCTCGGGGGGGGGTTTCCACCCGGGAGTGCACACCCACRCACACCCACGCACAAGCACACCCCCGTATGCGTGCGCACACGGGCAAACGCTTGCACACGCGTGTGTGCACAGGCAGGCATGCAAATGCACGCGCGTGGGCATGATCACACCTACACCTACCTGCAAGCGTGCAAATGCACACACASACGTGCACACCCCTGCCAGCACGCGTGCAGGCAGGCGAATGCACGCTCATACGCACGCACACACACGCACACACGTGCTCACAAGGGCATGCACACGCCCCCATCACCAGTGCACGCGCGCGCGCAAGGCCTCGCACACACACAGACACCCACACACCACGTGTGCAACCTCCCCCCCGTGGGTGCTGGGGGGCTTTGTGGGTGCTGGGGGGGACACTCTGTGGGTGCTGAGCTTCTCCCAGCAGCTCCCTTGCAGGGATGGAGACCCCCCTTGCAGCTGGGGCTGGACCCCCCACCTCCACACCCCAGGGACCACTGCTCCCCACCCAGAATGGGGGGACAGGGCTGCCCCCCACCCCGGGGTGCTGGGGGAGCAGGGGGGCTGCCCCCCACCCTGCAGGCACAACCTTTGGGGAAAAGATGGAGTAAGAGGCAGGGACAGGGTGAAATAGCCGGGGACCCCCAGATCTTTTCCTCTCCAGAGGCCTGTGGGGGCTCAGGCCCCCCCCAAAAAGCAGGGAGCAAACCAGCAGGAGGGTCTGGGGCAGGCCCTGGGGCCTGTGGTCCTTTTGGAGCACCTGGAGGGGGGGGTATTTTAAGCCCCTTCTCCAAGTGCTTTATCCGCGGACCCTCATTTGGGGGTGTCCTGTGGGGGCTGAGTCCTCCTGGGGGGAGCAGTTCGCTGTCCCAGAGGGTCTTGGTGAGGGCAGAGGGTGGTTTTCAGTGATTTGGGGGGGGGGGCTGCTCTTCTGCAGAGGCCTTGTGACACCCCCCCAGCCCTTGCTGCCCCCTTTTTGCACCCCTCTTTTGACACCAGGGCYGGGGGCTGCACAAGCCAATGTGGAGGTGTATTTTGGGGGGCTGGCTTTTAGCCTCCATCATGAAGATGAGGATTAATTTCCCCCCCCCCCAGGCCCACTGGGAAGGTGGATCCTCCCCGCCCTGGGCAGATCCGTCTACCTGAGTCCTATGCAGCAACGGGGATCTATAGGGCTCTATAGGGCTCTATAGGGCCCCATTGCTGGGGTGGGCGTGCCCCGAGCATGCCACCTACGAGGATATATCAAAAAATAGCATCAAAAATAATCAGTATTTTCTTCACAACCCCTCCCCGAGCAGCGAGGTGTCCCCACGAGTGTGGGGCAAGGCCACTGTCCCCAGCTCAGGGTTCTCCAGGGGGGTGACCCTGCGCTCTCAGCATCCTTTTCCTGCCCCCCACCCACCCACCCCGGGACGGTGCAGGTCCTTCCCGGGCCTGGCTGGGTGCTGCGGGCTTGGAAAGGGGGAAAATGCTAAAAAATAGGATTATTCCCTTTATTTAGCGGTCGTTAGTAGTGGGAAAAGGTGCTAGAAAAAAAGCCGGTGCCAAAAAATCGGGCAGGTCCAAGCCTGGGAAGCTGGGAACACGCAGGGGTTGGGGGGGCCCTGGAGCCCCCTGATCCCCCCCCATCACCCCAAAACCCACAAAAAGTCCCTGCGAGTCTCTTTTCAAAAATGTGATTCTGGGATAACACGAAGTCGTTCAAAACCTGGAAGCATCTAAARGGAAGAGGGGATTTGGGGGGAGCGGTACCCCCAGGGACCACCAGAGCTTTTCGGGGGTAAAAGGGGATGCTCTCCCACGCGTGTCAAGGCTGGCTGTTACAGAAACACGGGGTTTCTCCCAGATTTGGGGAGAAAGAAGAAAGTTTTTGGCGTCCGACATGAAACTCGGCTCTTTCTTTCCCCTGCGACCTCTCATTTCCCACCTCTCCCTGCCGGTGATGGATGGGGGGGTCATTAAAAATAAATGCCGGGTTGGAGACATTTCTTCCGGATATTTTGGGGTTTCGCTTAATTATTATTTAATTTGAGTTTAGATGCTGCTCGCGTTTGCATATGCGAGCGGGAGAGCTTCCAGTCGTCTGTTGTGTGAATTACGGGATTAAAAAAATACGGTGTGCATAAGAAATCCCCCTTTACAGTAGCAAGCAAAATAATTTTCTGCATAATTGCACAGGAGAAAGAAAAAAAATAAAGTCCGGAGAATGACTCTGGGGAATATAATTTCCTCGCATCCAGCTCGGTGCTGGAAAAAAAATGGGTTATTGGAGGGTGGAGGAGAGGACGGAGGAGATCCGGCTGAAAAAGGTGCAGCCCGATGTTTCCATCCCATCATCTGGGTGGGTTTTTTTTCCCTCCCCGAGGTGGGGGAAGAGAGTTTCTAAACATCATCTTCCATTTTCCCCCTGCCCACTCCCCAGCAGCCAGGCTGCGGAGCCCGCCTGTCCCTGCAGATCCTATTGATGGATTGATTTTATTGATTTATTATCCACTCCTCAAAGCGCGTTTCTATCAAATGATGTTTTGATCTGGGTTTTCCCGGTCAAGAGTTGAATCCCGAGTTATCGATTTATATTTTTTCCCCTTCTTTTTTCTTTTTTTTGGGGGGCGGGTGTTATTTGTGATTTTTCTCTTGCCTGGCAGACACGACCCCTTTTCCCAGCAGGGACTGGGAATATCCATCCTCCCCAGCCACTTTCCCTGCTTTTAGGAAGGAAGGGACTGAAGAAAATAAACACACCGATTACTTTCGCTCCGGACACATCCTTTATATCTCTATCCCAACTCTTTTCTCCTCCTTAAGGGAAAAAGAGTCAAAGCAACATGGTTTGGCCAGACATGAAATAAACCCCACCTTTATTTCCGCCTATATACAATTTATTCGTCCTTTTTTTCCTGCTTGAGCTGTGTCTATGTGCCAGAGTTATATTATACGCAGCCATAGGCACCGGTATGCCGTGCGTGTACCAGTATGGATATCTATATGTGCAGTCCATAGGTGGTGGGAGGCTGCAGAGCTCGGGCTGTGCCCGTGTGTGCACACAGACACGCACACTTATGTAAACAGACACAGATATATTTAAATGTTTTCTTGGCACTTAGCAGATTCCTCTGATTCCCTCTCAGCAGTAAAATAATCACCAGGGAAGGGAGAGCGGCTACTGTTGACCTCTGGTATTTATTCGCGTCCAGGGCAGGATTTGAGAGTTCGCTGGAGTTTGGGTGTGAGGAGCTGCTGCTCACCCTGCTTTAAAAAATGAAACTTTATTTCCTGTAGGTTTAGGAAAAATAAATAAATGTAACTTGGAGGCAGTCAGCAGTACGAAATACCGATTTTTAAATTTTTT
>JASVER010000248.1:64525-77132 GCA_030449065.1 Oceanodroma leucorhoa | reverse complement strand
CCCCCCCCAATTTGGGTACATTTTGCAGAAGCTTTTGGTTCCTTATCCGGGGACTGGGCTGGCGGGTGTGATTGGCCGGGGATGTCACATGGTGAAAGTAACTTTACGGGGTCGCCAGCTAGTAGGAGGGCTTTATGGAGCAGAAAAACGACAAAGCGAGAAAAATTATTTTCCACTCCAGAAATTAATGATCATGAGCTCTTATTTGATGGACTCTAACTACATCGATCCGAAATTTCCTCCATGCGAGGAATATTCGCAAAATAATTACATCCCAGACCACAGTCCGGAATATTATAGCCGGACAAGGGAGTCCAGCTACCAGCATCACCATCAAGAGCTGTACCCCGTGCCACGACCCTCCTTCCCCGACCGCCCGTTCAGCTGCGGGGGTCTCCAGGCTCCCGGCAACCCGGCCGCGCTCCAAAGGGGACACGGGCAAACTCCAGGAGGCCAACACCTCTCAGAGAAAGCACAGCAGCTCTGCGAGCAGGCTGCTCTATCCACCTCCTCCACTACTCCTTCCCCAGCCCCTCCAGCCTGCAACCAGCCAAACCCCGACCATCCCACCAGCACAGCTTCCAAACAGCCCATAGTCTATCCCTGGATGAAAAAAATCCACGTCAGTACTGGTATGCAACTTTTATTTTCCTCTTCTGTCTCTCCGCTCTCTTATTTTCACACCATGCTCGCTCCCTCTCGCCTCTCTCTCTCTCTCTTTTTTTTTTATTTCCTTCCCTTCCATGAGAGTCTTTGGGTTAGCACAATTGAACTGGATTTACGACTCCGAATGGGTAATTACACCCACCATAAATTTTATAGCCGAGCTACTGTGGGCAGCCTTAGCCATGTGGCTCGTTCTGTTATGTATGTGTGAAACTCCGAAAGCTTTGTAAGGGGTGCATAAATAATTCAGTCTTTTGAGCCAGGGAAACCCCTTCCTATTAGAATAGAAACTCTTGAGCTGCCCAAAGTTCTTTATTACCTATTTAGCCTATTACTTTTTTTTTCCTTCCCCCCCGGCTCCTCCAGTCTCCTCTCCCGACCCTCTCTCCATCCACGCTGATTTTCCTTGTGTGTTTTTTTTTTTGTGTTTTGTTTGTTTTTTTTTTTTTTCCTTTCCTTTTTTTTTTTTTTTTTTTTTTTTTTTTTTTTTTTTCCTTCCCCTCCTTTCCAGTGAATCCCAATTACAATGGAGGCGAACCCAAGAGATCCAGGACAGCCTACACCAGGCAGCAGGTTTTGGAGCTGGAGAAGGAGTTTCACTATAACAGGTACCTGACCCGGCGGCGACGCATCGAGATCGCCCACTCGCTTTGCCTCTCCGAGCGACAGATCAAAATCTGGTTTCAGAACCGGAGGATGAAATGGAAAAAAGACCACAGGCTGCCTAACACCAAAGTACGGGCAGCAACGGCAGCGGTCGCCAGCGCCTCAACCGCCCCCGCCGCCCCGGCGAGCACGGCCGCGGGCGAGGAGCTGCCCTCCGCCGCCGCGCAGGACCCGCGCACGGAGGATATCACCAGGTTATAAACACCCCCAGACCCGCACACAAATGACTCTGGATTATTTATAGAATCTAATATATATATATATATATATTTTGGTTCTTTTCTCCCCCCCCCCTTCCCCTTTCCCTGTAGTTTTTCTTTTATTATAATAATAATAATAATTATTATTATTTTTTCCTGTGCGTATAAAAAACAACGGGTCTCCCCCAAGACCACGGGCTTTAGATGCATGTCAGATAGCATGAGGCCAGGTGTCTGTACCTGCAGGGTTTTTTTTACGCCATTTCAGGGTTTTATTTATTTTTTAAAGCTGGGGGATGGGGAGGGAGGGCAGGGTGGGGGGGAGGAAGAGGTAAATGTTCTGTTGGGTGAATTTAATGAAGAAATGATGAGAATATTGACGGCAAAAAACAAACAAACAAACAAAAAAGGCGAATGTAGGTATTTTTTTCCCCTCTGCATTACAAATGCACCATGAGCAAAGGAGCTATGAAGTTCTTTTGTAGCAATGTGAAAAAAAAAAAAAAAAGCTAAAAAAATCACGGTTTAGAGAGAAAAAAAAAAGGCAAACAAAAAGCAGCTACGAAACAGCACACAAGGGTGGACGAGTCTTTGCTGAGAAATTGAGAAGAAAAAGGGGAGAGAGAGAGAGAGAGAGAAAGAAAGAATGACATATTTAAAAAAAAAAAGCAGAAGAAGGTTTTAAAAAGTCAGTAGCTAGGKTTTTTTGTCGTGGTTATTTGTGTTTTTGGACTGATTTTACATGATCATTGTAAACTTGCAATAAAGAGTTTTAGTGTGTATGTGAAAGTCCCAGTGTTCAATAAACCAGTCAGTGTGAATTAGTTTTACTTTTATGTCTGGTGACTTATTTTATCCCCACATCTCCCCGCAAACCCGCCCCAAAATAATAATAATAAGGGTAATAAAATGCTGGGACGATGTGCAATGGATCCCATGTGCACCAGTTACTGCTTAAGTTAAGTTTAAGCAAACCTAAAGATAACTCTCAACTCCAGATTTTTATGACATCACGACGTGGCCAGTGACTTTAAATCTCAGACCCTCCCAACCTGTAAATATGGGGGGGAAAAAAAAGAGAAATCTGGGTTTTCAGACAAGTGCTGTGGATTGGGGTTAGCTTCCAGTCATGCCTCTTTATTTTCTTTCCATCCCGCAGAAAATTGTCTGGTTTTAGCTCCTCTCCCTGCTTTGAACTTTTCCTCGTGGATTTTTTATTAATTATTATTGCTATTATTATTGTTATTATTTTCTCTTGCTGTCGTGGCGCGCTCGTGTTGACTCGTTCAAGCCAAGAGGTCATATTGAATTTTGCCAGGCAATGAAAAGGCTGTTAAATAATAATAATAACAATAACAATAATGAGAATAATGGTAGTAATAGTGCTAATAACTGTAATTCATTACTCCTGGCCTTTGCAGGCAGCCTGCAAATTGGCAGCAGAGGGGGGATTTTAGGGAAAAACCTGGGTGTCCCCCCTCCCAGTGCAGGGTGTCTGTGCTTCCCTGGCAGGGCAGGGAAGGGGGTGCAGGGTGGGGGCTGGGGCTGAGCCCCCCCCCTTTTTTTTTTCTTTTTTTTAGGCCTTGGGAAGTTTGCTGCTTAAAATCCCCAGTGGCAGGGGGCTGGGAGAGGGAGGCCTGCTGCAAGTGCCCCCCCCCCCCCAAAGCCCTGGGACCCTGAGTTATTGGAGAGGAGGTTTTGCAAGCCTCTTTCTTTAGGTTTTATTTTTTTTTTTATTTTTTTTCCCCCTCTCTCTCCAACATCGATTTAAGCTGCCATTAAACAAATCATGGTCTCAAACCCCTTTGTGATAGCTGGGGACGCGGGTCTGGAGAGGGAGAAGGTTATCATTTATCCTGGGGAGTTTATATGTAAAGCTCATCAGCTTTTCTTTTTTTTTTTCTTTCACATCCTGCTTTAGTGATATTAATATAAGGACGAGGCTGGAAAGATAAAACATATCGACAGGACACGTAACCATTACTCCTCTTTAAACATTTCCTCCACAGAGCAGGGAAAGGTGTTGGGAGTCAGTTGGGATTTTGGCTTTTTCCAAGGAAGATCCCAGCCCGAACAGCTGAGGCGGGGAAACCAGATACAAACCAGCCCTAGAAAAATAAAATAAAATAAAATAAAATAACAAGACGATTAGTAAACAGCACCCAAGGCTCGGCCCATCCCGCGGGGGTTTGAATGTTTCTAATATCCTTTTATATAGGCAAGAAATCAAAGCAGAGAGAGGGAAAAATAGGGGGGAAAAAAGGCACCAAGGAGGGGAGAAAAGGAGGTTTAATGCAGGAAAAAGCAGTAAATCTGCGGGGAAAGCGCAGCCCCAGGTGCTGGGAGGTGGGTGCTCCCCCAGAGCACCCCAGTGCCCCAAAGTTGAGGCAGGGCAGCACCCCAAATCTCCTCGGGGGTGGGGGGCAGAACTGGGCATCTGCACTGCTGCAGGCTGGGCTGGAGCCAGGAGGAGGAGGAGGGTGGGGAGGAAGGAGCGTGGCTCCAAGTTGGATTTCTCCCTCTTTTTTTGGGGGGGGTGTTGGAGTTTGGAGTTGTGGGTTGGGGTTTTTGGTTTTTTTTTGGTTGCTGGGGGGTGCAGGCTGGGTCTATCCCGTGGAGGGGGGTGCTGGGGATGGCACCCGGGGGTGGCAGGTCCCTTGGGTGCCAGGGACATCGAGCAGGGGTGGGCTCCTGCCTGCTGCCCACAGGAGGGTCCTCACCCAGCATCTCCCTCAGCCTTGGCCGTGACACGACTGGGGCTGCGGAGGGAGAGTATAAATGCATGATATAGCCCGGGGAAGAAAGGGGGTTGAGAGAGGGGGAGGAAAGAAAAAGGAAAAAAAGGGAGGGGAAAAGGGAAATAAAGGGGAAAAAAAAGGGGGGAAAAAAAAAAGAAAAAAGGGAAAAAAGCGGGGGAAAGGGGGAAAAAGGAAAAAATAAAATAAAGGGGAAAAAGAGGGGAAAAAGAGGGGAAAAAGGAAAGAAAAAAAGGGAAAAATGGCTGTTCCTGCCGCAAACAGCCCGAACCACGGTCCCTTTTTAGCCTCTTGACGCCTCCATGTAGAGAGGCTGAAAGAAAACTTTATTGAAGTTCGGGTAAACGGCAAAACCGGGTTCATGGAAAGGCCAACTTTTCTATCCCAGCAGCTCCATTGGAGGCGAGCAAGCTGACCCCGGAGCCCTCCTGACCCGCTGCCTCTCCCAACGTTGTACCTTCTGTGTCTGCGGACATAGATTTAGAGGCACCATCGCTGTTTAGAGGCTTTGTAGGTTTTACCATAGTAATGGGGTGTATGGGGAGGGGGTGGGGGGGGAGCTGGGGCAGATGCGATGCGTGTTATGGCATTGTTTCCTCGCCAAAATAACCCGGGAGAAAAAGGGGAGAGAAGGGTGAAGTGGCGGCCAAACTTCTCTCCCTTCTTTTTCCTCCAGAGATGCTCTCCCTCCCGGCTGGTCCAGGAGCGCTCCCAGCCACGTAAGTAACCCCCATTTCAGGGGAAAAAAAAAAAAAATTAAAGTATTTTTAAAAAATATTTTAAATTAAAATATTAATAATAAAATATTAACCCAAAGCAGAGCAAAAAGGAACCCCTGAAAGTTTGGGAGGTGTGGGGATGAAAATCAGGATGCAAATGGGAGCGGAGGAGCGGTGATGCTCTGGGGGGGGGGCCCAGAGATTTGGTTGCGGGCAGCGATGCAAAATAACCCCCGGTTTCCCCAGCGGAAAGGAGCTGCGGGACAGACGGACAGAGAGAGGCACAGATAGATACACGGATGGATGGAGAACTTTAAGGAAGAAATGCTCCCCCCGAGGCATCAGAGCTTGCTCATCCCTGGGCTATATGTCCCGGACCTGGCCCTGGCACCTATAGATGTGGCTGCAGGAGGTGCCCCCCCCCCCCGGGTGCTGCATTGTTCAGTGCTCGGATAATTCGCTTTACTTTGATTATTGGGCTATAAAACTCCCAGCAACAACGTGTTTCTGGAGGCTCAAATTAACATCTGAGGCCAGGGCTTTTTTTTCCCCCCCTTTTATGTTCTTCGAGTCCAATTTGTTTTGAAGTTCCCTGATAAGTTTTTACCGGTTCCTTTCGCAGCTCGGTCTTTATTTTATGTTATTTTTTTCCCCCCCCTCTTCTCTTTAACTAGCTTCTCTAAGGACACGGGTTTTAAGAGGGCTGCAAAGTCGTTTTACGAAGGGTTTAACTGGCAATAAAAAAGAAAAAAAAAAAAAAAAAGCGCGAGGAAGTCTTTGTATCCAGAGCCTGCGAGGAATGGTAACCCCTCTTCAATTTACATCAGCAGGCTGAGAAAATTAGCTTCCTGTATTGCCTGTTAGAAAGAAAAAAAAAAAAAAAAAAGGAAAATAACAGCTCCAGAGGTGATTTGGGGAGATAACTGCAGGTGGGCGAGGGTCCTCAGCAGCTTCAGTTTTATGAGAACTTTTTTATTTTATTTTTTATGCAGCGGAAATACATTATTTCCCCCCCCCCCCTTTTTTTTTTTGTTGCCCCAGGGCTCTCCTGTTGAGCGGGGGTTTAGCTCGCAGTTAACACGGCATTACGGGTCCTTCCAGCAATTTCCTTCAACCCCTCGTAGGTTGAAAACGTTCCTCTCCGGCGTTAATTGGAATTAAAAGCCAAAACACGCACCCGGGGTTAAACGAGTGAGTTACTGGTTCGCCCCAGACCTGACAGCACCTCCAGCGTGCAACTTTTATTTATTGTGCTCTCGTATATCATTATCCAGAGATATAGTTTTATGTACTTCCTAATCTGTCGCTGTGATTAATTTTGATGGGCAAGGTACCAAGGTAAACATTTTGGGATTTTTTTTTTTTTTTTTTAATTTTTAGTGAAAGACTCGGATTTCCTTTCCAAACAGGCAGCAGCCGCCGTGGGGATGCTGTTAGCAATTTTCAAATATCACCTTTTCCTGCTTGTTTGGGTGTTTGCTGCAGTGCAACCGGATTCTTCTCTCTCTTTTTTCGGGGGAAAAAAGGCGTCTTGGTGGTGTTTTGGGGGGGATTCTTTTCCCCCCTCTCCTGAAAAATAGATGTGCATGGGACAAGCTCCAGGAGTGAGCAAAATAAATAATAGGTAAATAAATAAATCATCCCTTTCTGCGTAGGGAATTAGATAGTGCTTTGTAAATGATTAACTTTTTCCTCCCATGTCTTAATTAACATTTTTCCTTGCTCTCTGATCCAACATATGTATCGCATAATTTCCCGAGCCATGTAATGGATAAGCTGGGATGCAGCAGAGGGGAGAGGTGGGACCTCTCCCTGCCTCAGGAAGAATATTTAGCCGTATCCCCCAAAGAAAAGTTGGGGGGGGGTTATATTTTTCTCTCGGTTTCGCCTTCTTTCCGAGGAGTTTGCTGCCCCGATGGCACTTTTTGATCCCTTGCCCTTCCTCCGAGGAAGAGGATGGGGCTCCCCCCGCTTAGGAGCAGCCGGAAAAAAATAATTCTGCTTGGGAATAAACTGTTATCTCTCCCGCCGGGGGTGTCAGGAGGTTTTGGGCAAAGGATTTCTCCAAACTTCATCTGATTTTATTCTATTTTGGTTTTTTGCATTTATTTCCACCGTCCAGCTTCGGGTCTGGCTGCCTTTTCTGACAGCTGCCACTCAAAGCCAGTCCCATCCCTGGGGGGGCTCTTGCTGCCTCCTCCCCGCCTTATTCTGGGGGAATTAAGGGCAGAAAGGAGGAAAATCACCCTTTGCTTGGCAGGCACCGTCAATTTGGGTGAGAAACAGCCAAATATCCCGAAAGGGAAGGAGCGGCACCTCCAATAAAAAGCGGTCCGTAGCAACTCCCCCCCTGCGACCATAAAATACCAATTTTTAGCACCGAAAAGGCGCATACTGGAAGGTGGGAAACGAGAGGTAATTTATGGCCAGAGCATCCCCCCCCCCCAATCCTTCTCCCCTCGCCAAGATGCTGCTGCGACTCCACCTTTTCACACCCCCCCCCGCCCCAGCCGGCTCCATCCCTCCTCTGCCCTCTCCTTAGGAGCCGCTCTCCATTTATTCCCAATTAATTCCCTGATTATGCAATCAGAAACTTAAACAAGCTGAAAGTGGTTTGCGATTCGGGAATTCGAGGAGCTTTTATTATTATTATTATTATTTTTTAATGAATAAACCGGCAGATTACACCCGCCCCCCCTCCCTGGAAATAAAACTGCGGGGGGAGGCGGAGGTGCCCGCTCATCTTCAGGCAAATTCTCCAAATACACATTTATTCCTTCCCCGAGTGGGTACTTTTAACTAAAAAGTGTGTTTCTGCGGGTGCGCTTTTAACCATGCCCAGCCATGCACATACCCAGCGCATATGGATTTATTTATAGGGACCGCTGAGCCAGTATGGGCAGGCAGAGAGATCCGGCGAGATGCATTTATAATTATAATTTATAATTATCCCCCGTTTTTATAGGGACAATTAGAGGCACACAAGGCGGAGAGCTGCAGACGGAGATGCCTGGGGAGGGATAAAAGCAGGGACATCCACGCGTGTCCCTGCCAGTCACCCAGGTACACACCAACCCGCGTGTATCTGCACAGTATTAACAACCATAACTCTTTTATTTATTACTATTAATTTTAAATACCTCCAAGCTGCTTAAAACCTCACGATACCCCCAGAGTTTAAATACCCCCCCCGCACTTTCCCTATTTTATTCCTGTTTTATTCCTGTTTTATTCCTACTTCTCCCTATTCCCATGCCCAGGTTTCTTTTTGGAGGAGGAGGAGGGTGCTTTTGCAAAGGAGGATGCGAGATAAAAAAAGAAAAAAACCCCAACCCACTAAACCCCTCAAATACTCTCAAATCCTCCCAGCCCCATCCCAGGTTCCTTGAAGTGCCTCTAAATATTTAAAGAAGAGCCCATAAAGTGTTTACGTCCAGGTTGGCTCTGCATTAGCTGGGTCATGACCCCGGCTTTGGACAGAGGGACAAAAGGGGCTTTTTTTGGGGAGGGAGGGGGTCTGGGGTGGGGGTGGCCGCAACCTCCTGGGACCCGCAGGTTCAGCTGATGGTGTGGCCCCAAAAATGCGGGGACAGGAGCGGGACGGGCCCCAGGGGAAGCGGAGGGCTGGGGGGTAATTTAATCCACCACTTTTAATTTTTATTATATTTTTTAATTCTATTTTTTTATTCTATTTTTTAATTCTACCCAGCCTGTGGTAGAGTTGGGGAGGGGGTTGGGGGGAAATCAAATACAGCCGCAGCCGGTTTAAAAAAAAAAACAACACCCTGATTCCCCCCCCCAAAAAAAGCTAATTTCAGAGGAGGAAAGGGGCTCACCCTCCTTCCCCGGGCTCGGGGGGAATTTTAATTGCAGTTGGGGAATGGGTTTATTACCCCTCCCGGAGCGGGGCTTTGCTCCCCCTGCCTTCCCCCCCCCCTCCCCAAACACCTCTTTCAACTTTGCTTTCCACCTTGCTGTTTGCAAACTTCTCTTAGGGGAGATGCTAAATTGAGGCTGAAAAAGCTTTATTTAACCCCGCCTGGGTTAGAAAAAAAAAAAAAACCAAAACCCAAACAACGCCGGGACGGGCCTTGGCTGCACCGAGCAAGTTTGCTCCTGATAATAATAATAATATTTATATATTGGGTTTAATGCCTGTGGGGGTGGGAGGGAGACCTTCGATATTTTCCCGGTTGGGGTTAAAAAAATCGCTTCAGCACTTCAGGAGCATCTTTAATTATTAGAAATATTTATTAGCAATAATACGCGGGGCATTTACCGCTAATGGGTACCAGCGTTTGCGGAGATGTAATTGCGCAGAGACCTAATTAGACATGCATTTGTGTAATTTGTGCAGCTATAAATACGGGTTTGCGTCCGTGCATGTGTATATATCGCGATACCCGCCGATACACACGGAAAAAAACTTTTTTCTTCCATCCTCGGACCCTGCATCCAGCTACCCCGCACGGCTGCAGGGGAGGAAAAGGCAAATATTCACTTAATTCCTAACACATTTCCCCCTTTAGGAAAATTTGTGAGTTTATTACTGATTTTTTTCCCTGCTTTTTATTTTATTTTTCACCAAAAAAAACCCCAAAACCCACTAAAAGCCCCTCCCCACCTTAATAAAACGATCCGAAGAGGTTTTAAATGGGGAAGAAACGCAGGAGGGAAGTAAGTAGAGGGAGAATTGCAGAGCTGTAGGAAGGGAGGGGGTTTCACGTGTCACCTCTGCAGATTTAGGGGTCTGACTGATTTGGGGGGGGGAATAAATAAGTCAGGGCAGAGCCCTAAACCACCCCCCCCTTTTTTTTTTAGGGGTTTCGGGTTTGCCCAGAGCAGTAATCTAAACATCTCCCTGGCTGGAGAGCATCTTCCCGGGAGGAAAGGAGTTTTTTTTTTCTCCTAATCTGGGTAGATAAGAGGGGGAAGGTCCCCACAAAGGTCAGGGGCAGAGAGAGCCGGGGCCGGGCACACGCGTGGGGGGGGGCAAATGGGGGGAGAGGGCTGCGGTGGGAGGGGTGCCCAGGTGTGGGGTGCTGCTGTTTGAGGGTGCTCAGATTTGGGATGCAGCTGTTTGAGGGTGCCTGGTTGTGTGGTGCTGGCCCGTTTGGCTGTCCAGATGTGGGGTGTCACTGAGGACGTCCAGATGTGCGGTGTCACCCTAAGATGCTGTCCAGAAGCGGGGTACCACCGTGGGATGGGGGTGTCCAGGTGTGGGGTGTCACCCTAGGACGCGGTCCAGGTGTGGGGTGCCACCTTGGGTGCTGCTCAGATATGGGGTGTCACCTCGACGGGGGTGCCAGGTGCGGGGTGCCACCATCCGCATCCAGCTGTGGGGTGTCACCCCGCTTGCTGCCCAGCTGTGGGGTGCCACCAAGCCCTCCCCCGGCCACCTCCAGACAGGGACCCACCATTGGCGTGACGGTGACACACACGCGCGCGTCCAGCCGCCCTCGCGCATCCCGGGGGTGCCCGTGTGTGACCCCCAGCCACGCTGCCGGCTCCGGGACCGTGTCCGGCGCTTTCTCCGGCACGCGCGTGTGCTGCCTGTCTTTCCCCATTGTAAAGCGGGGAATTCCTTGAAAAGGCTTCACACGGGTGTCTGGCAGCGCCAAGCTGTAAATCCAACTGCTTTATAGCCCTGGCAGCAGATGTTTTAAAGCCCGTTTCCCTCCCCCCGCGCCGCCGTTCATCACCCACCCTCCAGGCCTACGGTTTATTCGCCTTCTCCCCACTCCAGCCCCAATTTTTCCCCCCCGCTCCCCACTTAAATCCCTTCGGATCCTCGCTCGGCAGCTCCCAGGGTGATAAACTCCCCCATCGCTGTATCGCAGAGGGGGGAAGCCCACGGGGAAAGATGCCCACGAGGGGTAGGAGGGAAGGGAGGGAAGTCGCTTCCCTCTCTGGCAGGGGCAGACACCTCCGTACCCTCTTTTCTTTCGAATTCATCAGTGTGGGCATATTCTCATAGCGAAAGGCTGGAGGCAATTAGCCAGGGTGGAATCCATTGTCTCCTATAACAGCTCCCCCCAAAAAAAGAAAAAAAAAAGAGAGATTTTTGCTCTGGTTTGGAAAATCCTTGAAAATACCCCAAGGAAAAAAAAAATAAATATCGCTAAAGCCTGAATTTTGCCTTTTCCCCCCCCCACGCCCGCTTCGCCCTGGTCTCCGTGGGATGTTGCGGGAGCCCTGGGGAAGTTCTGGCGGGGCCTGGGCGCATCCCCCCGCACCCCTCGGAGGGGAGCTTTGGAGAGGAGGATGCGGCTCCCAGCCCGGGTAACCATGGCAATGCGGGTCTGGAGCATCCAAACACCCGGCTCCTTCCCTCTCCTCGTTAGCAGGGCCTGCCACGCTCCTGCCATGCATACAATATTTATCTTGATTAGCCAAACACGCTCACCTACCATATTGCGCTGCTGCTGAAGGAGAGGAGTGGGTTGGTTTTTTTGTTTGTTTTTTTTTTTTTTTTTCCTCCCAGCCCTGGATGCAACTCAAGGGGGAAAAAAATTGCTTCCCATCCCCTCCCTGCACCCCTCAGCATCGCTCCGTCGCCACGGCGAGAGCCCGAATCTCCCACCCAGGGAAGGGACCTTAATGAGTGGACGCTCTTCGTTAAGGATTTTATTTTTTTTTTCTCCCAAAAGAAAGGTGATTTGAGACCTTCCTTGGGCCGACCCTGGTAAAATCTGGGGAGGTGCACCACAGAGACCCCTCGTTTTGTGAAAACACCCTTGTCGCGGGGGGAATAAAGCAGAAAAGGCAATTGCTTGCCTGGAAGGACTTCACTCCCGTGTGCGATACCAAAATAACGCGGCCGTCCCCGCTCGCCCTTCCCTGCCTGGGACGCTTCATTCAGGGCCCCTTTGAATTTAAAGCTATTTTTCGGGCCGCGTCGCCTCTCTGTCACCTGCTCCGGCACGGAGGGGACGTCAGGGTGGGGAGGGATGGGAAACGCTGTTTGCTTTAATTATCTTCCATAATTGGCTTTCTGTTCGGCGCGGGGGTGTTTGCACCGTGACAGGGGGTCCGGCGGGGTCCGGGGTGTGGGGAGAGGGGTGAGGGTGGCCGGGCACCCCCATCGCTCGGGGGTCGGGGTGCTCAGGGCTGCCTGGCTAAGAGTATTTTAGAGCCGGGGAGTTGCGCGCGATACCTGTGCACGTGTGTTTGCACAGGAGGGTGATACCTGTGCACGCGTGTGCGCGCGTGTTTGCACAGGAGGGTGATACCTGTGCACGCGTGTGCGCGCGTGTTTGCACGCAGGAGGGCGTGTGACACCTCCGCGCACGCCCGCACGCACGAGTGTGTGCTCGCTTGCACACCCGCCTCTGCACGCGCGACACCTATGCACGCCTATACGTGCGCACGTGCAGCGCACCTACGCGGCCGGTGGGCCACCGCACGTTTGGCACACGCGTGTGCAGGCACGCGGAGCAGAGCGGGCGACGCTGAGCTGCTCCTGCTACCCGCTGCCACCCCCCCCCGAGCGAGGTCCCGATGTCGGGGGGGCTGCTGCATGCTGGGGGGGGGGTCGCATCAGTCCCGGCAGAGCGCAGCGGTCAGGATCAGGCGGATGGTGCAAACTTCACCAGGCCCC